>SJYV01013620.1:671159-687728 GCA_006410875.1 Neotragus pygmaeus | reverse complement strand
CTCCTCCCCCTTCCTCCCAGCAGGCGGGAGGCCAGGTGGCACAGATTCAGGTCAGGGCTAAATGTGGCTTCACAGCCCAGCTTGGCTGCTCTTCCTAGCACCAGCTTGTTAAGAAATAAATATTTATACCTGGCACCTGCCTTTTCCCAAGGCCTGGAGGCCCCTGCTGTGAAGATTCACTCTGAATCCCCGATCCCCTGGGTGCCATCTCAAATCCCGAAGGAGTTGGCCCCCTTGCCCCAACTCCCACAATGGGGGCCAGAGACACTCCCCTGGAAGCTGGGCAGCAGCTGGGTCCCTGATTTAGTAATGATGTTTTGTAAAAGCCAAGGAGGGGCGGCAGGGGAGCAGGTGACAGGAGGGATAAATCACCGCCACGCCACGTTCTGGCTCTGGCTAGGTTGGCTGGGATGCCCGGGCGGGGCCCCCTCACAGGATGGATGGTTGCAGCTGCTTCTTCCCTTCTCACTTGGCCTTTGAGATGAGCACCTTTATGCTGGGTGGACCAGCAGGGTAGGAAAGTATCGATGGTGCTCTAGATTAACTAAACTACTTGTACATTCAGGCAACCCTCCACTCACCCGCTCATGAGCCCCTTTGCTATGCCTTCATTTGTTCCATAAATATTTACGGGGGAGGGGGCCTGATGGCTCAGTGCCTGGCACACAGTTGGCACTTCATAAATGAGTTGAATGAATGAACACAAGGTTATGAGCTGACCGATTCTGAGCCACGCCACCAATCCATTCCTCAGGCAGGTCCCTGCCCCACCCTGGGGCTCAGTGTCCTCTGTCCAGCAGACACAATGATGATAGCCCCTGGTTGCCGGGAGGGCCTCGGGGAGAAAGGATGTGAAAGCACGTTAGCATCTACGATGTGCAAGGCCCTGGGAGTGGCCTTGAGCTCTGCCCTCAGGAGCCGTGCTCTGTCTGGGGATGTCTGCTGGCACT
Organism: Neotragus pygmaeus; assembly: GCA_006410875.1. Classification (NCBI taxonomy): domain Eukaryota; kingdom Metazoa; phylum Chordata; class Mammalia; order Artiodactyla; family Bovidae; genus Neotragus; species Neotragus pygmaeus. The sequence goes on along the minus strand of SJYV01013620.1, from coordinate 686,778 downwards.
TCCTCCTGGCTATCACGCTGCCTCCCTTCTCCCCAGGCCCCCATGTTTCCCTGGACTCACCTTTCTGTCCACACAGGCCACAGAGCGCCCGGCAAAGAGGCTGGCCACGCCGCGGGCCACATTGACCTCGTCACTCAGGATGTCTTCCCAGCGGTTATTGCGGAACTTGAACAACTTGTCCGTGTACGTGGCCACCCCTGTAGGCAGGAGGGAAGAGAGGGCTGGTGGTCGGTGGGGTGCCTGCCCCAGGTGTTCGGGCCACAGGTGGATGGGTCACCTGCCACATGGTGAACGCTCCTCATGGTCCTCAGGCAGTGGTGACCCCTCTCCTGGGGACACCCAGTTATTCTCAGTTGAGAGAAGCCAGTGAAACTTATGACGATGGCCAGCCCAGGCCTCAGGAACTTCAGAAGTGACCGCTAGTGTGTGTCAGCTGATCCTTAATAGCAGGATCTCACAGTCTGCGCCACACTTCTGCGGCACCAGGAGGGACATCCTGGGATTGCCAGTATTTCACATCCAGACTCAACCAAGAATGTCTCTTTCTCCAGGAGCTGCTCCTTGCATGCCCTGCTGAATCACAGAGCCTGATGTGGGTCTCAGAAGAAATGGTCCCAGTCAGTGGGTGGGTCTCGGAGTCCAGATGGAGGGCGGGGCTGGGAGCTGAGCTCTGCCAGGGGTATCACCAACAGCCTGAGAAACCTGGACGGCAGTGGGGTCAGCACTCATGGGGCAAGGGCTAGTGGAGAGGCAACGGGCTCAGACTGAGGGGAGCAGGGGATGCGGCAGCTAACCCTTGGGGTTTTGAGTAAACTGGCCTAAGTCTCAGGCTCGGTTCTGCAGAGACTCAGGTTTTAGTTATTGACTGTGGGCAATTTGAGCCTCAGTTTCCTTATTTGGAAATGGAGATAACAACAATAACTACATTCCACTTTAATTCAAGGGATAAATGAGATAACTCAGGTTAGAGGCTGAGCACAGCGCCCCCAGAGTTGGGGATGGTCCTTGACAGAAATGACTATTTTGGTTTCATAGACGGGAGACCCTCTGAGGTTCTTCAGGGACTTCAGCCCTGCACTGCAGGGGTGTGTTGAGAGTGTGTCCGAGTGTGTGAGAGAGTGCGTGAAAGTGTGTAGGAATAAGCAGGAGTGAGTGGGTGTATGAGAATAAGAGTGAGTAAAAATGAGTGAGTGTAAGTGTGAGATTGAATGAGTGTGAGAACGAGTGTGACAGTGACGGGGTGAGTGCATGAATGGGAGCGTGTTCCGGTGAGGGCTGTTTTTGGAAGGGTCCTCAGGGGGCGCTGACTCGGGGGGACAAAGGCCGCCCTCTGAGTGGCCTCACATGGGGCCCTCCTAAGACCACGGGGACCCACAGGGCAAGGTGCATTCTCTGTAGGGCCTGGACTTGACCTCAGGGACACTTGCCAGACTCTGGGGAGCTGGCCCGGGGACTGAGCCATGCCACCTGGCCTGACCCTCCCGGGCGTGCAGAGACCGGTTTCCATGAGGGGGAAGGCCCTTCCCGAGTGGAACGGGAGGCAGATCCAGGAGTCCTGCAGGTGTCTGTGGGTGGTGGGGGAGACCTGGGTTGAGGAGCTGAAGCCAGGGTTTGCCAGAGCTGCTGTGGCTGGTCGGGGAGTGCCCACTGGGACTCCCAAGGGTCTGCACAGAGCTGCTGTGGCTGCTGGGGGCCCACTGGGTCTCCTGGGGGTCTGCCAGAGCTGCTGTAGTTAGGGTGGTGCCCACTGGGGCTCCCAACGGTCTGCCAGAGCTGCTGTGGCTGGGGGTGGGTGCTCACCGGGACCCCTGAGGAGCCCGATCTGGACAGAAGCCCAGGTGTGGACTCTGCCCGAGCCCAAGTCCAGCTCTGACTCCCATTTTCTGAGCCAGTTCTTTATCCTCGTAGGGCCTTGGTTTCCTCATGTGAGAGCTGGGGGTAACAGCTGGCCTCCCCACTCCCAGCATGGCTGCGGGAACTACAGGGGAAAACTCTGCGGCCCTTGGCTGCTCTGCGCCACCTGGGTCTCTCGGCCCTTGTCACAATCCCCAGGGAACAGATATGTTTAGAAACTTAGATTATTTTCCCTTTCACATTTCAGAAAGGTAACACAATGCACACCCTGTTTATTATATAACACCCCCAGCAGGAACCAGGGCAGCACCCTGTAATTAAACACATTAATATTTCTGCAGTGTAATATATGAATATCACACCAAGTGGGATAAATAAAGCCCATAAATAGCTCACATCAGCTCAGGACAGGTTTTGCCATCAATTCACTTTCCCACAAACTTAAAAAAAGCACTTGAGGCTTTCAGAGCGTTCTGGGTTTCAGGACTGCGGGAGAGGAACGGTGGCCTGCCATACTCACGGCTGTTCCCCAGGCAAGTGGCAGCCTTGTCATCGCCTTCTAATGCCTGGGGGGCCTCCGAAGGTGGTTCTGCAGCTTCCGGATGCCCAGCCTTCACAATAGCGAGCGACACTTACCCTTCTCTGTCAAACCAGGGCCTCTTTAGATTACATCTCAGCTTATCGAGTTCCCCCTGAAACTTGACCAAGATTAAACTCAACCAAAGCTTGGGCTGGGTGAGAAAGCAGCTGCGGCAGTGGGGCTCTGCAGACCTCTGATGGGCACTTCTGCATACAGTGGGAAAATTTTCTCAAACCTCTTGAGTCCCTGCCTTAGCTAGGCAAGAGGGAAAAAACGAGCCTAGGGTGACTCGATCCCCCTCTATTTGCCTGTGTGTGTGTGTTATGTGTTAGTCGCTCAGTCGTGCCCGACTCTTTGCGACCCCATGGACTGCAATCCACCAGGTTCCTCTGTCCATGAGATTTTCCAGGCAAGGATACTGGAGTGGGTTGCCATTTCCTTTTCTATTTGCCTAATTACCCCCGATTCTTTCTGCTCACATTTCCCAAAGTATGCTTAGTGGAACCTGGTCTCTGTGAGCTGCCTGGAGAAAAGGTTTTATGATTATCTGAGCTCAGGAAAGACTGCACCTTTCATCCCCCACTTGGAGATTCTCAGTGGACATCAGTCTATCAAAACTTTGAAAAGTCTTGGGAGTATATTACAGGCTTAACTTCACGTAAGCCAGCCTTTCCCAAACATACTCAGCCATGGCACCCCTTTTTTGCAGCGCACCTCTTAGCATCCTGCAGAGCTAGCACTGTTCTGTGCAAATTGCTGCCCTGGGGTGTTGACATCGGGCCAGATGCTGGGCTTTGTGGCCAGAGGCATTAGGGCGACACGTACTATTAGCCTCTTCCCTCGTTCCAGTCTCCTGGCTTCTGAGCTGACCAGGGACGCCCCGAAGAATAAACTAATTAAGGTAAAATGTGCAACAGTGATGCAGAGCCTTGTAGATCATAAACGGGAACGGCAAAATCAATGGCAGGCCTTCTGCAGGCAGAGGCCTGGAGGCCTGGGCGACAGGAGGGATGGGAGCCTGTGATTTAGGAAGAGCAAACGTTCTGGCAGCTGCAACCTGGGTAATTAGGTGTGTCAGGAAGACAGATAAACAGCGAGCTGTGCGGGTCGATGGCACTGGCAATAAACACCCAGCACTGGCCCCTGGCCCATGTCAGCGCGTAATCCCACCTTCCGGGTCCTTGTAGCTGCACTCTGCCCTAGGGTCCCTCACTGAGTCAGGGGCAGCAGCTCGGGAAGGAGAGGGCAGAGGGCCTCTCCTGGGTCCTGGGGGGAGATNGAATGTCTCTTTCTCCAGGAGCTGCTCCTTGCATGCCCTGCTGAATCACAGAGCCTGATGTGGGTCTCAGAAGAAATGGTCCCAGTCAGTGGGTGGGTCTCGGAGTCCAGATGGAGGGCGGGGCTGGGAGCTGAGCTCTGCCAGGGGTATCACCAACAGCCTGAGAAACCTGGACGGCAGTGGGGTCAGCACTCATGGGGCAAGGGCTAGTGGAGAGGCAACGGGCTCAGACTGAGGGGAGCAGGGGATGCGGCAGCTAACCCTTGGGGTTTTGAGTAAACTGGCCTAAGTCTCAGGCTCGGTTCTGCAGAGACTCAGGTTTTAGTTATTGACTGTGGGCAATTTGAGCCTCAGTTTCCTTATTTGGAAATGGAGATAACAACAATAACTACATTCCACTTTAATTCAAGGGATAAATGAGATAACTCAGGTTAGAGGCTGAGCACAGCGCCCCCAGAGTTGGGGATGGTCCTTGACAGAAATGACTATTTTGGTTTCATAGACGGGAGACCCTCTGAGGTTCTTCAGGGACTTCAGCCCTGCACTGCAGGGGTGTGTTGAGAGTGTGTCCGAGTGTGTGAGAGAGTGCGTGAAAGTGTGTAGGAATAAGCAGGAGTGAGTGGGTGTATGAGAATAAGAGTGAGTAAAAATGAGTGAGTGTAAGTGTGAGATTGAATGAGTGTGAGAACGAGTGTGACAGTGACGGGGTGAGTGCATGAATGGGAGCGTGTTCCGGTGAGGGCTGTTTTTGGAAGGGTCCTCAGGGGGCGCTGACTCGGGGGGACAAAGGCCGCCCTCTGAGTGGCCTCACATGGGGCCCTCCTAAGACCACGGGGACCCACAGGGCAAGGTGCATTCTCTGTAGGGCCTGGACTTGACCTCAGGGACACTTGCCAGACTCTGGGGAGCTGGCCCGGGGACTGAGCCATGCCACCTGGCCTGACCCTCCCGGGCGTGCAGAGACCGGTTTCCATGAGGGGGAAGGCCCTTCCCGAGTGGAACGGGAGGCAGATCCAGGAGTCCTGCAGGTGTCTGTGGGTGGTGGGGGAGACCTGGGTTGAGGAGCTGAAGCCAGGGTTTGCCAGAGCTGCTGTGGCTGGTCGGGGAGTGCCCACTGGGACTCCCAAGGGTCTGCACAGAGCTGCTGTGGCTGCTGGGGGCCCACTGGGTCTCCTGGGGGTCTGCCAGAGCTGCTGTAGTTAGGGTGGTGCCCACTGGGGCTCCCAACGGTCTGCCAGAGCTGCTGTGGCTGGGGGTGGGTGCTCACCGGGACCCCTGAGGAGCCCGATCTGGACAGAAGCCCAGGTGTGGACTCTGCCCGAGCCCAAGTCCAGCTCTGACTCCCATTTTCTGAGCCAGTTCTTTATCCTCGTAGGGCCTTGGTTTCCTCATGTGAGAGCTGGGGGTAACAGCTGGCCTCCCCACTCCCAGCATGGCTGCGGGAACTACAGGGGAAAACTCTGCGGCCCTTGGCTGCTCTGCGCCACCTGGGTCTCTCGGCCCTTGTCACAATCCCCAGGGAACAGATATGTTTAGAAACTTAGATTATTTTCCCTTTCACATTTCAGAAAGGTAACACAATGCACACCCTGTTTATTATATAACACCCCCAGCAGGAACCAGGGCAGCACCCTGTAATTAAACACATTAATATTTCTGCAGTGTAATATATGAATATCACACCAAGTGGGATAAATAAAGCCCATAAATAGCTCACATCAGCTCAGGACAGGTTTTGCCATCAATTCACTTTCCCACAAACTTAAAAAAAGCACTTGAGGCTTTCAGAGCGTTCTGGGTTTCAGGACTGCGGGAGAGGAACGGTGGCCTGCCATACTCACGGCTGTTCCCCAGGCAAGTGGCAGCCTTGTCATCGCCTTCTAATGCCTGGGGGGCCTCCGAAGGTGGTTCTGCAGCTTCCGGATGCCCAGCCTTCACAATAGCGAGCGACACTTACCCTTCTCTGTCAAACCAGGGCCTCTTTAGATTACATCTCAGCTTATCGAGTTCCCCCTGAAACTTGACCAAGATTAAACTCAACCAAAGCTTGGGCTGGGTGAGAAAGCAGCTGCGGCAGTGGGGCTCTGCAGACCTCTGATGGGCACTTCTGCATACAGTGGGAAAATTTTCTCAAACCTCTTGAGTCCCTGCCTTAGCTAGGCAAGAGGGAAAAAACGAGCCTAGGGTGACTCGATCCCCCTCTATTTGCCTGTGTGTGTGTGTTATGTGTTAGTCGCTCAGTCGTGCCCGACTCTTTGCGACCCCATGGACTGCAATCCACCAGGTTCCTCTGTCCATGAGATTTTCCAGGCAAGGATACTGGAGTGGGTTGCCATTTCCTTTTCTATTTGCCTAATTACCCCCGATTCTTTCTGCTCACATTTCCCAAAGTATGCTTAGTGGAACCTGGTCTCTGTGAGCTGCCTGGAGAAAAGGTTTTATGATTATCTGAGCTCAGGAAAGACTGCACCTTTCATCCCCCACTTGGAGATTCTCAGTGGACATCAGTCTATCAAAACTTTGAAAAGTCTTGGGAGTATATTACAGGCTTAACTTCACGTAAGCCAGCCTTTCCCAAACATACTCAGCCATGGCACCCCTTTTTTGCAGCGCACCTCTTAGCATCCTGCAGAGCTAGCACTGTTCTGTGCAAATTGCTGCCCTGGGGTGTTGACATCGGGCCAGATGCTGGGCTTTGTGGCCAGAGGCATTAGGGCGACACGTACTATTAGCCTCTTCCCTCGTTCCAGTCTCCTGGCTTCTGAGCTGACCAGGGACGCCCCGAAGAATAAACTAATTAAGGTAAAATGTGCAACAGTGATGCAGAGCCTTGTAGATCATAAACGGGAACGGCAAAATCAATGGCAGGCCTTCTGCAGGCAGAGGCCTGGAGGCCTGGGCGACAGGAGGGATGGGAGCCTGTGATTTAGGAAGAGCAAACGTTCTGGCAGCTGCAACCTGGGTAATTAGGTGTGTCAGGAAGACAGATAAACAGCGAGCTGTGCGGGTCGATGGCACTGGCAATAAACACCCAGCACTGGCCCCTGGCCCATGTCAGCGCGTAATCCCACCTTCCGGGTCCTTGTAGCTGCACTCTGCCCTAGGGTCCCTCACTGAGTCAGGGGCAGCAGCTCGGGAAGGAGAGGGCAGAGGGCCTCTCCTGGGTCCTGGGGGGAGATTCCTAGAAAGCAGAGGCCTGGGAGAAACCGAGGGTGTTCAAGGGCAGGGTAGGGGACTCTGGAGGTCACATCCCCTGTGAGGCACAGTCCTACCCAGAATCTGGCATGTTGGCACTAAGAGAGCTTTGGGGGCCTCAGTGTGTGTATGCTAAGTCATTTCAGTTGTGTCTGATTCTTTGGGACCCCATGGACTGTAGCCTGCCGGGCTCCTCCATCCATGGGGATTCTCAGGCAAGAGTACTAGAGTGGATTGCCATGCCCTCCTCCAGGGGTCTTCCTAACCCAGGGATCGCACCTGGTCTCTCGTGTCTTTTACATTGGAAGGTGGGTTCTTTACCACCAGCATCACCTGGGAAGCCAGCCCAACGGAAAGGGCAGTTGCTGCCAGGTGGCAAGATATTGGGAAGGCCCAGTGGAGGAGGCTCAGGGGCCCGCCACTCCCTGCCTGTGCTGGAGAGGCCCCAGGGAAGTAGGAGTCTCGGGCCCTGACTCAGGGCGCTTATAGTTCATTAACGGACAGGAGGGTTACAAAAAGGAGATGCCATGGGACTGTAGTAAAAATAAAACTACTTAGCATTCCTATGGTGATTTCTATATGTGAGCTTCACATACATCCACTCACTAGCACTTGCCATGAGCCTACATGGTAAGTACTATTTTCAAGACCAATTTACAGATGAAGGACCTGAGGCAGCAGAGGCAAGGGGACTTGCCTAGGATCCCACAACTAGCAGGGCCCCACAGAGATGAGAGGATAGTACATCCCGGAGATGCTGTGAAGTCAGTCACAGTGATCGGGGAGGGCTTCATGACAGAGGAGGCACCTGAACCGGGACGTGAAGCATCAGAGGAACATCAGCACAACTCCAGTGTGCAGAGCACCTACTGTAGCCAGACTCTGCATGAAGCACTTTTTATTTTACAATCATCATCTTGCCTGAATCTCACACTGCCTTGAGAGGTGGTGTAGCCCCATTTTACAGATGGAAAAATTGAGGGGCAGAGAGGTTAATTCCCCAAGAGCCAGTGTGTGGTGCAGACAGATTCAAACCCAGGTCTTTCTGACTCCGAAGCCTGCACTTCTGAGCACCGCACCCACGGCTTGTCAGGTAGAGAGGAGGGAGGGTGAAACCTAGACAAAGACAGGGCGACACTGAATATGCCTAGAGGGGAGGGTTTGTGCAGGGGCAGGAGGAGAAGCAAGGCAGGCCGGGAGACAGCCGCCAATCCAGCACTGAGGCCGAAGCGGGCACGGGTGGCTTCTGATCTGGGGAAGACAACGTTTCTGGAAGATTCACCTGGCAGTGGAGTGAGGTGTGGGCTCACAAGGGAGATAGTGAAGTGGGGAGGCCACTTCTGTAGTAGCTCAGGCACGGGAGCTAACAGGGGAAGTGGGGAGAAGTGCTGGGTTCCAGAGGCTAGAGCGGGAGGGGGTGGCCAGGAGCGGCGGGTCAGAGCAAGTCCGCGGTGCGGGGGAGTGAGGGAAGCCGGGCACTGGGGCAGCTGGGGTGGGAGCAGGAGCTTGGCACTTTCGGGGATCATAAGGTGGCCAAGGAGGCATGCCCAAGAGCTCGCTGGACATGACGGACGGCACTTTGCAGGGAAGGGAGGTTGGAGCTGGAGTAAAAGGGAAAGCCCAGGGCCACAGACTCAGTCCCAGGAAGGGGGCACATTTGGGCGTGGGAGGGAGAAGGGGCAGAGGTGGAGGAGTCTCCAGACAAATAGAAAACAGAGAGGTTCCGCATCGAGGGCACTGGTCTCCATCGAGAAACGGTCTTCAATTCACCATCTCGTCACCTGCACACCCAACTCTACCCCCAGAAGTCATCCTAGAGCCACTGGGAGGGTGAGTTTGGGCTACAAAGGGCTCTTGCTTAGGATTGTTAGTTTGAGTGCCTCCTCCCTCAGGAGCTGCCCCCACCCCAGGAGATGACCTGACTTGAGTCTGATAATGGTGGCAAAGAGAAGGGTGGGCCAGTGCATATGGTCGGGCTGGGGGCTAAGCCTCCAGCTACATTCTTAAGGCAAAGAGATTACTGCCAAGCAGCACGGTCAGGAGCTAGCCAGCAACATCCTGGACCTGGGTTGAACTTGGGCAAGTCATGAATTTGTCTTTTTCTTGTGTATAAAATGGGATAATGAGAATGACCGCCTATTTATCAGGTGGTTGTGAGGATTAAACTAGATAATGTAAATGAAGTACTTAGAACAATACCTGGCTCATGATAAATTCAATAAACAAGAAAAACACTGCCATCACCATCACCACCACTATCTTCCTCCTCCTCCTCCTCACCACCATCATCATGATCGCCACCATCATCATCCAGGTAATTACAGGGCATGACCACTGCAAATCCTCAATAAGCCACACCCCAGAAGACAACTGTGACATTAAGTTTAAAATGCTTTATAAGACTTAGTGGAAAACCAGCAAAGAAGTGATGGCCCTAGGGGAAAAAAGAACTGGCTCTGGAAAAGAACATTTTAAAAAAGAAAGAACCCAGGCTTCCCTGTGTCCCACCCACATGCCATCCCCACCCTCCAATATAATTTCAGACCTCAGTCTTCCTTCCTCCATTCTAGGGAGAAGAGGGAAATCCAAAGAACTTCTGCCGAGTGCTTCATTCACATTAGCTCAGTTGGTCCTTTCCATAGTCACGTAAGGAAGATAGACTCTTCAAGAGAGAAACTGGGGCTTAGAGGCTTAAGCCATTTACCTAAGATTGTTAAGTGGCAATGCTGAGCCTCAAATTGTGGTCTGACTGCAAAGCACCCCCTCACCCCACATATTAAAGAGTTGGGTGGACTATGTAAAAAAGTATGGAGGTTCCTTAAAAAACTAAAAATATAGCAACCTACATCAATCTTACTCCTGGGCATATATCCAGAGAAAATCATCATTTGAAAGGATGCCTGCACTCTGATGTTCATTGCAGCACTATTTGCAGTGGACAGAACTTGGAAGCAACCTGAATGTCCTTCGACAGAGGAATGGGTAAAGAAGATATAGTACATCTATACAGTGGAATATTACTCAGTCATAAAAAGAAATGAAATAAAGCCATTTGGCATGGCTTTGAATGAAACTAGAGGTGGTCATATAAAGTGAAGTCAGTCAGAAAGAGAAAGACAAATGTCATGCAGTATCGATTATACATGGAATCTGTAAAAATGGTGCAGATGAACTCATTTGCAAAGCAGAACAGAGTCACAGATGTAGGAAGAAAACCACTGTTGCCAAGAAGGGCAGAAGGGGTGGAATGGGAGGTTGGTGTGATGGACTGGGAGATGGAGATCGGCATATATACACTGCTGCTGCTGCTGCTGCGTCGCTTCAGTTGTGTCCAGCTCTGTGCGACCCCATAGACAGCAGCCCACCAGGCTCCTCCATCCATGGGATTTTCCAGGCAAGAGTACNTTGGTGTGATGGACTGGGAGATGGAGATCGGCATATATACACTGCTGCTGCTGCTGCTGCGTCGCTTCAGTTGTGTCCAGCTCTGTGCGACCCCATAGACAGCAGCCCACCAGGCTCCTCCATCCATGGGATTTTCCAGGCAAGAGTACTGGAGTGGGGTGCCATTGCCTTCTCCAATATATACACTACTATATATAAAACAGATGACTAATGAGAGCCTGCTGTATAGCCCAGGGGGCTCTACTCAATGCTCTGTAGTGACCTAAATGGGAAAGAAGTTTGAAAAGCCTGGATATATATGTAACTGATGCACTTTGCTGTACAGCAGAAACTAAAAGTAAATAAACAGCTGGACAGGAGCCAGTGGAGGGCTGTCCCAGTCCCCGAGGAACCTCTTTTTGTGTTAGGACTGAGGAAATAGGCTTTAGTGCTCTATACACTATTTTAAAAAAAATTATTTGTATATTTATTCATCTGGCTGCGTGAGGTCTTAGGTTCAGCTTGATGGATCTTTCTTTGTTGTGCCATGTGGGATCTAGTTCCCCGATCAGGCGTCTAGAACCTGGGCCCCCTGCACTGGGGGTGACCACCGGAAAAGTCCCAGGGCTCATACTCATTGTGGTGCTACTTTGACAGCCTTATTCCATTCTTGCTTCTTCTGAGGCCACATGGAAATGAGGCATACGGTGGTGGGGGGCAGGGGGCCTGAGCGGCTCATCAGCTCATTTCCCCAAATGGGGTCATGCTGGGTGAGCTGAAAATCTGGAGCTTATGTCCAGGGGAAATATGGCTGGGGATCAGCCTAGGATCCATTTTAGGTCCTATAAACTATTATTTTTAGTTTCTGCTGTACAGTAAAGTCCATCAGTTATACATATTCACTCTTTTTGAATTTCTTTTTCATTTAGGTCACCATAGAGCATTGAGTAGAGTTCCCTGAGAGTACCTGATGGTTCAGCAGAAAAGAATCTGCCTGCAATACAGGAGACCTGGGTTCGATCCCTAGATCAAAAAGATCCCCTGGAGAAGGGGATGGCAACCCACTCAGTATTCTTGTCTACAGAATTCCATGGACAGAGGAGCCTGGCAGGTCACAGTTCACAGGGTCGCAAAAAGTCAGACATGGCTGAGTGACTAATGCTCTCACGTTTCAGAGGATCCTGGGAAGGGAGCGTGGAGCCTCAGGGCAGTGTGTCTCAGGCTATACCAGGCACGGTAAGCCCTGGCCATCCTGGTAAAGGCAGACTCTGGTCTAGTCGGTCTGGGATGGGGCCCGAGATCCTGCACACTGATGAGCTTCCAGCAGTTGCCAGTGCTGCTCAGTGGCAAAACATGCTTTGAGAAGCAAGGCGCAGAGCATCCTCAGATATTGCGGGAACAGGGCCTGGGTGAAGAGCTGTGGACAGTGGGTGTGCTCTCCATGCAGACGGCTCCTCTGCTGTGGAGGCAAAAGAGGCTCAAAGTGCAAGGCGCCCCTGATTCCCTTTCTTCTCTCTGGCACTGTGACTGATGCCTCCTCTCTGAGAGGTTACAAAAGCCCCACTGAAGGCCTAAATATAATACGGAGCTCAGAAGCCATCAGAGAAAAGAGTGATAAATCCAAGCTCATAAAAACAAAAACGTTCCGCATTGCAAAGCCCACCATGAACAAAGGCAAAAGAAAAATGACAAACAAGAAGAAACTATGTGCAACTTGTATTACAGACAGAGGCTTGGTTTCCCTAATTTATAAGGAGGTGTTACAAATCAATGTGAAGAAGGCTGATAATCAATAGAAAAAAATGGGCAAAGGCTCTGAGCAGACAAGAGACCCAAATATATAAAAATATGTTCAGCCTCACTCATTTTAAGAAAAATGAAAATTAAAACTGAATTTAGATGCCAGTTTCCCCCCCTATCAGATTAGCAAATATTTTTTTTAATGATGACATGAGTTGCTGAGAGTATCGGTATGGGAGCTGCTCACTGGCATGCGGGCTGGCAGGGGTGTAATTAGGACTGGCCCTTTGAAGGACGATTTGGCTGTGCCTATCAAAACTGCCCCTGTATAATCCTTCGACGCAGCAGCTGCATTTCTGTGAACTTACCTTACAGACACACCTGTAGCTGTGGAGAATGGTATGCAGTACAAGCTTATTCATTTGGTGGTTGGCAAGCAATTTAAATATTCCTCAAGAGAGGGCCAATTCAGGGAATGGCAAATCTATATAACAGAGTACTATACAGCCATAAAAAGAACGAGAAAGCTGTCTGTGTGTGGCTGTGACACAATGTCCAAAATCAGTTGTTAAATAAACAAGGAAGGGGCAGTACTGTGAGTAGTGCTATTTGTGTAGAAGAGGAGGGAGGTGTGTGTCGACTGAAGATGGCAGATGGTCAGTGACCATCCTGCTGAAATGAATGAATGAAATAAACTGTGGGGCTCACAGTCCACACTGGCCCATCTACCACCACACTGCTGTAACCCCGGGCAGGTCACATGGGCAGGAGAGCTCAGGGCCGAGCTGAACACCAGCTCGGGTAGTCAGTGCAGGACCCTGGAGGGCTGGGCTCTGAACAGGAGCTGCAGGGGGTCCTGGGTTCCTGGCTTGTGGATGGGGTGCTGGAGCAGGCTCCTCTCCCCCTGTCCTGCGTAGGCTCCTACCTGATTTTTCCAGAGTGGTGTTGCCTGAAACACTGGCTTCAGTGTTGCCTGAAACGGTAGTACTTTTCCAGGTCAGTTAAGCCCTCGGCTCTTTTCCTTGCTCAGGCCTCTTGGGATTGTGGTCAGTCCTGCTGCCTCCCTCTTGCCTACTTTCCAATTATTAACCCTTGAGCTGCGTGCACTTGACACCCTCACTTGTGCGGTGTCTTATTTACATGACGATCGTTTCTTCTTTCTGCTCCTAGAGTCTCTTCCTTCCAGCAGCTGCGAGGGAGGCCCAGGGTGTCTTTGTCCTGGACATTTAAAAAGTCTCTGCCTTTCTTCAGCCCACAGAATTATAACAGCAGTTGCTTAGAGAGCATGGATTAAATCCTAGACACCATAATAAGTGATTTTCATTCACTAGTTCAGCTTTCCAGTCAGATATATGCATTAATGTTTACTAAGTGGCATAAGTATGTCTTTGGTCATGGAGATACAGCAGAAAACAAGACAAAGTCTCTGTTCCCATGGCGTTTAGCGGAAGAGCAGAAGGATGAACAACAAATTTACAGCCCCCTCTCAGACAGTAGGAAGTGCTCCAAAGAGAAATAAAGGAAGTTCAGAGCATTGGGAGTGACAGGGAAGACACATCTGAGAAGGGGCCTGAATGAAGGGAAGGACTGAATGCTGAGAACAATGGTGGGAGAATCTTTTCAGGTGGAGGGAACAGCAAGTGCAAAGGCCTCAGGTGGGACGGAGGCGAGCAAGAGGAAGAGGGGAGAGAAGGAGTCAGAAAGGCCAGCTGGCCCACATCTGGAGGGGGTGTGGTAGGTGATGGTAAGACTTTGGATACAGTCTATGGAAGGGGTTAAACTCATGAAGTTGATACAATTTTGCCACAGGTGAAGGGGTTGAGACAGAGAAGTGTCGAGCACCCTGGGTGCTCAAGGTGACTCAGGAAGTGAGGGGTAGATCCCAGGTTTGTACAGGCTGACTCCTACAGGACACTGCCAGGATGCAGGGTCCCAGCCCTCTTCCAGGGACTCCAGTGCTGATGTCCTAAGGCTGGCTGAGGGAGAGGGAGGGGCGCCCGTTCCCCGGGTCCCTCCAATGCTTGGGCACAGGCCGAGGGAGCCCCAGTCATAAGCCATGGGCAGGTGTGGGCTGGCCGGGGCTCCTGGAGAGGATCTCAGGTTCCTCATGGTGAGCAGGGTGGCAGTGGCTGAGCCTCATGCCAGCTGGACCCAGCGAAGTGCTGACCTGGCACAAAGGTTCTGGCTCCACAACCCGCCCACTGTCGATGAATCAACTGAATCACTCGACTGAAAAATTAACTCAAACCCACAGAAGGCCACCGGGAGGTGCATGCCTGGGACTAAGGCTGGAGGGCACTGGCATCCTCACCCCAGCTCCGGGGGACAAGCGCCAAGCTCTCCCAGGCGAACCTCTCCCATATTTCCTCTATGCCTCTCCCCATATTTCCTCTGTTGGAGAACCTTCTCATAGGCCTAATGGCGTGTGCCTTGTTTGTGCTTCCTGGATTTATTTATTAAGTTCTAATTGTACTCTTAGGATGTTCAAGTTCTGGCTGGGCCAGAATGGGGCACAAAATGACCAGCACAGGGACTTTGCCCTCGAGGAACTTAAGAGTCCACAGGGCCAGGAGAGGGGGGTCAGGTTTCTAGAGAAATAAAAGATTGCACTGGAGAGAGAGGGAAGGACTTTTGTCAGTTCATTCACTGGGGCATCGTCAGTGCCTAGCACAGTGCTTGGCCTGTGGTGGGTGCTCAATAAGTGCATATCCAGTGAAGGAATATATGAATGAGTGAATGGGGGGATGATTAGGCTGAGCATGGAACCAACATGACTCTAGGGTATTGCCGTCAACCTTGACTGCACAGGGGAATCACCCGGAGAGCTTTCTGATCTTCCGATTGGACTGACCAGGATGCTCCTCGGGAACTGGGAGTGTTTAAGCTCCTCAGGGAAGTCTCACGTGCAGCCTGGGCTGAGCACCGTGGCTCTTGGTTTCACTACGAAATGCTCGAAGAGCGTGGGAGGGCTGCCGCTTCAGAGACACCTGACAGGTCCCAGCCCAGGTGCTCTGTGTTCAGTGACTGGGAAGAATCTGTCCCCTTCCTCTGGCATCGCGCCCGCCGAGCCAGTGTTAAACACCCCCTTCCACAGTCCTCCCTACTTCGGCTTCCCTCCAGTCCGGGACTCACCCCTTCCACAGCACCCCTTGCCGCTGCTCCCCTCCTGACCTTGCCCCACATTAAAGAGTTGATCAGCCCATCAATTAATTGTGTCCTAATCCAATCTTGGCTTGGTTGGAGAGAGGGCAGTAAATCCAGCTGGGTAATCATGCCTTGATATTTGTGTAGGGATAATTACTATCTCTCAGGCCTCACTTGGTGGCAAGATGAGATGAAAACCCATAAAACACCACTCGGGGCTGTGGCTCATTGTTTCTTGGCTGCACAAGGCTGGCTGTCAGCCAGTCAGCTCTGCCTGCCCCTGCCCCTCCCTCTGGCACCAGCCCCAACCCCATCCCCTCCCATTCAGGCAACTGGCAGGGCTCAACAGCAAGGGCAGTCTGGGGCTGGATCCTGGCTTGGGCTCAGACACCAGTAGGGGCAACAGTATAGGCCAGGGTAAAGCCACAGTGTGTGTGTGTGTG
>SJYV01013620.1:621920-671150 GCA_006410875.1 Neotragus pygmaeus | reverse complement strand
TTCTTAATATCTTCTGCTTCTGTTAGGTCCATACCATTTCTGTCCTTTATTGAGCCCAACTTTGCATGAAATGTTCCCTTGTCATCTCTAATTTTCTTGAAGAGATCTCTAGTCTTTCCCATTCTGTTGTTTTTCTCTATTTCCTTGCATTGGTTCCAAATAGGAAAAGGAGTACGTCAAGGCTGTATATTATCACCCTGCTTATTTAACTTTGATGCAGAGTACATCATGAGAAACACTGGGCTGAAAGAAGCACAACCTGTAATCAAGATTGCCGGGAGAAATATCAATAACCTTAGATATGCAGATGACACCACCCTCATGGCAGAAAGTGAAGAGGAACTAAAAAACCTCTTGATGAAAGTGAAAGAGGAGAGTGAAAAAGTTGGCTTAAAGCTCAACGTGCAGAAAACAAAGATCATCGCATCTAGTCCCATTACTTCATGGGAAATAGATGGGGAAACAATGTCAGATTTTGTTTTTTGGGGCTCCAAAATCACTACAGATGGTGATTGCAGCCATGAAATTAAGACGCTTACTCCTTGGAGGGAAAGTTATGATCAAGCTAGATAGCATATTCAAAAGCAGAGACATTACTTTTCCAAAAAAGGTCTGTCTAGTCAAGGCTATGGTTNGTCAGCCAGTCAGCTCTGCCTGCCCCTGCCCCTCCCTCTGGCACCAGCCCCAACCCCATCCCCTCCCATTCAGGCAACTGGCAGGGCTCAACAGCAAGGGCAGTCTGGGGCTGGATCCTGGCTTGGGCTCAGACACCAGTAGGGGCAACAGTATAGGCCAGGGTAAAGCCACAGTGTGTGTGTGTGTGTGCACGCACGTGTGCATGCATGTGCATGTGTGTGTGTGCGTGTGTGTGTAAGCAGGGAGGGCGGTCCCCAGAGTCAGGTGACCCCCCGACTCCAGGAGGTTGGGAGGGTGCAGGACAGTGAATGTGCAAGTCTGAACTGCACAGTGTGGTCCAGACCAACCCAAGAGGCTGCCCCCATCTGGAAGAGTCCAGGGCATGTCCAACCTGGCCCCACAGGGACATGAGACCCTGCATCCTTCAGGAGGAAGCTGTGGCCTGGGACTTCCCTGCAGATGTATGGCCCCATGGGAGCTGACTTCCGTCTGCAGCCCCAAGAATACAGCCTCCCAACTCATGGAATACTGAGCGCCAGCTGTGAGCCTGACCCTCTACTAGGTCCCCAGGGCCTCAGATTGAGTAAGGCTATAGAGTGTGCTAATTAAAAGGATGGATCTGGAGTCAAACACTTGGGTTTGAATCCTGGGGTGTACAAGTTGTGTGCCTTGGGCAAGTCACGTGACCTCTTTGTGCCTCAGTTTCCTCAACTATAAAGTGGGCTATACCAGGACCTACATACTCGAGCTGTTGTGAGATGTAAATGAGGTGATTCTGGGAGATAGTAAAGGACATGGAAGCCTGGTGTGCTGCAGTCCATGGGGTTTCAAAGAGTCAGACATGGTTGAGCAACTGAACAACAAGATGAAGCACTTAGACCCCCTCATTGGCACCGAGTAGGTGCTACTGAACTATTAGTCTTTATCATCATTGCTACTGTTATGTAGCCTTCTGGGCATCAATTTCCCTCAGCCATTCCTTGGGATGTAGGCCATCACTACTTAAAGTGTGGTCCCTGGACCAGCAGCAGCAGCAGTATCGCCGGAGAGTGTGTTAGCAAGGCAGGCTCTCAGGCCCCAGCCAGGCCTGCTGAGGCAAAATCTGCATTTACACAAGAGCCCAAGTGATAAGGAGTTGGTGCTCTGGGCTAGGACAGGCCCCAGGTCTGTCTTCCTCCAAGTTGGGTCCCCAGCCCCGCGGGCCTCCTGTCTGGCAGGAGGATAATGGCAGGAATGTGGGGTGAAAGAATGAGCTCATCTGAACACTGTGGGGACCCCTGAAGGATTTCAGAGCATTTTAGAAAGGCCCCCTGAAAGTACCATGATCTATGCCGGGGGTGGGGGTCACCTGCGGGTGATGGGTGTGAGAAGTCCTGAATGACTGAGTCGCACAGGAGCTGGGGGAGAAGGGAGGACGGGTTACTTAGGGGGAGGGGGGTCCGCTGCGACTGGAGGGCAAACAGGACATGAAGTCTGAGGGAGAGGGACTGGTCTTCCGCGCCAGGCGTCTATCACCGGGCCCAGGGGCCGGGAGGTGAGACAAAGCTTCCTGCATAAGAGAAGAAAGGGCTGGGGGTGACACCTCCTGGGGGTGTCACTGTTGGGTCATTGCTGGGACACGCTGAGGTCCTGGAGGTGGCAGGGCCTGGGCCTGGGGAAGCCGGCGACTGTAACCTGGTGACGGGAGGAGGAAGGTGGGAGCAGGGAAGGCCCAAGGCCCGCAGCCCTTACCTGAGAAGGCGTTGTTGGTGTTGAGGAAGTAGATCTCCTCGCGGCCGTCCCCGTCGATGTCACAGGCTGTGACCCCGATGGCGTTGCCCTGCCGGTCACGCAGCGCGTAGTACGGGGAGCTGCGCTCGTCCACCGCGATGTTCACCAGCCGCTTCTGGGCCCGGTCGTACTTCAGAACCAGGTTGGGGCCGTTGTACCTGCAGGAAGGCGGACGGGAATGTTGGGGAGGAGCGGCTGGGCCCACCTGGTTCCACCCGACCAGAGCAGTGGGCTCAGAGCCCCCCTGGCCAGGCCAGGGTGGGGCCACACCAGTCCCAGAACATTCCCGGGAGCTTTTGGCAGCCTTGTCTTGGGGTCTCCAGGCATCTGACGAGCGTCCCTGAATCAGAGGTGGACTTAAGTGAAGTGAGAGTCAACAAGGCCCACGTGGGATGCAATATAGGGAGCAGGGTGGTGGAGGTGAGTGGGCAGCCAGTGATGAGCCCTTATCATAGGCTTTGCTGAAGAAAACAAAAAGCAACGTGACATTTATCTTACCCATTTCAACATAAAAGTCACTTTCATATTAATGATCTCATTAAATTGAACAACAAATGGGCTTCCCTCATAGCTCAGTTGGTAAAGAATCCACCTGCAGTGCAGGAGATCCCAGTTCAATTCCTGGGTCGGGAAAACCCCCCTGGAGAAGGGATAGGCTACCCACTCCAGTATTCTTGGGCTTCCCTTGTGGCTCAGCTGGTGAAGAATTGCCTGCAGTGCTAGAGACCTGGGTTCAATCCCTGGGTTGGGAAGATACCTTAGAGAAGGAAAGGCTACCCACTCCAGCATTCTGGCCTGGAGAATTCCATTGACTGTATAGTCCATGGGGTCACAAAGAGTCAGACGCGACTGAGAGAACTTTACTTTAACAGTAATCAAGTGAGGTAGGCATGCTGCTGCTGCTGCTAAGTCGCTTCAGTCGTGTCTGACCCTGTGCGACCCCATACACAGCAGCCCACCAGGCTCCCTTGTCCCTGGGATTCTCCAGGCAAGAACACTGGAGTGGGTTGCCATTTCCTTCTCCAATACATGTAAGTGAAAAGTGAAAGTGAAGTCGCTCAGTCATGTCCAACTCTCAGTGACGCCATGGACTGCAGCCTATCAGGCTCCTCCATCATGGGATTTTCCAGGCATGAGTACTGGGATGGGGTGCCATTGCCTTCTCCAGAGGTAGGCACGGGTGGCTGCATTACTAACCTATGTTGCAGATGAGGCAACTGATGAACTTTAGCAGTGTAACTGAGGTTCAGAGAGGTTGAAGGCCCTTCCCAAGGTAACATAGCTAGCGTCAGGTCCTGGGACTTGAACCCAGGCTCCCTCTGCTGTCCCAAGGGCCCTACGGTAAATGAGCCCTAGAAATGCAGAAGGCTTTGTCCTTGAGGTTTGGAATGAATCTCTTAAATAGTAGCATTATGAATGCATCTAAAGTCATCAGGTGGATCTTTTTTCTTTTTCCTGAGGAACAAAGCAAAAGATTAAATTGCTGCTCAGTGCTCATCTCTCTCTCGTCTGCCTCTCCTGTAGCCACACCGGCCTCCCTCCTGTACGCTCCTGCCTCAAGGATTTCGCACTTGCTGTTCCCTCTGCCCAGGATGCTTTACCTTGAGATCCACAAGGCTGTCTCCCTCCTTCACATCCTTCAGCCTTTCACTCAGTTGTCCCTTCTTGATGGGGCCTTCCTTCCCATATTTCTGAAACTTGCAATCACCATCACCCAGGATCCCTCACCCCTCAGCCCCCTTCTCCTCCCCATGGCTTTTACCACTAGCTGATCATTTTCTATTTTCCTCTTTATCTCTTCTCTGTTCTCGCTAGAATATCAGCTCCACGAGGGCAGAACTTTTTGTCTCCTTTGTTCCGCACTGTGCCTGGTACACAGTAGGTGCTCAATAAATCTTCGTTGACTGAGTGGATCCTCAGAGCCCAATAGCTGAGTCAGAAGGGCTTAGGTGTCCCGTGGTTCATTTCTTCCCGTCGCCTTTCCACCTGGAGAAAGTGGTGTGCCCAAGGTCACCCCCAGGCAGCACCACCAGGAACGTCTGAGGACTCTTCCCTCCTCCTGGAACACCTGCCAGGCTCGCCAACCCCCATCCATTAGTCCCTGGGCTCGTGCCTTTGTTTTAGCCCAAGCGCGTGCATCCTGAGCAGAGTTCGGCTGCCAGCTGCTGGACATCCCCTGCTGGGAGGGAGGAAAGAACTCTCCAAGGTCCTTGAGAGAAATCACTTCTTGCTTTCCTGAAATGCATCCAATTTGGCCCTCTCCTTCGTCACCAAGACACAGAGCCAGTGAAGTTTAGGGGGTGCTGAGTGACTGGCCAGGCGCCTTCTGGCATCCACAGTGTGCGAAAGGGGAACTGAGTGCACTGGGGGCTGAGTCAGCATCGGTGATGGAAGGTCATGCCTTCGACGCCTTGACAAAGAGTGTCTGAGGGCTGCATGTCGGGGTGTTGTATGACCTATGGGATGTATCTAGGCAGCAGAGATGGAACACTTGGGTTCCCGCCCTGTCAGCAGCTGGCTCAAGCCCTCAGGGACAGCAAGTGCCTTCCGGGCACTAAACGCTAGTCCTCAAGCCTTCAGGTCTTCGTTTACCACCATTACTGCTCCTCATGAGACAGTCTAGTTCTGGGGCCCTAGGCCTAGCTACAAGCACTTTTCCAGGCATTGCTTCACCTGAACCCCGGTAATCACAGAAAGATAGTAAAGAAGGCATTTTTCTAGAAAAGGAAACGGAGGGTCAGAGAGGCAAAGTAAGCTGTCCAAGGCTGCACAGCATGTACGTGGCAGCATAAGGCTTCTAAAATAACTGTCTTCAGGTCCAATCCTGTGCTTTCCCCACACTGCCTGTGATGCCAACACTCTTTGTCCTTTTTTTTTTTTTTCTGGTGACCTCTCACAAAGTAGTGACATGGGAAAATGCCCAAGAACTCGCCATAAAGTGGAGACAATAACACTTTACAGTTTATATTACACTTTCTCATCCTTGATTTCATTTGCTTCTCTGCAGATCCTGACTATTTCAGAGGTTAGTTTTGGGACCTTAGGGTGGTCAGTCCTCCTCTCTAGGTTGAGAGTTTCTCTTCTGCAAGACAGAGTTGGACTGAATCACAGGGTCACAAAATGTGTGGGCACACGTGGGGGTGGGCCTCGCACCCTCTTTGCTCAGTTTCATCTGGAGCCATTTCTATGCAGATGCATTTTATTTTGAGGGCTTCCCTGATAGCACAGCGGTAAAGAATCTGCCTGCCGTGCAGCAGGAGATGCAGGAGACATGAGTTCAATCCCTGGGTCAGGAAGATCATCTGGAGGAGGAAATGGCAACTCACTTCAGTATTCTTGCTCGGAAAACATCCCAGTCCATGGGGTCACAAAGAGTTGAACATGACTGAGTGACTAAACACACATGCATGCATTTTATTTTATGCATCACATTCCATAAAATGCAGTTTAAACAAGGGATTTCAGAGCCAGCATTTAAAAGGCACTGGACTAAAAGCTGTGTGAGAGCCCTTCTTGGTCTGTTGCTCTTAAAATAGTGCCTTGAGTCTAACTCACCTCAGGGTATAGACAGAGTGGGCTGGGCCCCACGCTCCAGGCTATGGTTGAGGAGCTACCATAGAAAGTCCAGCCCTGACCCCCACCTTCGCACCCCCTGTCCCTTGGGTCTCCTGGAAGGGCTCTACCACCCCCAGGAGCCACCTCCCAGTGGGGGAGAGGTCGTGGCCTCCACACCTATTGGAGGCCTGAATGTGGGGTGGTGGGTGGTCACACAAGCTCCCGTGGTGGTGACCCTGGGGCAGCAGATGACCCTGGATCATCTCTCCTTTGAACCACTTCAGGGTGCTATTCCCAACACTCTCTAAGAGGTAGAGAGGCTGGCTCAGGGTGCCACAGAGTCTTCCCCAAACCTACAAGGCAGCCTGCGATGAAACCTGACACTTTGGCCACTGTGTCCACCAGCACCCCTAGGGGCTACAGACACAAAGCCAAACCAGTGGCTCCTACAAAGAGGGTCCCAGCAACCTGGGGAGAAGGCTGGGCGTGGGGCACGGAGTTGCCACTCCTTCCTTCCACCAGGGCTTCCCTCGCCTGGCTCTGCTGCCCTGACGCCAGAGCCTCTCATAGTCTCCCCCAAGGACAGCCAGCCGCATCCCCTCCCGCTCTGCTCCAGGGGGCTGACGCTCTGGTTGATTCCTTACCACCCCGCCTTTCAGGTGGGGGTTGTTCTCCCTGCTCTCCCCTCCCCCTAGGAAGCCTGCCCAGCTGCCTGGCCTAGCTGTGAACTTCTTTTGTTTGGACACCCACCGCATTTTGCACCTCATTTATTCCCTTAAGGCAGAATTGTTTGTGTTCCAACACTGCTTCCCTTCATTAAAACATATGCTTCTGGAGCCCAGGAAGAATGTGTGTGCATCTCTGCATTTGCTGTGCCTAGAGCCACGCTTGGCAGAGAGAAAGTGCCCAGCAAGTGTCTGAGTGCATGAGTGAGCGAATGCCGGAAAAGCATCATGACTGGCACTCACAGAGCAGTCACCGTGTGCCAAGCATCCTTCCAAGTATTCTGTGACCCCTACCTCATATCATCCCCACGACAGTCCTAGGATTTCACAGATCTGGAGACTGGGCTGTGAGAGGTTAGTCACTGTCCCTCCGGGGTGTCAGTTCCCACAGCAGGGGTGGGCAGATGGATATGAGGTACATGGCGTTTCACGTTTCCTCTAACACCTGCCTGAGCTTGTTGGGCACTTCTAGAAATTCAGGAGGCTTTGAAGCTCAATTGAACAGGCTTAGGAAGTGGGACAGGGTCCCCTGTTCTTGAAAAGCAGCTGTGACTTTATAATATCAAAGTCTAGGCCAGCAGGCACAAGTGACTGGCTTGGTGGAAATTTAAAAATCTGCTTGCGAGACACCAGTGGGGCGTGACCCATTCTTGTGAGTGTGCTGGCCAAGTGTCGTGCCGGTCCACTGCCGTGGACAGGGAGGGGCCTGGGGGTCAGGCCGAGAAGAGCAGCCTGGGCGCGGGGTCCTGGGCCTGCTACTCCCTGGCTCCGACCTTGCGCTTGTCACTCCGTTCCTCTAAGCTTCAGCTTCCACATCTACAAGTCTGTGAAGATAAGCCAGTGTGTGTGATAACACTCGGTAAACTGTGAAGAGTTACACAATTGTAAGTTCTCATCATTATTTAAAAAAAAAACCCAAGGCACCATCTCTCACCCTCTAGAGTGATCACTTTGAGTTTCCAAACACACAGTAATGTTTCTTATCCCCAAACATCCCACCCGTGATCTCTCACCCACCGAGACATTTTATTCTCCTTTGTCACTAAAGTCAAATAGTTGTCTTCACGAGCAGTCTCCACTTTCTTGCCGCCCATTTACCTCACCCCAATTCACGTTCTGGGCTTCCCAGGTGGCGCTGGTGGTAAAGCACCCACCTGCCAGTGCAGGAAAGGCTTGAGACAGGGGTTCAGTCCTTGTGTGGGGAAGATCCCCTGGAGGAGGGCATGGCAACCAACTCCAGTATTCTTGCCTACAAAATCCCATCGACAGAGGACCCTGGTGGGCTACAGTCCATAGGGTCACACAGAGTTGGACACAATTGAAGCAACTTAGCATACTCGCCATCCACATTCCAACTCAACTCCAGTCATGTTATACAATGCATCTAACTCCAGTCAAATTTATATCTCAACTTGTTATGGCCGCTGGCGGCTTTCTCGAGGCCACAAACAGGATGCCTTTTCACTTCCTTCTCCTGGGGACTCTCAGCAGTACCTGGCACAGTGGCCTGCGCTCTCGGCCACTTGCCTTTTTAAAACACTTTGCTCTCTCAGCTCTGAGGATGCCATCCTCCTCCAGCTTTCCTTCTTTCTCTCTGGTTTCTCCCCTCTTTCCTCTTTATAGGTGCTTCGTCCTTTCTCTGCCTCTTAATGTCGGAGTCCCCAGGTCCGGTCCAGGGCTCCTCTCTCCTCTCTCTGTCCCCTTTCCCCAGGGCTGAATATCCATTCCCATGACTGACAACTCCCAAATTTATATCTCCAACCCCCAGTCCAAGCTCAGACTCATATATCCGACTGCCTACTTGACATCTTCCCCTGCACGCACCACAGTCATCTCCAATGGAACGCGTCCAAAATGGAACTATTGATCGCTCCTTCCCCCTCCTCCCTGCAATGGGCCTTCAAGTACCAAAGCCAGAAGCCTGGTGTCAGCCTTGGTTCTCCCACCCTCTCGCCCCCACATCGGATTCATCAGTCAATCCCATCATTTCTGCCTCTTAAAATATTTCAAATCCTTTCTCTTCTTGCCTCCTCCTCGGCCACCATCTCTGGAGAGCCTCCTTTCTCTGCTTCCCTACTTCCCCTACCAATCGAATTCCCCCCACACTCTAGCCAGAGTCATCGTTTTAACACATAAATCAGATCAGCCATTCTCCAGCCTAAAACTCTATGGCGGTTTCCCACTATGTTGGAATGAAACCCAGACCCTTTATCACGCCTGGCCTGGGAGCCGACTCAGTCTGCCCCCTGCCTCGCTGACCTCCTCCAGACACACCAGCTTCCTTTCAGTTCCTAACGGTCCAGCAGACATGGTCTCAGCCCTCTGACCAGAACATTCTCCCTCCATCTCCCTCCTGGGCTGGCTTCTTCTCATTATTTAGGTCTCACCTTGAAAGGCATCTCCGAGAGACCCTCCCCTCGTCTATATTCCAGTCTCTGCATCCTCTGCCCTACTCTGGTTTGGTTACTTACTTATTGTCCGGTTCTCCCTGTGAACCATGAGCTTTAGGAGGGAAGAAATTGTGAGTTGCATTCACCTAGGTTTCCCCATTACCTAGGGTATAACAAGTGATCGGAAAATACTTATAGAGTGAATGAAAGAGCAGGAGCCTGCGGGAAACACCAGATCATCACTGAGTGGAAAGGCAACTAAGCCTCCAGTCTGTTGCCTGGACTTCAGTCTTCTACCTTCATTAGTTCCCAAAATATGTACAAGCATGGTAATGACATGGAGTAGGTTTAGAGTGGGTGTCCTGGGTAAGAGTGAGAGAGTAGCAAGGTCTTCTAGATAAAAACAGAGGAGCAACATTTTTTTCCTGTTGAAAATTGTTGGCTCATGTCGGGGCGGGGGGGAACAACTTAGGCAGCGACATAAAGGGGAAGCCAGATAAAAGGATGTAATGCTTGTTGGGGACCTGCTATACACTGGATACCATGCTAAATAGTTTACAAGTATCTCATTGTACATAAATAGAAAAATTTCTAAAATTTGAAAAATATACTATTTTGAAAATTAAGAATAGGGAACTTTTTTAATTAAAAAGGAAATAATGAAAAAATATATAGCTATCCAACATCATAATCAAGAAGAGATGCAGAGAAATGAGATGTACAGAAAAATCTGAATGCAAGAGAGACATACAAGAATATACAAAATTGAAATTGAGGGGCAGTAAAACCCCAAGAATAGAGAGAAAAACACTGTAAATACAGCTAAAAAGACTCGCTCTTAAAGAGAGACCCACAGAAGGGAGGGTCTGCAGACCTACGAAGACAGAGAGATCCCTGGAAAGATGCAAAGTTGTGGAAATATCAGCAGGGCTCTGAGACACTGTCACAGGGAAACAACTCATCTTGTGGCCTTTCTGGGAATTTCCTTCGCAGGTTATTTAAAGATGTGTGGTGTTTTCAGAACAACATTTCAGAGTAATGTTGATTACTTCAGTATTGTTCAGTCACTAACTCGTGTCTGACTCTTTGGTATCCTGTGGACTGCAGCACACCAGGCTCTTCTGTCTTCCACTGTCTCCTGGAGTTTGCTCAAATTCATGCCCCTTGAGTCAGTGATGCTATCTAACCATCTCAATCTCTGCCATCCCCTTCTCCTCCTGCCTTCTATCTTTTCCAGCATCAGGGTCTCTTCCAGTGAGTCAGCTCTTCGCATCAGGTGGCCAAAGTATTGGAGCTTCAGCATCAGTCCTTCCAATGAATTTTCAGGACTGATTTCCTTTAGGATTGACTGGTTGGATCTCCTTGCAGTCCAAGGGACTCTCAAGAGTCTTCTCCAACACCACAGTTTGTAAGCATCAGTTCTTTGGTGCTCAGCCTTCTTTGTGGTCCAGCTCTCACATCTGTACATGACCACTGAAAAAACCATAGTTTTGACTATACGGACCTATGTCAGCAAAATGAGGTCTCTGCTTTTTAATACTCTGTCTAGGTTTGTCATAGCTCTCCTTCCGAGGAGCAAGTGTCCTTTAATTTCATGGCTGCAGTCACCATCGGCAGTGATTTTGGAGCCCAAGAAGAGAAAGTCTGTCACTGCTTCCATGTTTTCCCCTTCAATTTGCTATAAGTTGATGGGTCTGGATGCCATGATCTGAGTTTTGAATGTTGAGCTTTTTCATTCTCCTCTTTCACCCTCATCAAGAGGCTCTTTAGTGCCTCTTAACTTTCTGCCATTAGAGTGGTATCATCTGCATATCTGAGGTTGTTGATATTTCTCCTGGCAATCTTGATTCCAGCTTGGGATTCATCCAGCCCAGCATTTTGCATCATGTACTCTGCATAGTAGTTAAATAAGCAGAGTGACAATGTATAGCCTTGTCATACTCCTTTCCCAATTTTGATGCAGTCAGTTGTTCCATATCTAGTTTTAACTGTTGCTTCTTGAAGGTTACTTCAANCCAGCCCAGCATTTTGCATCATGTACTCTGCATAGTAGTTAAATAAGCAGAGTGACAATGTATAGCCTTGTCATACTCCTTTCCCAATTTTGATGCAGTCAGTTGTTCCATATCTAGTTTTAACTGTTGCTTCTTGAAGGTTACTTCAATATTCTTATTTCATAGAGGAAGAAAGTGAATTTCACACTTTCTGAAAGTCAAACAGCTAATCATTGGACAAAATACACTTAAAGACAAATGGACCCCTAGTCTAAAGCAGGTATCAACAGAACCAAGCCTTTGTGCCAAATCTGGCCTGCTGCCTATATTTGTAAATAAAGTTTTACTGGAACACAAACCTGCTCATTCACGTACATGTTTTCCCTGGCTGATTTTCCTATATGACAGAGCTGAGTAGTTGTACAGACTATATGGCCCCAAAGTAGAGAATATTTGCCATCTGGCACTTTGCAGAAGAGATTTTAAAGGGTTGTCAACTTATAATATGAGTATATTACAAGTTCTAGTGATCATTCTCATAACAGAACATAAAATTAAAATAAGCTTTAATAAAAATTAATTTGGTGCGCTTGGGAATACAGTTTTCTGAAACAAGTATTCAGGGAAAGCGTAAGTTGAATGGAAGAAAGATACTAGGTTTTGGAATGGAGATTGTGAGGCAAAACAATCTGTAGGGGAAAAGAGAGAGAGAAGAGTATTCTATACATGGGGTTTATTTAAGTTTGAGAAATAAGCATGTGACCTCTGAGTGAGTGAAGTGGTTAAAGAGATGTGGCAGCTGATCTCCAGAGATGGGCATCATCATTTTCTTTCCTCTTTGTGTGCACATGTTAATCCACTCATCAGGAGGTGGAATCTGTTTTGCCTCCCCTGACTCAGGCTTTGTGACTTGACTTGACTGGCAGAATGTGGGCCAGTTCTGGGTCTAGCCTTAAAGAGGCCCACCAGCTTCCACTTTGTCTCTGGGAGAAGCCAGTCACCAGCTGAGACATCCGACTTCCTTGAGATGCTCTGGGGAAGGGCAATCTCGCCCCAGTGAGAGGCCACATGGAAAAGCATGAGGCACCAGCTAAACGAGCGAAGACTCTGTGGGCCTTCCAGCCCAGACAGTCGACTGCAGCTGAGCAGGTGATACCAGCTGATGTCACATGGAGCAGAAGAACCGCCCCTCACCCCCCCTGCCCATCCCCGCCAGCTGAACTTGCCCTAATTCCCCACCCACAGCATTGTGAGAAAGGATAACTTGTTTTTAACTATCTACATTTTCGGACAAGAAAGTAGATAACAATGCCCAATCATTTCAGACCTAAGGGGAAGAGGAATTTCCCCTGCAAAGTAGGAATAAACATTTACTCACTAATCAGTAGAATTCTCTAAGATAGCCATTTGAACTCACAGTAGGCAGGTCTTCCGAAGGGAGGCCTGGATCTGTTGAGTTGATACTTAGAATATCTGAGGGTCTCTGCAGAGCCTGAGGGTGGAGGTGTAAAGAGAAATACAAGGAGTCCAGAAACCCCTATTTTTTTTCCTCCTCTGAATTCTTTCGTTTTTAGCTACATCTGTTTGTCATTTGGAAAGCACAACCCTGAACATGGATCATTTCTTTGGAATTGGGGATAGTGCACTTTTTTTCCTTTTTACAAGCTTAATTCTTTGAAAGCCATTGAAGTTAAATAGGACCAGAAAACATCTGGGAAGGCATTCCAACAGGAGATATACAGATTGTATCCCAGAAGAGGACATATCCAGAGGCCAGGTATCAGTTTAAAAGAATGAAGACTTTGTTAACAGGAGGTTTCGAGCCATGATGAGAAATCTGGAGCTGGGGATTTTATACCAGGGTAAATTGAATGAGTCTGGAAAGGGTTTCCCAGAAACAAGCAAACAAATTTGATCCTGAACTAGGTGCTAACCAGGGTAGAGAAGACCCCACAAATACAGGGCAAAGAATAAGAGGGTAACTTTCAGATGAGGATAAAAACCTTTTGTCCTAAGGGGTGGATGGTTTTTCCAGAAAGGGATGTTTGGCACTGATAGGTCAGAATAATCTGCAGTGATGAGTGTCTATGTTCTGTGAAAGCTCCACACAGACTGATTGATTTATGCCTTGTTTTAAAAAAGATCTGTGCTCAGCATGTGCTCTGTGCCCTTGGAATTTCTTATATTTTGATGAGCATGGAGGCACCCAGAAGGCAAAGACTACTGTTTACAGCTCCATGCCCTCTATACCTAGAATGATGCCAGGAAGAGACAGGTCATGGTGTTGATGCTGATGGTGTTGATGCTGATGCTGATGATGCTGCTGTGATGATGATGACGGTGGTGATGGTGAAGATTATGACTCCATCCCTCGAGGCAGGTTTATTTCTCAAGAAAAGAAGAAGATGGGAAGGCAGGAATTCTGTAAACTATCAAAGGAGGGATTCGAGTGACAGATGGAGGCTAGGTTAATCAGGATTCTTTTGCAAGTAGCAAACACTCCACCTGAACTAACTGAAGAAGGATGGGCTCAGGTGTCCAACCTGCCAAGAGCGACGGCACGGCAAGGCTTGGGGTGCTTAGAACCAGGGTTCTGACCAGGAGGGTGTCAGGACTTCTTCTTCCCTGGGCTCTCCCCTGTTTGCTGTCAGCTTCATCCCCTCACACCATCTTTCCTTGCAAGGCCTGACCTGTGTACACGCTCAGACTCACACCTTCAGTGTAGAGTAGAGGCTTATTTTCCTCAGCTCTGATGTGAAAGAGCCCAGGGAGGCGTCCTGGTTAGCCCAGGCTGTGTCACACGTCCATTCTGAGCCAGGATCTGGAGCCAACGGTTGACAGCCTTCAGCTGGGATTAGTGCTCAGGAAAGCAGCAGCTCAGGAGCCATGTCTCGACAGGAAGGGAAGGGCCAGGAAGGATGAGCTATGTGTCTCTATAGAGACGGTGGCTCATCTGGGCCTGTACTTCTGGAGACAGACTTGCCAGGCCTACTGATGGAAGGCACCACTGAGTCCCTGTGTCCTTCACATACATCTCAAGGTCCCCCACTCCACTTCAGGAGCCCCAGAAAGAGGTAAACAGAGAAAGTGGAACAATTGTCTCACTAGGTTCTAGAAACGGGTCCAGTTCTTGGCTTCCTCCTTGGGCCTCTGTTCCAGGCAGCATGCTGGTGGTGGGAGGCGGGCGGGCATTGAGAATTGGCAGTGCCAGCCCAGCATGGGGCATGGAGGGACACAAGGGGAGCCCTGGCGCAACTTTGTGATTAACTTGTGGACTAAGACAGATTAAGTTTAACTGCTGGGTTGCAAAATACTTTAAATATCTGCTCAAACTTTCTCTCCTTCCTGCTATAACTACCTAGAAGATTTAGCTCAAAAGCTATTGGCCTTTGTCTCTTGTTTGACTAAGATGGGTCAATTTAGTGGCAGAATGGTGGGACGAGTTGCTTACAGATGCTTCATTCTTCTTGAAGAGTTAAAAAAAAGATAAACCAATCATTCTCAATGAGTTCATTCCCCCTTCTGGGATTCTATTTTCTGACCGGGCATATTGCATGGCACATGAGGAATTCTCTGCTCAGACAGTCTCCAACTTAATATGCCAAATAAGGAGTCATCTCAAGCCCAAGCTTTCCGAGGAGGACAGGTCACTTCCACTGGGATAGTCTTCATAAAGAAGGTTCACTTGATCTAGAACTGGAAGGATAATAGAATTTTAACAGAACATACAGGATTTGTGTGCTCAGTCGCTTTAGTCGTATCCGACTCTTTACGACCCTATGGACTATAGCCCACCAGGCTCCCCTATCCTTGGGGTTCCTCAGGCAAGAATGCTAGAGTGAGTTGCCATGCCCTCCTCCAGGGGATCTTCCTGACCCAGGGATTGAATCTGTATTTCCTGTGTCTCTTGCATTGGCAGGCAGATTCTTTACCTGTGAGCTACCAGGGGAGCCCCATAGGATCTCGGCATTGACAAAAGAAATAGTGTGAATTATGGAGCAGATCAGAGAAGAGAAAAATATGGTTAGGGAATAGAAAGTAGACTAACTGAATAACACAGAGGTGTGTATTGGACAATCATGGAAAAGAGCAGAAGCAAGCTAAAGAGTACCTGGCAGTGAAGACAGTGGAAGATGTGACATGTAAACCAAGAGTTTTGGCTTTATCTGGCAGGAAAGGGGGAGCCACTGAAGAATTTTGAACAAGGGGTACCATTACATCAGAGTGCCGATTTGCAGAGTGTTGTCTGGTGGCCGTGTGAGTGAAGGATGTGTCGGGGAGAAAACTGTAACAATTGTGCAGAAGATGGAAATTCCCCTGGATTATTCCAAAAACTTCTTCCTGTTCCTTGCCCGGAAATGACTCCTAAGACAGAGCATGGTCAAGAAGGCACAGAAATGGGGAAAGCAAGGGTTAAAAAGAGAGGCGTGGCCAAGAGTACTAAGTGCTCCCAAGAGGTCCAAAAGGCCAAGGGCTGGAAGTGGAGAGTAGATTGGGCAGTTTGGAAGTTCCTGGTAACTGTCAAGGAAGCTGTTCATTACAAAAGAGAGAGGAGCTAGATCCAGGGCATCGGGGAGAGGAGGAGCCATGCAGAGAACTCACTGAGGATGGAAAGGCTCAGGGAGGCCTGGGATGCTGGCCAGAACACAGACGAGTGACGGGATGGGATCACCGAGCTCTGAGACCTACGCATGTCTGGGGGCAAGAAGGAAAGATGCAAGAGGGCAGTGGATTTAGAGGGACATGAGCAGGAAGCATGGAAGGTTGAGAGGAAGAGTCTAAGCACCGGCAGGTAGATTAGGTTTGGAATTCAGAGAAGACAGAGGAAATGTAGAAGGGTAAGAAGATAGGATGGGAGGAAGACTGCAGAGCTGGTGCCCGGAGACCTCGATCTGCTCGTGGGTGAACAAAAGGCGAGGTCCTTAGCTGAGCAGGCACGGCACTGCCATTTTCCACAGTAAGTGGGGCAGGCAGGGTGCAGCGCCCCAGAGGCTGAAGGTGGGGCAGGCAGGGTGCAGCGCCCCAGAGGCTGAAGGTGGGGCAGGCAGGGTGCAGCGCCCCAGAGGCTGAAGGTGGGGCAGGCAGGGTGCAGCGCCCCAGAGGCTGAAGGTGGGGCAGGCAGGGTGCAGCGCCCCAGAGGCTGAAGGTGGGGCAGGCAGGGTGCAGCGCCCCAGAGGCTGAAGGTGGGGCAGGCAGGGTGCAGCGCCCCAGAGGCTGAAGGTGGGGCAGGCAGGGTGCAGCGCCCCAGAGGCTGAAGGTGGGGCAGGCAGGGTGCAGCGCCCCAGAGGCTGAAGGTGGGGCAGGCAGGGTGCAGCGCCCCAGAGGCTGAAGGTGGGGCAGGCAGGGTGCAGCGCCCCAGAGGCTGAAGGTGGGGCAGGCAGGGTGCAGCGCCCCAGAGGCTGAAGGTGGGGCAGGCAGGGTGCAGCGCCCCAGAGGCTGAAGGTGGGGCAGGCAGGGTGCAGCGCCCCAGAGGCTGAAGGTGGGGCAGGCAGGGTGCAGCGCCCCAGAGGCTGAAGGTGGGGCAGGCAGGGTGCAGCGCCCCAGAGGCTGAAGGTGGGGCAGGCAGGGTGCAGCGCCCCAGAGGCTGAAGGTGGGGCAGGCAAAGTGCAACGCCCCAGAGGCTGAAGGTGGACAACTTGAGGGGTGGTGAGAGGCAGAGGGCAGGGGCAGGACAGGATCTGTCTCTGAGCTTGCAAAGAAGACACAGACACAACACCAGCAGGGAAGCAAGCAGAGCAGGGGCACCGGGCAGGGGCTGACAGCCAGTCCAGGGAGAGGCACAGGCGGAGGCAGAGTGTGGGCGGGGTGGCTCAGGCTGCGGACAAGTGAGAACAGGCATTTCAGGTTTGGGATCCAGAATAGGAACTGCCTGCCTCTGTCTGGACTGGCTGGGAAAAGGCAGTGGGAACATCTTCTCTTGGGAGTGAGGAGGGTCCTGTGGGGGCAACACGGGGCAGCAAAAACCACAAGGGACCTGAAGTGAGAACAGGAAGGCTGAGAGGCAGCACAGCTCCTTGGTGAGGGGTGTGGACCACAAGCCAGACTGCCCCAGGGCAGGTCCCTGCTCGCAGCTCTCCAGTTGTGTGGGCGACTTTGAGCCAGTCACTCAGTCGGTCCAGGCCTCAGCTTCCTGATACGGGCTCCTCTGCTATGGATGGCGCCGAGGATGAAGATAAAGCCTGTAAAGCTGCCAGCGCAGTGCTGAGTGCAGAGCAAATGCTCAATAAACACTAGTTAGAAAGTCTGTCTTCTCCATCTACACTCAGTGCCCGACACATAATGGGAACTCGATAAATATTTCTGAAAGAA
The DNA here is from genome assembly GCA_006410875.1 of Neotragus pygmaeus. Classification (NCBI taxonomy): domain Eukaryota; kingdom Metazoa; phylum Chordata; class Mammalia; order Artiodactyla; family Bovidae; genus Neotragus; species Neotragus pygmaeus. The sequence goes on along the minus strand of SJYV01013620.1, from coordinate 653,771 downwards.
TGAGTTATTATGATTATAACCTGTGTAGCCTTGAGCACAGATGACTGTGAGCTCCAAGGAGTCCCAGACTGTATTTTATTCTTCTAGCCGCCATCACTGTGTTTGATAAAGGAACCTGCCTACATGCATTCTCGAGGATTCGGTTTCCTCATCTATAAAGTGGGACTATTAATATTTGCTCTACCTTGAGGTCAGAGGAGAGGACACATGTAAGCCATGATACAGCTGTAGGTTTTGCACGTGTACATACACACACACACACACACACACACACACACACAAACACGTGCATGCGATATGACTGTTGTCTGCAGCAGAGGCAGCTTCCTGAGCCCCTGGGGAGCCCCCACTCTTCTACTCTCTTTGACAAGAGCCGAATGATACGCCCATTGAGCTGCAGGAGCGCCTCATGAAATGGAGACAGGAGGAATTTTCTGAGGGCCTGGTTAGAGACAGCTATGGTTTTCTCCAGCAGGGACAAAGTCTGGAGCCAGGCGCTGGACTGGACATGAACTAGGCAGGCGGCTGCTCTCAGTCAGCCTGGCTTGGACAAGCAATGAGACACAGGTCACAGACCCTGGTAAGAGCAGAGGGCAGATGGGTCTTGGCTGGTGAAAGGCAGGGCTGTCATGTGAAGACAAGGACCAGTGGGCTCCTGGTGGTTGGAGTTCAAGGGGGAACAGAAATGGCTACCTTCAGTTTAGAAAAGGCCTGTTCTTCTAAGCCCAGGGCTCTGTCCAACCAGAATCTCAGTCCAGACTCTAGCTGGCAGGCCCCTCTTCATGGTGATGAGCTTCCCCCCATGATGACTGTCTGCTTGGAATTCTGAGTACAAGTCACTGTGGAGCCCCCAGCGGTGCTGGCCAGGATACAGGGGACGTATATATTGTTCCCCCTTTGCCCTCTGGGACCCCTCTGGGACCTCCCCTTGCTCTCACTGGATCCTGTGGATGTGTCCTTCCGCTTGCTGGCCTCCACTCCCTACACACCTGGCTATCCCCACCCAGCAGGAAAATCAAGTTCCTGCCAGTTTCTCCTCTCTCTGCAGCTAATGGGAGCATGCCTGGTTGTATCTTGAGAAATAATGGTTGGAGGAAGCAGCAAAAGCCTGCCAGTTGCTATGGAATGTTAACTGATGAATTAAACTCTTCGTTTTGATTTGAAGGAAATAGTCCTAGAAGAGATGCTTGCTTTAAAAAAAATATAAAGCTGCCAACTATGAAAGGCGTTCATTCAGAGGGGTCTTTGTTGCCAAGCTGACTTGAATTCCCTGAGCCATGCATTAACACTAATCAGAATCTGGCTGCTGGAGCAAATGTGCTTTAAAGTTTTAGGGACAGAAAATGTTGTGCATTAAGTATTGGTGAGAAAGCATTCAAATGTACCTAGATATTTATTCTTTAAAGTTCTTGCAGTGTAAAAACTACCTACCTGACTGGCAACTCAAAATAAACAGTTATATTAATTACTAATGAAACGTACATGACTATTACCTAAGATATTAGGTAACATAGGCTTTTTATGTTTGAACCATCCATCTAGATTAAAGACCATGCTGGAGCTGGTACCTTCTCATTGCAGGGGGTTGGGGGAGCTTGCAGGTACTTAGATCCCTGCTACTCTAAGTGGGGGTGGGGATAGGTGGCACATGTGAGTGTTAAAAATGTGAAATCTCGGGCCTCAGAATCTGCCTTTTAATAAGATGCCAAGGTGATTCACGTGCACATTAAAGTCTGAGAAGATCTAGCTGGTCTGAATTCGTATTTCTCAAAGAGTAGCCTGTAGACCAAATGTAAATATATCAGAGACACCTGGAGAGCTTGTTAAAAACGCAAATTCCTAAGCCTAGGGATCAGCATTTGAAACAAACTCCCTGACGGCTTTCCTGTTCAGCAAACTGTGAGACCACCCCTAGTCCTTCTGATCTTTTCATGATCCAGGAAGGACCAGTTGACAGGAGGTGCTCTGAGTCCAGTATGAAAGGATTTGGATGGACTAGATCTCTGCCATGTAGAGGCTTCTAACAGCTGAGCAGGTGGAGAGGAAGCTATGACATAAATAACTAGAAGGATTCTATTACTGACTAGTTTACAATGCATTTGAGTCTCTCATCCACACTGGTGGATACATGTCTTCCCTGAGGGTGAAGGATAACAGATCTGGGGTCCTCATCCTTCCTAGCTCTTCTCCTGGAGTGGAATAAACTCCTCCTTTCAGGGACCATTCATTCTTTGGGGCTACCAAGCAGAGACCAGCCCAGGGCTCAGCTACTTGCGCCGAGATAGGAAACTGGTGATTCATTTCATTAGCCTTTTCCTATAAATCCTCCCCTCTCCTTCTCGCGTCCACCACCCCTTCTCGGGGTCAGTAGGGCCCAGCACTCTGCAGCTCTGCCTACGTGGCTTCCCCCACACAGGTCAGGAGAGGGTCAGATCAAGGCTAGGCATCTGCCAGCACTCAGCCCTTGGGGATGACATGTGCTTTCTTCTTTCCCTTTTGATGTCTGCATTTCAGTTTCTTCAGAAAGAGAGAGACACAAACCATAACACTCTCTTTTACAGATAAGAGAAAACCAGCCAGCCTCTTTTGAAATTCAATGTACAACAAGTGGAAAAGGGGCAATGTGTGATGGGAGCCCAGGTGGGGGTCTTTCTTAACTCGGAGCATCAATAAATGTGGGCAAAGAGGCTGGCCCTCAACAGCGATCCTTTAGTGGAACAGTGTCTGGCCCAGATCCTGGGAAGCAAACTTTGGCTCAGACGGTAAAGAATCCACCTGCAATGCGGGAAACCTGGGTTCAATCACTGGGTTGGGAAGGGAGTGGCTACCCACTCCAGTATTCTCACCTGGAGAATTCCATGAACAGAGGAGCCTGGCGGGCTATAGTCCATGGTGTCACAAAGAGTGCGACACGCCTGAGCGATTTCACTCTCACTTTCATGGCCTTGCGGGATGCGTGTCTGGTCGGCTAGTGCTTTCTGGTTTACTCACCTGTATGACTCAATCCTCTCAGCCATTCAGTGGGGGTCATTAGCTATTTCCTCTCCCCTTTAAATATGAAACTAAGGTCAGGGATTAATCATGGACCCATCACAGCTGGAAAGTGGGTGGTCTGGGTTTTGAATTTGCTTCCTCAGATTCCAAATTCGACTTTCTTTGTACCCAACTGTAAGGCCTTATTTCTCTTCTGTTCCTGAACCAACATATTATTTTAACTAGACCAGGGATTCCTTTTGGCAAGCTCTCTCCAAATTACACCAGTAAGTGCAGATGTAGCATGTGACAGCCCCTCAGCGGGTGTGGAGGGCAAAGAAGAGTTCTTGCTTCTTTCCTTTTGTGACTCTGGTGAATTCTCAAAGGTGGAGGTGAAAAACCAATGCCAGATGGCTCTTGCAAAGTTTCCATGGCCTGGTTGCTGAGGATCCACTGGAGGAGGAATGTCTTTGCAGCTGAGGAATGTGGCATGAGCCGGCCGGACCCTGGACCACACAAGCCCCTCGTGGCAGCACTGATGTGGCCTGGCTTGGCTCCGTGTTCAATGTTCAAGAGAGAGAAGGTGCTGTAGTGAGAGTGGCATCCAGAAGGGTTACTTGTCCTGAGAGCCCTCTCTGGGTCTGGATGTGGATGGAGATGAGGCTTGTAGGTGACAGCACAAGTAAGGCTCCTGCGCCCACAATCACTGGCCTCAAGAGATAAATGCAGGCCTAAATGTGATGCCTTAGTCCAAGGATTCCCAGCACGTGCCCTTTGCACCCGTCCATAGAGCATGCGCTGGGGCCCATTGGAGGCAATGAGCCCTACGTTTACTTCCTGTGGTTGCTGTAATAAACACATGGGTAGCTTAAAACAGAAACGGATGGACGTCCCTGGTGGTCCAGTGATGAAGAGCCTGCCTTCCAATGCAGGGAGCATGGGTTTGATCCCTGGTCGGGGAGCTAAGACCCCACATGCTGCACAGCAATTAAGTCTCTCTGCATGTAGCATCTAGAGAGAGCCTGCTCAGTACAATGAACACCCAGCACGGCACCCCACCCCCCAAAAAACAGGCAAAAAAAATCCCCCACAAAACCCAAAAAACCAGAAGTGGATTCTCTCACAGTTCTGGAGATCAGATATTTCAAAATCAAGGTATAGCAGGGCTACACTTCTTCCACTTCCAGGAGAGAATCTGTCGCTTGCATCTTCCAGCTTCCTGTGGCTGCAGGAGAAGTTTGGCTTGTGGCCGCCTTCTACCTAGGCCTTTGAGATATGCTACCGCCTCCTCTTTCACACCCCCTCTATCTCTTTCTTAGAAGGAAATATGTGATTACATTGAGGTCCCACCTGGATAATTAGGACATGCCCTTCTCAAAATCTTTAACTTAATCATACATTTTGCCCTATAAGGCAATGCTCACAAGATCCAGGCATTAGGTTATGGGTGTATCTTTTGTGGGGATCACCATCTGATCCCTTATAGCATCTTCTGAATTAACTCTTATCTTCTTATAAAGGCTTCCCTGGTGGCACAGACTATAAACAATCTGCCTGCAATGAGGGAGACCCATGTTTGATCCCTGGGTTGGGAAGATCCCCTGGAATGGCTATCTACTCCAGTATTCTTGCCTGGAGAATCCCATTGATGGAGGAGCCCGGTGGGCTGCAGTCCTTGGGGTCACAAAGTCGGACACGGCTGAGTGACTGACACTATCTTCCTATAAGACATACCAGTTAGGATAACACTAATAGTAGCCAGGAGGGCTTACTAGGTCCTTCATATGCATTAGCTCAGTTATTCTTCTCAGTAACTCTGGAAGGTGGATACTTGTCTGACCCAATGCAAGGGAAGAACAGATGCTCTAACACCCATCCTCCTTCGGCTTCACCAGCTAGATCTGGTTTGTGGCCAGTGGGGCTAGAAGGTCCTCAAGGATCCTGGGGAAAAGAAAAGAGGGCAAGAATGTCTCTGGCTCTGAACCCTCTTCCACCACAGCAGCCCCACCTGGGTCTGATGTAGATGTTAGGAGGCTGCAAAAGATTTCCTTTTGCTCCAAAGGGCTCAGTTCAGTTCAGTCACTCAGTCATGTCCTGCTCTTTGCGACTCCATGGACTGCAGCAGGCCAGGCTTCCTTGTCCATCACTAACTCCTGAAGCTTGCTCAAACTCATGTCCATCAAGTCGGTGATGCCATCCAACCATCTTACTCTCTGTTGTCCCCTTCTCCTCCTGCCTTCAATCTTTCCCTGCATCAGGGTATTTTCCAATGAGTCAGTTATTTGGATCAGGTGGACAAAGTATTGGAGTTTCAGCTTTAGTCCTTCAGCTTCAGCAGCAGTCCTTCCAATAAATATTCAGGACTTATTTCCTTTAGGACTGACTGGTTTGATCTCCTTGCAGTCCAAAGGACTCTCAAGAGTCTTCCCCAGCACCACAGTTCAAAAGCATCAATTCTTCGGCACTCAGCTTTGTTTACAGTCCAACTCTCACATCCATATACGACTACTGGAAAAACCATAGGCTTGACTAGATGGACCTTTGTCAGCAAAGTAATGTCTCTGCTTTTTAATATGCTGTCTAGGCTGAGAAAATAAAGTTTGCGAACACAGTTCTGAATTCCACTGACTTGGTATTGTTTGTGCATTGGTCCAGGTTCAGGAGTCCCGCCTTTGGAGGCAGACACATCTGAGTTCTGTGTCTTTGGACAAGTTACCTAACCTGTCTGAAAACCATGTTTCTCATCTGTGCAGTGGAAATAGTAACAGTGTCTACCTCAGAGCTGGCCTGAGAACTGGATGAGCTTACGGTGCACCTATAATGCTTCAGAAGTGCTCAGTGAAGAAGAGCTGTCGTTTCCCCTGTTACGGTCATTGCCTTGTGCATTTCTCTACTGATCAGTTTCCTAGATATTCAATCTAGAACCTCTTGAAGGTGAAAATGACTCTCCAGAACTGGTGGGTCCAGCTGTTTTCCCTCACTAGAGCTTCTGGAGGAGAGAGGGGGGCCTCAGGCCAGGACACCAACAAGCAGTGCCACTCCTCCTGGCTCACACACGAGGACCCTGTCATCCACTGCTGCTGCTGCTCAGTCGCTTCAGCCGTGTCCGACTCTGTGCGACCCCATAGACGGCAGCCTACCAGGCTCCCCTGTCCCTGGGATTCTCCAGGCNAGGAGGGGTGTCAGGTGGGGCTTCTTGGCAGACCCAGCTGTCCTTTCCAATCCACACCGCATCCCCACACCCCAGCTCCCTCACAGCAAGCACACCCAGCAGCTGCAGAACTGCCCAGCTTGGCCCAACTCTCCCCACCGTCCCCCAGCTCCAGGAAAGTGGAGTTCAACCTGTTCTTCCCCGATGATGCTCCCGGACCTACCACAGCCTGGACCCATGACATCTCCCAAACCCTCCTCTCCTTCCCCACAGACCTCCCCTTTTTGGGGGTATTGGGGAAAACTGTCAGGAGCCACATCCTCACCTGCTGTGCCTCCAGCCTGAGCCCTAGACCCAACTGTCAGCCCCTCAGGTCATAGCCCACCCCCACTGAATGCCACCCCACACTGTGGGTGGGATCGCATCTCCACACAGGCCAAGCAGCTGGCTGGGCCACCTGCCTCAGGAGAGACCAAATGGAAGGCGAGGAGGAAGGGCAGGGACGGGGGAGGCTCTGAGAGAGAGGAAGCTGGGGTGAGAGGGCTGGGGTCAGGAAGCCTAGGCTGTTGGAGCTGGAAGGGATCTCAGGGATCAACCGGTTCAGTCTGGACAGTTTACAACCCTCTCCCAGAAACAGAGAGAGAGTCTGGTCATCTGTGCATCGAAAAGTGCCATCCCCTAAGCAACCCAAGGGCACTTCATTCCACGGGGTCTTCCCTAAATTAATGGCACATTTCTTCTCCCCCATCACTCATTCTACTATTCCTAACTGCACATGAATGATGCAAAGTTCATTAGGTCATCTCCTATTCACTCCTATGTTTATAACTTTTTGTGTCTGAGGAGTGAGTATGTGTGTGTGTGTGTGTGCGTGTGTGTTCGCTCAGTCGTGTCCGATGCTGCAACCCCATGGACTGTAGTCTGCCTTGCTCCTCTGTCTATGGAATTTTCCAGGCAATATATTTAAAAACTGCCTCCACCATCAGACTGGGGGCTTCCCAAGGGCAGATGATCTGTCTCTACCATCAGTCTAGGCGTTCCTAGGGGACAAATGATGTCTCCCTTTCACGAGAATAGAAGTTCCCTGAGGGCAGGGGCCATCTCCCCTATTAGACTGGGGTTTCCTGAAAGCAGGAAATGATTCTCCAGAATTCTGTGGGCCTCCTTTCACCTTCATGACTCTCTTCAGCAGACACAGCCTGCTATTAGTCCCTTAGCTATGTGGTCTGGGACCTAAGAGCACAGAGGCCCTTGAATAAGGAGCCCTCAGTTTGGAGACTATCTCTGCCCAGAATGGCTAGTGGCATTTGGAGTCACTGGGCCATGGCTTTGGGACTCAGGAATTGTGACAGCTGTTTCCACTCCTTGCCCATCCCCAGATTCCAAATTTTTGTCACACTCATAAACCAGCCTTGATGTTAGGTGGTTCCTGTCCCACCAGCCCTCCCGAGAAATTCTCTCAGTTTTGAAGGGAGCTGTCTCTCCCTCAGCTGCAGATCCTGTGAACCGAGCAAGTCCTGTGCGGAAGAAGAGGGAGAGGAGAGGCCTCCCTTGGCCGAGGCCGCCTCAGGATGGCTAAGGCAGATGACCCCTCCCCAAAGCTCCCCAGGCCCCCGTCCCCAGTGACCTGCCCTCCCTCATCTGTCCCAGCCCCTCCCCGCCATCTCCCATGACAAGTTGCGATGATGGTTCGGCGAAGACATCAAAGCTAACCCACCCTCTAAGGAATCGGTCACAGAAACTTCCTCTCTGCTCGCTAAAGAGGGTGCTGAAATTTTTGTCACAGCTCCCAACCTACCAAAGTTCGAGTAGAGTTTGTTCCGGAATCTTTCTGGTGTTATCATCCTGCGCATCTAATGACCCCAAGCCCCCAGCCAGCAATGTGGCGGGATCTGAGTGACACAGTCGATACAGGATACCTCCGTCCTCCCGCAGGGGATCCTCCCACAGTCTCTTCCCACACTGTGCCAGGCCTCACAGCGCACCGGGCGCCTCTGCAGATGTCACCCTGAGAACATACAGGTGACAGGCTGGCTAGCAGTGCTTCCTCCTCCACTCCCTTCTGCACAGAGTTAGAGCACTGTCCACATTCACACTGTGTGTGTGTGTGTGTGTGTGTGTGTGTGTGTGTGTGACTAACCCCACCCCACTCCATACTATTAAGGATGAGCTTTTTAAAATCCTTTCCTTTTTTTAAAAAAATTTATTTATTTATTGGCTGTGCAGGGTCTTCAGTGCTGTGAAGACTTTTCTCTAGTTGTGGGGAGCATGGGCTATTCTCTAGTTGCAGTGTGCTTGGGCTTCTTGTTGAGGTGACTTCTCTTATTGCAGGGCATAGGCTCTAGGGCTCTCAGGCTTTAGTAGATGCGGCACGAGGGCTCAGTAGTTGCAGCTCTAGAGCACAGCCTAAGCAGCTGTGGGGTNTGTGTGTGTGTGTGTGTGTGTGTGTGTGTGTGTGTGACTAACTCCACCCCACTCCATACTATTAAGGATGAGCTTTTTAAAATCCTTTCCTTTTTTAAAAAAAATTTATTTATTTATTGGTTGTGCAGGGTCTTCAGTGCTGTGAAGACTTTTCTCTAGTTGTGGGGAGCAGGGGCTATTCTCTAGTTGCAGTGTGCTTGGGCTTCTTGTTGAGGTGACTTCTCTTATTGCAGAGCATAGGCTCTAGGGCTCTCAGGCTTTAGTAGATGCAGCACGAGGGCTCAGTAGTTGCAGCTCTAGAGCACAGCCTAAGCAGCTGTGGGGCGGTGCACAGGCTTACCCCAGGGCATGTGCGATCTTCCCAGATCAAGGACTGAACCTGTGCCTCCTGCACCGGCAGGCAAATTCTTTACCACTGAGCCACTGGGAAGCCTGAAGGATGAGCTCCTAATCGTCAGGGTCCTTATCCACTTTTGTGGCCTTGGTAACCAGCAGAGCACGTGACATATAGTAGGCATCAAGTCTGTGGGATGGATGGATGGATACATGGACAAGGAAAGGAACATGACCTATATAGATAACCCTACAAGGTGCTTGAGGGCTTCCCTGGTGGCTCAGTGGTAAAGAATCCACCTGCCAATACAGGAGACTTGTGTTCGATCCCTGGGTGGGGAAGATCCCCTGGAGAAGGAGATGGCAACCCACTCCAGCTTTCTTGCCTGGGAAATCCCGTGGCTGGAGGAGCTTGGAAGGCCACAGCCCATGCTGTCACAGAGTCAGACATGACTTAGTGACTAAGCAACCATAATAACAAGGTTTTTAGGACAGACCGTATCCCAGCTTGAGGGTAAAGAAAGTAAGGCTGAGAGAGGTAAGAAATGCATCCAAGGCCTCACAGCTAAGCAGTGGAGATGGAACACCGTGCCAGGTCTTTGGGGTACTGTCCCCTATAGCAGTGCTAGATACTCAAAGCCAGGGCCCAGGGCCCGCACACGGCTGAGCAGGTCACACGGGCCGAGTCCCTTGCTCTGGACCTCTGTCTCCTTGGTAGATGGCACCCCCTGGAGCTGTGGCGGGTTGTGACCCACGTGGCTGCCTCCACACTCTCACCTCAGCCCGCTCTGTGCACACATTCAAGCAGCTGGGGCAACAGCAGTTCATCCGCTCCTGCTCCTCCTCTCTCCTTGCCAGGGTGCCAGCCAGGGGGAGTTCCTGCAGGGCTGTGTGAGGATCCCGGAGGAGGACGCAGCACCCCATCCCAGGACCCCTGGGTGCCTCCCACTCCCCAGGCAGGAGCACTTCTGTCAAACCTCACCACTGCCGCCTCAGGTCCCCCTCTAAGCGCCCACACTCCATCCACACAGGCACATGGACACCTCGCAAAGGAGGTGTGGGGGTCCAAATCTCCAAGCTCCTGTCTGAGACTCAACTGGAGCAGGGGGCTGAGGACTGGGCTGGCCTAGGCCCACCCCCCGCCCTTCTTGTAGCAGAGCCTTGTACCCCTCCACTCGTGTGCGGGGGCCCTGGCCCCTCCCGAGGAACAAGGCTGGGATTAATAAGCGGCCCAGCTCCCTCCCCTAATGGGCTCCAGCTGCACAAACATTCCCAGAATTCAGAGCCGGCTCTGTCTGGGGCGGACCAGGCCTCAGCCCCAGCATTCNTCCCTCCCGCTCTGCTGCCCCCCTCCCCCCCTCAACAGCACTCACATTCTGAGTCCTGGGTTCCAGGGGCCCCGACTCTGTCTTACCTGACTCGTCTCACCAGCCAGTGCCCTCGGCTGGCAGTACCCGGAGGAGGTGACCCGGCAGGGTGGAGAGGAAACATAAACATTTCCCCTTGTGTTTTAAGAGATCCAGCCGCGTCCTGGCAGGAGCTTCACTCAGATTCTTATCAAGAAGTGGGAGGCGTTGGCAAAAGCAGCAGGAAGAAGGAGGAAAGTGGGGGGCTTACTCTCTCCTTGCCTGCTCAGGGAGGGACGTTCAGGGACCCAGTGGCAGGAGTCCTGGGTGGACAAAGCTGCGCCTGTACTGATGACCGCCGTGCACCTGTCTCTCTTCTTGATCCCAGCCCTGGATCTGGGGCCAAGGCTGGTCCTTCAGCTGTCCTGGCTCAGGCGCCACCAGTTAGGCCAGTTTGGGGGCCACCAAGGGCTGAGGCCGGGTGAGGAGCCTTGTGACTTATGTTTGTGCCAGTGCATGGGGGCGTGACTGTGGAGAGCACAGGGGACCCCCGTGGAGACATATGTGTGCTTTTCTGGGTGTGCACAGTGCGTGAACAGCTGTGTTAAGTGGCACCACTTGACGGTGTTTGCAGGTGGAGGAGTGCGTGTGCCTGTGCACGTCCACCTCTCAGTGTGCAGAAGTGGGCTTTGTGAGTTCCTCACTGATTAAGAAAGACTGCCTGCTGGCCAACCCTCCCCCCGGGGAAGTGCCCTTACCCTGGGCTGGAGAGACGCAGAGAAGAGAGAACAGTAAAGAGAAAAGGGAGAGACTTCCCTGGTGGTCCAATGGCTAAGACTTCACATCCCCAATACAGGGGGCCTCGGTTCCATCCTTGGTCAAGGAACTAGATCCCACATGCCACAACTAAGACCTGGTGCAGTCAAGTAAATAATTATATATGTATTTAAAAAAAAACAGCTTGGTGTCATGAGACCCTCGATTGCACATATTTTAAAAAGAAAAGGGAACTCAGAGAGGGCAGAGCTGGAGGCCGAGGGCACCAGCTTGGGAGTTTAGAAATTTGGCTTCTGGCCTCAGCTCTTCCATGAACCAGCCGGAAACTCTGGACAAGTGACTTCCCTGAGCTGGGACTTTGTTTCCTTATCTTGAATATAAGAAAGTTGGACTAGTCTCTTCTGAGTCCCTGCTTAGATTCCATGGTGACTAGAGCTGAGTTTAGGGGCACAGGAAAGAAGCTCCAATCCCATGGGGCTTGGAGAAATGGGCTCTAGGCAGGTGACAGAGAAGGATCAACAGGGACCTCATGGAGGATCTACAGGAGGGGCAATTCAGAGGAAGGGGGTAGTCCCTGCCCTAGGAACCACTAAACACATCTCATCCACTAGACAGGGAGGCAGATAATGGCAGACACTCTCCCAGCAGGCTGAGTTCTTGGAGGCAGTCCTGTGTTAGAAGAGAAGAGGGTCACTGAGACAGAAAGCCTGCGGTTAGTCATGGACATGCAGCCAACACATATGCCCTGCTCACCCAGCCCCTGCTGAGGAATGTAGACAGACCTCTCAGGTCTTCGTCACCATCAATCACCTGCCCACATCACATCACCTGCTTCCTTGTGGCCCCTGCCACAAGGAAGAAATGTCTTGGAGGCACAGAGGGGACAGTATCTGAGCCATTTAACTCTTCCTTACTCATCTCCACCTCTAGCTTCTTCCTGAGATGGAGAGAGAGAGTGAGATGAGACCTTCCTCGTGGTATAAAAAGAGAAACTGCAGAGTTTAAGTTGGGGACTGAAACTCAGGAATTGGACCTCATTTAGGATGCTCTCCAGGCTTCCCTGGTGGCTCAGATGGTAAAGAATCTGCCTGCAATGCGGGAGACTCAGGTTTGATCCCCGGGTCAGAAAGATCCCCTAGAGAAGGGTATATCAACCCACTCCAGTATTCTTGCCTGGAGAATTCCATGGACAGAGGAGACTGGTGGGCTACAGTGTATGGCATGGCAAAGAGTCAGACACAACTGAGCAACTAACACACGTGTACACACAGGATGCTCTCCTAGTAAACCTCATTAGCAATTCATTTAGCATTGAGAGAACAGCCACTTTGTATTCAGGCCTGTATTAGAAAATGAAGAATACAAAGAAACCACATTTCCCCCAAGGGTATGATGTCAGAAAAAAAATTCATTCCCACAAATCAAAGGTGGAGTTGGAACCAATCCTAGGCTGACTTAAGAAAACAGTTATCAATTCACAATGGATGTCAGAGCTCTTGGTGTGGACAGGGGAGAAACAAGAGTCCAGGATACCTGAACCTCCTAGATCAAGTCTGCAGACTATAAAGCTGCAGGTAAACTAGCAGAGATATTGGGGATTTTAACAATGAATAGAAGGAAGCGGCTGACTGTGGTAATGGAACTCTAAGGCAGAGATTCAAAATTGGTTCAAAATTGGGAAAGGAGTATGACAAGACTGTATATTGTCACCCTGCTTATTTAACTTATATGCAGAGTACATCATGTGAAATGCTGGGCTGGATGAATCACAAACTGGAATCAAGACTGTTGGGAGAAATATCAACAACCTCAGATATACAGATGAAATTGCTCTAATGGCAGAAAGTGAAGAGGAACTAAAGAGCCTCTTGATGAGAGTGAAAGAGGAGAGAGAAAAACGCTAACTTAAAACTCAACATTCAAAACACTAAGATCATGGTATCCAGTCCCATTACTACGTGGCAAATAGAAGGGGAAAAAGTGGGAGCAGTGACAAATTTTGTCATCTTGGGCTCCAAAATCACTGCAGACACTGACTACAGCCATGAAATTAAAAGACGTTTGCTCCTTGGAAGGAAAGCTGTGACAAACCTAGACAGCATATTAAAAAGCAGTGACATCACTTTGGTGACAAAGGTCCATATAGTCAAAGCTATGGTTTGTCCAGTAGTTATGTACAGATGTGAAAGCTGGGCCATAAAGAAGGCTGAGCACTGTAGAATTGATGTTTTCAAACTATGATGCTAGAGAAGACTCTTGAGAATTCCCTGGACTACAAGGAGATCAAACCAGTTAATCCTAAAGGAAATCAACCCTGAATTCTCCTTGTAAGGACTGGTGCTGAAGCTGAAGCTCCAATAATTTGGCCACCTGATGTAAAGAGCCAAGTTATTGGAAAAGACCCGATGCTTTGGAAAGATTGAAGGCAAAAGAAGGGGGCCACAGAGGATGAGATGGTTGAATGGGATCACCAATTCAATGAATATGAATCTAAGCAAACTCTGGGAGATAGTCTGGCATGCTGCAGTCCAGGGGTTGCAAAGATTTAGACATGAGTTAGCAACTGAACAACAACAGCAAGAAGAACAGGTAAGAACTCATATTCTCTCTCTCTCCCACCCCTTTCTACCTCTTTCAACTGTCTACTGAGTAGCAATACATCCCAAAACGGACTGGCTTAAAACAAGAGCAACCTTTTATTTGCCTACAACTCTGCAATTTGGGCAGGATTTAGTGTGGACAGCTCATCTCGGCTCCATGCAGTATTGACTGAAGCCTGGGCTGCTGTGGCTGGAAGACATGGGGGCAGGCTGGACCTCCATCTTTCTTTTCATTGTTTCTCATCCTCCAAAGGGTATCTCTCTCCCTCTCTTTCTATGTAACCTCTCTCTGTTCTGCAGGGTATTTGGACTTCTTGACATGGGGACTGGCTTCCAAGAAAGCAAAAGAGGAAGCTGTGCCAAGCCTTTTAAGACTTAGACCTGAACTGTCAGGGCATCAATTTTGCTACATCCTGTTGGTCAAAGAAATTCACAAGGCCACTCAGATTCAAGGAGAGAGAAATACAGATGAAAGTAGAGGAAAGGCATTTCTGGTGGCCATTTTGCAGACTATCTGCCACATTCCCTTAACTGTACCCCCTTTGGTTCCCCCTTGACTCACTGAAGGGCATTCTCCTCCTCCCTGACATGTCATCTTTAACCCCTTCCTCTTTCATATCCCATGTCTAATCAATGCCTACGTTCTGTTGTTTTTGCTTCCTCAGAGTCTCTCTAATCATTCCCATGGTTGCCACCATTCTCTCTTACCTGGAATGCTCAAAGTTTCCTAAAAATTCTCCTGTTTTCACTCTTGCTTTGTTGCTGTGGTCCTTAGCACACTGCAGCCGGAACGATCATTCTAAAAGCCACATGTATAGGGAGCAGGGGACAGGGGAGCTAGGGAGACCTGTGCTTCATTATATGCCCCTTTGGCATTTTCTCTAAAAGCAGGATTAAGACCAAGATACCTACTTTTACCACTTTTACTCAACGTAGTATTGGAAATCCCAGCCACAGCAATCAGATAAGAAAAAGAAATAAAATGAATCCAAACTGAAAAGGAAGAAGTAAAACTCACTGTTTGTAGATGACATAATACTATACAGAGAACCCTAAAGATGTCACCAAAAAATTACTCATCAATGAATTGAGTAAAGCAGCAGATACAAAATTAATATACAGACATCTGTTGCATTTCTATACATTATGTGGCCTTTTTACCATGTGTATACCTACCCTAAAACTACAAACTAAAATACCTTTAAAAAAATGCTTCACAATCAAAATCAAATTTAATAATAGATAAAATAAACCAAGCCCTCTTTCACTATTCTAATGAAAGACCCTCAGTGACAGCCCAGGGCTCCCAGATAAAATTTGGACTTCTTAATGGAGCTTAGAAAGCTCTTCATAATCTGCCCCACCTGGCTTGCAGCCTTATCACCCACTTTGCACTCTATGCTCCAGCCAAGCAAAACTAGTACTTTGAACTTCCTGTAGTTCCTTGAAAGCACCATTTTTTCTCTTGCTTTGTAGCTTTTACACAGGTGACTGCTCACAACACTCTAATCATCCTTCAGGCCTCAGCTTAGATGTTTCCTCCATCACGGGAGACCAAGCAAGTCTTCCGTGGTCCCTAAAGTTGGGGTTGGACGCCTATTCTATGAATATACATGGTGCCCTGGACTTGACAAGCACTGTGCTCATCATGCTCTATTGTATTGTAATGATCTGGTGCTTCACCTTGTCCTTCCTACTAAGGCACCATGCTTCTAATAGGGCAGGAATCAAGTCTGCCTTGCTCACTGTTGTTTCCTGATCACCTGTGCCAAGGTACTTATAATACTACACATTGGTGGAAGTGGAAAAGGAAGGGAGGAAAAAAGAAAAGGAAGAAAGTGGAAGAGAAGAAAGGCAAGTGGGTTTAAAAGCTGGAGTGGCTCAGAATGTGGTCAGGAGCCCCCCATAAGGATGGATCTCATAGACATTAGATACAAAAGACGTCATATTATATCATCCCATTTCTAGACATTCTGGAATAGGCAAAACTAACCTATAGTGATAGAAGTCAGAATAGTGGTTATCTCTAGACCAGGACTCACTGGAACATGGCAGGAGGAAAATGTCCTATATCTTGATTTAAGTTGTGTTTACATGGGTGTAGACACATGTAAAAATTCATTAATCTCCACTTAAAATTAAAATGCAATTTATGCATTTTACTCTGTTATATCTCAATAAGAAAGGAAGAAAGGATGGAAGGAAGGAAGGAATTATCTGGCCAGAAATTCAGGTAAACTGCCTAGCTGGTAACAGTGACGAGTCAGTTATAATCTAAGACTAAGATATAGACTAAGATATAGAACTGGGATCTTGGCAGAAAAGGTGTGGTGGGGTGGGCAGTGTATACATGTGTGCATGTAAGTGAGAAAGGGAGTTGGTTTATACTAAAAGGAGAACAGTAATGCAAAAACTGTTGTTCACACATCGACCTGTCTGCTCCCAGAGCCTTCCTGTTATTCTGTAACTACAGCATAGAGCCTGGGCTCCTTGAGTTGGCTTTGAAATATTTCACTGTCCACTCTTTGCAGGGCTTCTCTTGTGGCTCAGACGGTAAAGCGTCTGCCTACACTGCAGGAGACCCAGTTTCAATCCCTGGGTCGGGAAGATCCTCTGGAGAAGGTGATGGCAACCCACTCCAGTACTCTTGCCTGGAAAATTCCATGGACGGGGGACCCCAGCAAACTACAGTCCATGGGGTTGCAGAGTCGGACACGACCGCGACTTCACTTCACTTCACTTCCACTCCGTGCCCTTCAATGCTTATCTCCTTTGCCTTGTGCTCCTTCTCCGGTATCCACGTACTGTGCTGCTTCCACAAACTCCTTACCTTCCTAGGTCTGTCAGTCTACTGAAAGCTCAGTGATCATTGCTGTTTGCTTAAGAGACTTCTACTCACCATCATGGAATTCACTCCTCCTCCATCTTTCGTTTCTTGGCTATTTGTTCATAGCCAGATAGCATGTAACTTGACTTCTTAACAGATACAACTATTTTTGTATGTTTCGGTTCCTGTCTAGAATGTAAGCTTTCTAGAAGGCAGGGACAATGCTAGTAAGCTCAAACCTACAGCTCAAGCTCCCAAATCTTGTCTGAGCATCAGAATCACATTTCCAATTGCCTACTGGATATCTCTTCCTTAAAGTAAATGCTGTTCAGGGACTTACCTGGTTGTCCAGTGGCTAGGACCCAAAACTCCGAATGCAGGGGGCCTGGGTTCAATCCTGGGCTCGATCTAGTCGAAGAACTACATCCTACATGCCGCAACTGAGGATCCTGAGTGCCACAAATGAGACCTGGCACAGCCAAATAAATAGACAAATAAATATTTTTTTTAAGTGAATCTGTTCAAAACTGAGTTCATTATCTCCACGTGGCTGAGATAATGAGGCTCACGAGGTATCCCATATGCTCCCTACACTTTCCAACTCTTTGTAGTTAGGACAGGCCACAAGACGGGTTCTAGCAAATTAAATGTGAGGACTGGAGTAGTAAAAGAAGCCCATACATGATTTTCCGGTATCTCTCTCTTCTCTTGCCATGGAACTGAAGAGGTGTCTGAAGAAGCCATGAGTTCTAGATGGTGCAGCTACAAGATGGTGGAGACCCTGTTAGCTTTGGTCTCTGAATGACTGCATGGAGTAGAGACCCCTGCTGACCACGTGGATCTGTAATGAGTGAGAAAACAAGAGACCTTTGTTTTGTTAAGTCAGTGAGATTTTCAGGTTACTTGTTACTGCAGCATGATCTATCGATACCCGATCCTGACTAATAGATTCTCCACTCTCCCAGTGTTATCTTTATTCTTTTCAATGGTAAATGTCTTATCATCCCAGCTAGAAACCACCTTGCTCCTTTCTTCTTCACCCTCCTCTTGATTTGACAGACAACGCTTAGTCTATGTCTCATCACCTTTCCCTTGGATTAGAAATGTTAGTCGCTCAGTCTGCCCAACTCTTTGCAACCCCATGGGCGGCAGCTCACCAGGTTCCTCTGTCCATGGGATTTCCCAGGCAAGGATACTGGCATGGGTTGCCATTTCCTTCTCCAGGGGATCTTCCTGACCCAGGGATTGAACCTAGGTCTCCTGCACTGCAGGCAGATTCTTTACCTACTGAGCTACAAGGAAGATCCCCCTTGAATTAGAATCACCGTCTTACTTGACATCTCTGACTTCAGCAGCCTCTCTCCAACCATCTTCCATATCTTTCAGAGTTCTCTTTCTAAAACACAAATCTGATCACAACACGCATTGGCTTAAAACCTCCACCTGTTCTTCAGTTTCTATAGGACAAAAGCCAAAAAACCTAAGGCTGGTACCAAGCCCCCTATCTGCCTGGTCAGCATCCCCTTGCCACCTAGTGGTCTAAGATCTAGCCGCATGGGATGACCTGTGAGTCCTCAAACATACTGGACGTTTTTTGCCTCTCAGTCTATGTACCTATAGCTCTTGCTATCTGGAATGCCCTTCTTCCCATTGCCTGTCTGGCAAACTCTTACTCATTCTTCAAAACCCAAATCAAATGTTCCTATGAAGCTTTATTCATGTCTCCAGGCAGAATTATTTTCTTCCCCTTTTGTGTTGACCAAGTAACTTGAACCTATCAGTATTTTTCACTAAAACTTCAATAATTCATTTACAAGATTGCCTCTCCCACTAGGTTGGAATTTCCTTAGGAGCAGAAATGGTATAATTCATTTTCATGTCCCTAGAGGCAAAGCAAGTTGAAAGAAAGAGTGAAGGAATGGATGGGTGGATTGAGGAAAGAATTCTCTTACTTAACATATATGTTATTTGTACCCCTGAGTTTCTTCAACATGTAGTGTATCATCTATTGCTATGTAGATAATCACCCCAAACTTAGTAGTTAACAACAAACAGGAACTTCACTGGCAGTTCAGTGGTTAAAACTCTGTGCTTCCAATGCAAGGTCAAAGGTTCTATCCCTAGTCAGGGAACTGAGATCTCACATACCAGAGGCACAGTTAAAAAATAAAATTTAAAATAAAATAAACAACAAGCGTGTATTCTCTTGCAGTTTCTGTGGGTCACAAAGTTGGGCACAGCTTAGGTGGGTGACTTTGGGGCAACATCATGGGGTGGCACTTAAGATGCCAGCTGAGGCTGTGGTCTTACTAAAAGACTTGACTGGGGCAGGGCTGGGGGACGAGAATCTGCTTTCAAGTTCATTCACATGGAGGTGAGCAGGCCCTAGTTCCTTTTGGAAGATTACACAAGGAAAGGAACCCCAGGAAGCAGGCATCAATGGAACTAATTTAGAAGTTGCTCATCATGTGGGGTCATAGAGTTTTTCCACTTTAGATGACATGAGGAAAGAATGACAAAAGAGAGGACAAGAGAAATTCCTTAGTGCAGGACCTAGAGCCAGGTTAATGCCTTTGAAAAAAAAATTCCCAATCACTGAGATAGAATCAACATAAATTTTACCTTCCTCTGATGAAAGTGTGTGTGTGTGTGTGTGTGTGTGTGCACCCAGAAGTCCTGAGAAGGAGCTAGATTTTTGCACATCTACAGTCAACAGCAGAGACTGAAACCAAGATTTTTGGTAAGGTGACCCTGGGACAAGAGGCAGTTACTATGGTCCAAATGGAAAGGGTTTTTCATTTAAACTTATTTATTTTTAATTGGAGGGATAATTGCTTTATAATATTGTGTTGGTTTCTGCCATGCTTGCGAGCTAAGTTGTTTCAGTCATACCTAGCTCTTTGCAACTCCACGGACTGTAGCCCTCCAAGCTCCTATGTCCATGAGCTTCTCCAGGCAAGAATACTGGAGTGCGTTGCTATGTCTTCCTCCCGGGGATCTTCCAGACCTAGGGATCACACCTGTATTTCTCATGTTTCCTGCATTGGCAGGTGGGTTTTTTTTTTTACCACTCGCAACTCCTGTTATATATCAACATGAATCAGCCATAGATAGATACGTCTCCCCCGTCTTGAAACTCACTACCACCTCCTACCCCATCCCACCCCTCTAGGTTGTCACAGAGCACCAGATTTGGGCTCCCGTGTCATACAGCAAATTTCCACTGGCTATCTAATTTTACATATGGTAATGTATATGTTCCAATGCTACTCTCTCAATTCATGCCCGCTTCTCTTCCAGGAAGGGGGTTTAGAGATAGAAGAACATTCTATTCTGTTTTTTCCATGAACTTGAGAGTCAGCAAACTTGGGATCTGGCCCTGACTTGGCACAAAGAGACTGCTGGGTCCTGGGGTTCTTCTTCCTTTTTTTCAATATTTATTTATTTGACTGCATCAAGTCTTAGTTGTTGCTTGTGGGATCTTCATCATATCATGCAGGATCTTTCCTTGTGGCACACAGACTCTCTAGTTGTGGCATGTAGGCTTCACTGGTTGCAGCACACAGGCTTAGTTGACCCTGGCTTATGGGATCTTTGGGCTACCCTTGTAGCTCAGTCAGTGAATAATCTGCCTGCAATGCAAGAGACCCAGGTTCGATTCCTGGGCCAGGAAGATCCCCTGGAGAAGGAAATGGCAACCCACTCCAGTACTCTTGCCTAGAAAATCCCNCTTGTAGCTCAGTCAGTGAATAATCTGCCTGCAATGCAAGAGACCCAGGTTCGATTCCTGGGCCAGGAAGATCCCCTGGAGAAGGAAATGGCAACCCACTCCAGTACTCTTGCCTAGAAAATCCCATGGATAGAGGAGCCTGGCAGGCTATAGTCCCTGATGTCGCAAGAGTCGGACATGACTTAGTGACTAAAGCACCACTTATGGGATCTAGTTCCCCAACTAGGGATTGAACCCGTGTTCCCTACATTGCAAGGCAAATTCTTAACCACTGGACCACCAGGGAAGTCCCCTGGGGTTCTTCTTTTAATTCTCCTGCTGCTCCATTTTTTAAATAGATATACTGTGGCATGTTCATACAATAGAATATTATTGGGCAATAAAAAGAAATGAAGTACAGATACACAAGTCAGCGTGGATGAACCTTGAAAAGATACCACGTGAAAGAAGCCAGACACAAAAGGCCTCATGTTGTATATCATTCATATGAAACATCCAGAATAGGTGCATGCTATAGAGATGGAAAGTAGGTTGTTGGACTCTCTGAGGAGAGAGTGGAATTAGGGAATGACTGCTAATAGATACAGATTTCTTTTTTGCAGGGTGATGAACATGCTAAAATGAGATAGTGCTGATGGTTGTACAGCTCTATGAAGAAACTAAAACCATTGAGTTATATGCTTTGTAAGGGTGAATTTAATGGTATTCCCTTCTTTATCTGTAATAAAAGAGTTCAGTCATGGGATCTTTGTGCACACTAAGTCACTTCGGTCGTGTCCGACTCTGTGCAACCCTATGGACTGTAGCCCGCCAGGCTTCCCTGTCCTTCACCATCTCCCAGAGTTTGCTAAAACTCAAGTCCATTGAGTTGGTGATGGCATTCAACTATCTCATTCCCCCCGCCTCCCCTTGCCCTCTCAATTGTTTCCAGCATCAGGGTCTTTTCTAGAGAGTTGGCTCTTCACATCAGGTAACCAAAGTATTGGGGCATCAGCATCAGTCCTTTCAATGAACATTCAGGGTTGATTTCATTAAGGATTGACTGGTTTGATCTCCTTGTTGTCCAAGAAATTCTCAAGAGTCTTGTCAAGCACCACATTTCAAAAGCATCAGTTCTTTGGTGCTTAGCCTTCTTTATGGTCCAGCTATCAGATCTGTACACAACTACTGGAAATGATATTTTGACTATATGAACCTTTGTCAGCAAAGTGTCTCTGCTTTTTAATATGCTGTCTAGGTTTGTTATAGCTTTGCTTCCAAGGAGTAAGTGTCTTTTAAATTCATCACAATCCACAGTGATTTTGGAGCCCAAGAAAACCAAATCTGACACTGCTTCCATTTCTCCCCCTTCTATTTGTCATGAAGTGATGGGATTAGATGCCATGATCTTAGTTTTTTAATGCTGAGTTTTAAGTCAGCGCTTTTACTCTCCTCTTTCACTCTCTTCAAGAGGCTCTTTAGTTCCTCTTTTCTTTCTGCCATTAGAATGGTATTATCTACATGTCTGAGGTTGTTGATATTTCTCCTGGCAATCTTGATTACAGCTTGGGATTCATTCAGCCTGGCACCTCGCATGATGTACTCTGAATATAAGTTAAATGAGCAGGATGACAATATACAGCCTTGTTGTACTCCTTTCCCTATTTTGAACCAGTCCATTGCTCTATGTCCAGTTATAACTGTTGCTTCTTGACCTGCATACAGATTTCTCAGGAGATAAGTAAGGTAGTCTAGTAATCCCATCACTTTAAGAATTTTCAACAGTTTGTTGTAAAAAAGGCTTTAGCATAGTCAATGAAGCAGAAGTAGATGTTTTTCTGGAATTCCCTCATTGTTTCTATGATCCAATGGATGTTGGAATTACATCTGGTTCCTCTGCCTTTTCTAAATCCAGCTTGTACATCTGGAAGTTCTTGGTTCCCATACTGCTGAAGCTTAGCTTGAAAAATTTTGAGCATTACTTTGCTAATTACCTGGGTTTTCTTTTTCTTTTTTTTAACCTGGATTCAATTCTAATTGATCCCACTTATGAGCTATACCCTTGAGTTAAGAATCCTCTTCTTAGGAATCAATGAGTTAATACACGTCAAATACTTAGAACAGTGCCAGACACATAGTAAGTATTTAATAAACTTAATTACGTACGCCAAAACTTAGTAGCTTAAAACCACAATCATTTTATTATATCTCACTATTTAATGGATTAGGAATTTGGGCAAGGCTTGGCTGGGTGATTCTTCTGTTCCACAAGGCATCATTGAGGATACTTGATATTCAACTAGAAGATAGGCTGGTCTGGAGGATTCAAGATGGTTTCACCCACATGTCTGGGCTCAGCTAGATTAGTTTTTTAAAAAATTTATTTACTTATTTATTTTTGCTTGTGCTAGATCTTCGTAGCTGCATGCAGGCTTTCTCTAGTTGTGCCGAGTGGGGGCTACTCTTCCTTGTGGTGCAAAGGCTTCTCACTGCACCAGCTTCTCATTGCGGTGGCTTCTCTTGTTGCAGAGCATGGGATCTAGGGTGTGTGAGCCAATAGTTGTGGCTCCCAGGCTCTAGAGCACAAGCTCAGTAGTTGTGGTGCACACGCTTAGCTGCTCTGAGGCATGTGGAATCTCCCCAGACCAAAGATTGAACCCTTGTCCTCTGCACTGGCAGGAAGATTCTAATCCACTGTACTATCAGGAAAGTCCCTCAGTTAGAACTATTAAGCAGAATGCCTATGTGTGGCCTCACTAGCATGGTGGCCTCAGGCCAGTCTGATTTCTTACGGTAGCTCGGGCCTCTCAAGGGGTTCCAACGAACATGGTTGAAACTACTTGAGCTCTCCTGACCCAGACTGGGATGTCACAGAGCATCACTTCCATCATACTCAATTGGTCCAAGTAGCCCAGATGTGAAGTGAGGAGACACACCTCTCATTAGGGGGAGTGTCAAATAATTTGAAATGATGTATTAAAGCCACTTCATTTTTCAAGCCTCAAAGAAATTTCCCCTGTAAATGCCAGAGGGGCATCAATGGAACTGTCTATCTCTCTTTCTCTGACAAGGAATTGGAATGATATCTCCTGAGATTTTGAATGAATTCCTGCCTGACCCTAGAGGTATGCATGTGTACACTGACACATTTACATGCAAATACACACACACAGAGGCACAGTCACACAGTCAAATCTGGTCCATACATGTAGCCAAGCCTACCCCCATCTCTAGATGAGACCCAAAAGTGAAAGAAAGTGAAGTCACTCAGTTGTGTCTGACTCTTTGCAACCCCATGGACTGTAGCCCACCAACCTCCTCTGTCCATGGAATTTTCCAGGCAAGAGTACTGGAGTGGGTTGCCATTTCCTTCTCTAAGTGATCTTTCTGACCCAGGGATTGAACCTGGGTCTCCCACATTGCAGGCAGACATTTTACCGTCTGAGCCACGAGGAAAGCCTGATGAGATCCAAAGTCCTGCCCTAAAGTTCTTTCCCTAATTCACTGACAATTTTTGCTCCTGAAAGTAAAAGGCACTCAGTCATGTATGATTCTTTGCAATCGCATGGACTATACAGTCCATGGAATTCTCCAGGCCAGAATGCTAGAATGGGTAGCCTTTTCCTTCTCCAGGGGATCTTCCCAACCCAGGGGTTAAACCCAGGTTTCNAGGGACTCACAAGAGTTTTCTCCAACACCACAATTCAAAAGCATCAATTCTTTGGTGCTCAGCTTTCTTTATAGTCCGATTCTCACAACCGTACACCTACTGGAAAAACCATAGCCTTGACTAGACGGACCTTTGTTGGCAAAGTAATGTCTCTGCTTTTTAATACGCTTGTCTAGGTTGATAATGCATCAGTACTGAGGCATTAAAGTCCATACTTCCTCCTTGCTCACCTTGGCTCTGAAGCTGTCCAGGTCATCAAAACTAAGGAAAGTGAGAGGGTGTTTCATCCAAGAGGAGCCTAAGGAGGTATGACAATGCCATGTGTTGTGGATGGGATCTGGAATAGAAAAGGGACCTTTTGTTTTCCTTAGTTTTGATGACCTGGACAGCTCAGGCATACTGGTTAGGTATTATGTTGAATGGACATTAATTGGGATTTTCTTGATGTTTTTCTCATTGTTAGAGCAGGGTTATGCATTTTTCGAAGAAAGATCACACAGGTAAAGAGCCATTTTCATCACCTCAAATCAAGGATACACCCTATTAACAGGACTTATTCCTGTTGATGTTGACCTTGGTCACCTGTGTTTGTCCCTCTTCCTCTTCCTTTACATATTGCACCCTTTGGAAGAAGAACCCACAGTTAAAGAGCAGGGAACTATGCTTCACCTCCCTGATGACGGAGTATCTATGTAGATTATTTGGAATTCTTCTATGTGGGAGATTTGTCTGTCTTCCTTCACGTATATATTTGGTCACTGGGAGCTCCTTCTACTGGTCCCTGGCCTCTTTAACATACCCATCAGTGTTGATTTTTGACCATTTCCTTATATTCTAGCACTACCTGATATTCCAGGGTCATCTTGTATATTTCCTGCCCTAGTCCTAGGATCAGCCATCTCTCCAGGAAGCCCTGGTTCTTTTTATTGAAGAATGTTTTTAGAAACAAAGATCTGGGGACTCAGTGCACTCATTGCTACCGCATAGTCCGTTGCGTCTAGGCTTTCAGATGACAGAGCAAGGAAGGATACTAACCCATGTATGTGTACATATCTACAAATATTTCTATATATGACCATCTGTATCTATATTAAGCTAAACACGAGGTCACAGTGATTTCTTCAACTCTAATCCATTGCCACGTGAGTCAGTCTATCCTAGGGGAGGCTGATTTTTTTTTTAATTAATTTTTCTTTTGGCTGTGCTGGGTCTTTGTTGCTACTCGGGCTTTTTTCTAGTTGCAGCAAGTAGAGGCCACCATCTAGTTGCAGTGCCTGGGCTTCTCATTACAGTGGCTTCTCTTGTCACAGAACACAGACCCCGGGTCTGTGGGCTTCGCTAGCTGCTGCATGAGGATTCAGTAATTGCGGCTCCTGGGCTGTAGAGCACCATCTCAATACTCCCAGGCTGTAGAGCACCATCTCAATAGTTGTGGAGCACGGGCTTAGCTGCTCTGCAGCATGTAGAATCTTCCCGGCTTAGGGATTGAACCTGTGTCTCCTGCACTGGGAGATGATTCTTTACCCCTGAGAGACCAGAAAACCCTGAGGAGGCTGATTTTTAAGCAGCAACAACAACAAAAAAAAACATTTTGTGAGGTGGTGGATGTGTTAACTAACACTATTATGGCGATCATTTCAATATATGTGTGTAAAAAATCATCTGATTGTATACCAAAGTTATTCAATGTTATATGTCAATTATATCTCAATAAACTAGGGAGGGAATACCATTAAAAAGACATTCCGCAGAGTTGGAGCTGATTGCTAATGGAGGTAGTGAGTACCCTGTCATTGAATATATTCCAGCAGACAGGGCAACTACAAGGAAAGGGGAGATCTGGTGGGTGGAATTGGAAAAGTCAGTTCAACCTGACTATGTTTGAGGTCCCTCCCAGCCCTATGATTGTTGAAACAGTTGTGCCTTATAAGGAAAGGGTCTATATGGCTTCCCCTAAAGATGCATCATCTTCTACCTAACAGGAGCTGGGCAAGGAGAAAGGGCCAATATTTAGAACAAATAAAGGAACACTCTCCAACAGGTAGGAAATTTATGGCATTTGTAAGTCAAAGAAGAGAAAACAGGCTTAAAATATAAATGAAATGCAAGAGGTTTTAAATTCACAGATGACAGAGCCAGAATGATTATGAAATGGAAGTGGTGCTGACCTGTGGGTGGGACACACACCAGGGGATTGGCATTCAAGGAGTCAATCCTGCTGCCCTTTTAAGAGTCCTGCACATGCATAGGCAGAGGGACAATTCTTGTGTTCTAGTACCGCAGAACAGGGGCTGGTCAGGGAACACGCAGCAGCACAGAGTTCAAGAGGAGACGAGGAACTGATCATCCTGAACACGTGGGTTTCCCAGGAAGGTGATGCTCCCACAGTTTTAGCATAAGTTAGGCACAGAACTGACATTCCACTGCAGGAAAAAGTTCTTCCTTCCTGCTAATGCCCTGTCCCCAGAGACTGTAAAACACCTCTGGAGGAAAGAAAAGAGATGAAGGGGTAAAGAGAGACTTCCTCTATCAAGGGTGAGTCCCATCCCCAAATATTTTGAGCCAGTACATCTGGAGGTGGATTCAGATGCTGATATTGGAATTTCTGAACCATATTTGGAGCCACACTAGTGGTCTTAACACAGGATAGTCCCAGTTCGTTTCTTGTTCTGGAAAATTATTAATATTAGGTATCTGAGCATTATATCAAAAGTGCCCTGGTTTGGGTGACAAATTATATGCTCCTGCTTCTTAATACTGATACGTTTCTGAGCCACATAGGAAAGACTTGTAAATTTGCAAGGCATCCTTTTGGCCAAGCTATTTCACCCCAGCTCTGATGTGTGAGTGTATTTGCCCTTGAGAGTGAGGGCTCTCTACTGGGGATGAGGAGGGATTCACGTTGTGGCTGGGGAGGGTTCTAGAATCTCCTGGGGTCAGGAGTATGGGGGCCAGGGGAAAATAGATTAAGAAAGCTCCGTAGTGTTTTGATGCTCCTCCCCTTCCCCAGCCCCTTAAGAATCCCCGCTTTAAGGAAGGAGCCGGAGGGTAAGAAGACAGTGCTGCTTTTCTCGCAGAAGTCTCCCTTTGGACCCCGTGCGCCTCCTCTTTTCCTCGTCCTGTTTCTCCTAAGCCTGCATTTCCAGTGTCAATATCAAAGGGCTGTTGATGATGGCTCTTGAGATTAAAGAGTTAGCTCGTCTTTGGTCAAAAGTAACCATGGAAATCTGAGACATTCACCATTGCCTACTGGGGACCTCTAATGGGAAGCTCTCAAATTCCCTCCACGCTCAGGAAAGATGGGATAAACCACGGGTGACCCTGCAGAGCCACTGATCCGAAATATAGATCCGATCATGTCTCCGCCCCCACCCCTGCCCACGCTCAGCCTGCTAACCCTCAGGGTGCCAAAACCAAGCTGCAGGGTGCAAATCTCTCCTGATGTGGGAGGCAGCAGGCTCAGTCCTGGGGTTTCTCCCCTCTCCGCGATCCGTTTCCTCCTCCTTGGTGACCTCACACAGTATCAGGGCTTTAAATACCATCTCTAGGCTGACAACTCCCAAATTTATCTCTCCACCCTGGACCTCTTCCCTGAACTCCAGACTCATATATCCAACTGCCTACTCGACATTGCTCTTGAATGTTTAATAGACATTTCAAATGTAACTTGTCAAAAATGGAGTTCCTGATCGGCCCCCTTAGATTCCTGCTGTCTTTCCTTTCTCTGCTGCTGACTTCCAGGTGCTTGGCTCACAGCTCAAAGTCTTACTTGACTCCTCTCTCATCCTACACCCAAGACATTAGCAAATTCTGCTGCCTCCACCTTCAGTATACACAGTGTCTGGCTTATTTCTCACACTTCTGCTACCGACCTCCACCCCAAGCCCCACTACCTTTCAGGCAAATTACTCTAAGAACTCCCCAACACTTGTCTCAGCTTTCCTCCTTTTCTTCCATCAATCTATTCTCACTGTGGAAATAGAGCTGTCCTTTAAAGAGCAGGTCACAGCATGTCAACCCTCTGTTCAAAATCCATCTCCTAATGGTCTTCTCACTCAGAGAAAGAAGCCAAAGGCTGAGCGAGCAGCCCTCAGGGCCGATATGGTCTGTGGCTCCGGCCACATCGAGACCTGATTTTTCACCCTGTCCCCTTCCTAACTCTGTGCCAGATCCCATGACCCCGTGTTCCTGCCTCGAGGCCATTGCACAGGCTAGACCCTCCTGATGACCACGGAGTTTCCTCACTTACCTCCTACAGGGTTGGTCTCAGTCTGGGTGAGGCTCCCTTGACACTCAGCCCCCAAACTTTTACCTCTCTTTCCCAATTAATCCTTTCTCCTTAGCACGTACACCATCTAACATATTACATGGTTTGCTTATTGTCTTGTTTAACATCTCCCTCACTAGATGTAAATTTCATGAAGGCAGGGATTTTGTCTGATGGTTCACAGAAGTATCTCCAGTGTCCAGACAGTGCCTGACCCATGACAGGAGGCACTCCAAGGACACGGGTGATTGTATGAAGGAACCTTTAATCTGTAGGCATAGCATGTAAAGTAATAAGCAAAACACTACATCTTTAACAGAAAAATGATCAGAGGACACAAAAATAATTTACGAAGAGGGAAT
Source organism: Neotragus pygmaeus (assembly GCA_006410875.1). Taxonomy (NCBI): domain Eukaryota; kingdom Metazoa; phylum Chordata; class Mammalia; order Artiodactyla; family Bovidae; genus Neotragus; species Neotragus pygmaeus. The sequence goes on along the minus strand of SJYV01013620.1, from coordinate 625,332 downwards.
ACATCTGGCTAATGAAGATATAAGAAAAAGTTCGCCTTCATTAAGAATGCTCAAAGAAATGCATATTTTAAAAATGACATGTTATTTTTCTAGTATCAAAGTAATAAAAAATAAAACAAAAAATAATATCCAATGCTGATATTCATACTTATGCACTGATAGAATGTAGACTTATATAAAGGTTTTGGAAAGCAATTTTGCATCTATATCAAATGAATTAAAAAAAAACTCTTGATTGATGACAGAGTCTATTATAGAGAGAGTCCAAAATTCAGATAAAAGCTTATGCACACAGATGGATGAATGGGTAAACAAAATGTGGTGTAGACACACATCTTAAAAACATGTATTTTAAGGAATATTATTCTGTCTTAAAAAGGAAGGAAATTCTGACATGCTATCACAAGGATGAACCTTGAAAACATGCTGAGTGAAAGAAGCCAGTCATGAAAGGATACATGTTGCATGGCTCCCCTTATAAGAAGTACCCAGAGCATTTACATTACAAAAAAAAAAAAAAATAGAAAGCAGAATGGGTGGTTTCTAGGAGGTAGGGAGAGGGGAATGGGAAGTTATTGTCCAACAGATGTAGAGTTTTAGTTTGATAAGAAGAAAAAAGTTCAATGGTTGGTTGGGGGTGATAGTAGTACAACCATGTGAATGTCCTAATGTCACTGAATTTTACACTTAAAAATGATTAAGAGGTAAGCTTTGTGTTATATGCATTTTCCTGCTATTAGAAAAAAATCCAAATTTTTCTAATTACTGAATTTAAAAAAAGAGGACTGAGTTAAGTTTCTAAAAATAGGTAAGTTCACTCATAGTTTATTTATATCCCTCAGAGAGATACGGCAGAGGAGCCTGGTGGGCTGCAGTCCTAGGGTGGCTGAGCTGGACAGGACTGAAGCGACTTAGCAGCAGCAGAGAGATAGAAAGTGTGACATGGTTTTCAAAGATAAATCTTATTATACAGCATGAATGTTTAGCTTAGAGTATATACATTTATCTCTGAGAAAAATACTAAAAACATAAAACAAAATTTAAAAACTATGTACAGTTGTAGAAATCAACAAAATACCTACTGATAGGAAAACAGCTATATAAACTGTGAACTATAAGTGTTGTGGAATATTATGCAGTTGTTAAAAATGACTTTTATAAATATTTTTATAACCTGAGAGAATTCTTGTGCTGCAGTTCTGAGTCAAGGAAAAGGATACCAAATTTGAAATACAAGGAGAACTTAAGCTGGAAAAAACAAACAAACAAAAAAACCCTATTTCATCGACATCAAAGGCACAGATTTCTCCCCTCCCCCCAATATTTTAACTCCTCTGAAAAAGGATGCATCTCACTCGTTCTGCAAAGAAGCATTGTGAAAGTGTAACTGCACAGAAAGTAATGATGTACTTCCCAGTGATGAGAAGACTAAAAGTAACACGCCAAAATGTTAACAGTAATTATGTGTATGTTTCTTTGTAACTTTTCCACATTAAAAAATCTTATAACGAGCTCATATTGCTTTTAGAATCATAGGGAGGGAAACGTATGTTAAAAATATCTCTTCCATGACTGCTGGTTGCCTGACAGAGTACGCACAAGCTCCTCGGCCCCTGCGCCCTCTGGCTTCCGCCTGCCTTTCAGTGATACCTCCCTCCTGCTCATCTCCTCACAGGCTCCACACGCCGACACATTACTCCTGGATCTCTACATACGGCGTGGTCTTTCACGCCTCTGCCTCCATGAAAATGCTCTTCTTCCTGCCTGAAATGCCCTCCGTGGCCTCCCCCTCCTCTGCTTGGTGAATTCCTATTTATTTTTCAATGACCCATCTCAAAACTCCTTTCCTCTGAAGTCCTCCTGTTAACTTCCCGCCCAGAAAGAAAATCAGTACCCTCCTCTACGTTTCCTAAGCACTTGCTGCCTCTTCCTGCTCTGGGCCAAGATTCTGAAGACGGCTCTACACTAACTGTCCCCCTTCCCCTCCTGCCCGGGGGCCACACTTGGAAAAGCTGACTCAGCCCCCTTTCCCCACTGGAACTCCTCTCCCGGGTCTCTGAGCCCGCTGAGGCACCTGGTGGACACCACTTCCTCCAATCTGAGCCCATTACCACCAGGGGCATTGGTGACATCTCAGTTTTCTAGAATGTTCTCCTCCACTGAACTTCTCCTCCCTGACCACTGGATTGTCACTGAACTGCCAGTGTCCCCAGCCTCCCTTCTCTACACCCATGGCTCCTCCTTGGAGGTCCAGCAAGTCTGCGGACAGGCCCTAGAGCTTCAGGCATCTCCTACACCATTATGCAGAACTCTATGATGTGACCACATGCCTATCTCACCTGGGGACACAGCCACAGTATTCTTTGTCTCATAAAAGAAAAGAAGGTTACAAATGATTGCCCGACACATTCTCCAGTGACCTCATCTACTTTTGATTTGAAGATAAAATACCACTTATATTTTTATCTCCCCTCCAAGAACTTCTGAACGATGGGTGCTGCGTGCTGTGTGCAGGAGATATTTTTGCATGGGGAGGAGGCGTTTCTCTAAAATCACAACTCAGCCTGCTCTGCACACACACACACACACACACACACACACACACACACACACACACACACGGAGGAGGGGATGGAGACTCAGAGGCTCCTAGGGAGGGCTTGTGTCTGTGTGTAGCAGGGAGGATTGGATGGAGTGAGGAGCTGCTGGGCAACTATGACCCCAGAGGTGGGAGCCGGCCAGGCATCCACCCTGGTGTGTAACATGCAGACTAACTTTGTTGTACATTTCATCTAATCACAACACTGAAGTCTGGAGCTTCACTACCCATTACTGCTGGAGCAGCAAGGTCATCAGCTTCTAACTTAGAAAAATACCAGAGACAACACTGCTTAGGGCATTCAGATAGAAGTCTTTTTCCAGGACTGGCGGTCAGCCTCCTTCAATGCTTCACAATTTCTTAAAAAAAAAAATAATCTAGAGTAGGGAAAAGTAGCTTTGGCAGAAATGGTCTCCAGGGCTGTTTAACTCTTGAAAATATAAAATGAATTGCATCTCTTATGCCCGCTGTCTCCCCGGAATCCCCTGCACCCCTCTCTGCTTCACCTTGGCCCCTCCCCTCAGGGGTCACCCTGCTGCCTGGGCCTGGGAAGGGTGAACTCCAGTGACCTGGCTGGCTGGCTCTGGACTGCCTGCCGTTCAGGATCAGGGAAGACCAGCTTGGATCCTAAGGCCAGCATTTATGCTCCCTGCTCAGAGATAGGAAAAAAGACCCTTTCTTCTGCTTGATATATTTAGTAACGACCTTAAAGAGTCTGCGAGGCTGAATGAATTGGTGCATCTCACTGCATGGGAAGCAGCTGCCACGGCGCAGACAGGAGGAGGGAGAGGCTGGAGGGATGAGGGGAAGGCA
>SJYV01013620.1:598853-615358 GCA_006410875.1 Neotragus pygmaeus | reverse complement strand
TCATGTATGGATGTGAGAGTTGGACTGTGAAGAAAGCTGAGTGCCGAAGAATTGATGCTTTTGAACTGTGGTGTTGGAGAAGACTCTTGAGAGTCCCTTGGACTGCAAGGAGATCCAACCGGTCCACTCTGAAGAAGAACAGCCCTGGGATTTCTTTGGAGGGAATGATGCTAAGGCTGAAACTCCAGTACTTTGGCCACCTCATGCGAAGAGTTGACTCGTTGGAAAAGACTCTCATGCTCGGAGAGATTGGGGGCAGGAGAGAAGGGACAACAGAGGATGAGATGGCTGGATGGTATCACTGACTCAATGGACGTGAGTCTGAGTGAACTCCAGGAGTTGGTGATGGACAGGGAGGCCTGGCGTGCTGCAATTCATGGGGTCGCAAAGAGTCAGACATGACTGAGCAACTGAACTGAACTGAATGTCTGTGGAAGTTCTGGGATCCAATCCCACAAAACATCACAATTGGGTTCTTCAGAAGAGTGAGGGGATAGAGGGAGTAACCAACTCTAAACCACACCTGAGATCATGAAGTCCAGCCTCCTCACACCATGGCTGGGCAGTAGAGGTTCTTAATTTCCAGCTACTGATGCCCACTCAGAGGGAGAGAAACCAAGGCAACTATAAACTAGGGCAGAGGCTCAAAGAAATTTGACACAAAGAAGACATGGAAAAGTAAGCCTCATGAAAGTATCTAGCATGTCTCCAGCATTTTATAACGTGTGTGTATTTAAGTGTTATGTGTGCATGTGTGCGCGCACACACACACACACAAAATAGTAGCCTCCAGCCTACTTGTTATTCCTGGATGGAGAGTTGTTAAATAAGAATGAAGCTGTCCCTGATCTCTGGAAAGAGCATTTCAGAGACCTTCCCAGTTAAGACAATTATTGAGGAACACATTTTTAGCTCTATCCTGTGATATCAGACAAAAAGACTCACAGAATCCCTCTGATTCTTGACAAGGTGCAGAAAATCATCAAGTGGCTGTAAGAACAAGGCATCTGGAGCCCAAGGAATTTCTGCTAAAACTTTCAAAGTTAGATGAAAGAAACATATAATTGCTCTCCCCGATCTCGTGCGGATCTGAAATGCTGAAAAAAATTCTTGGGTGATCCTACGGATGCTGTGATTATGATCACTAAAAGTTTTTTTTTTGCTCTACAGTGACCTAGATGGGTGGGACAGGGGGCAGGGAGATCCAAGAAAGAGGGGATATATGTATATACATAGCTGACTCACTTTATTGTACAGCAGAAATTAACACAACATTGCAAAGCAACTATACTCCAATAAATAAAAATAATAATAATAAATAGAAGTTCAGATTAAAAAGTTTTCCTGACTATAAAAATATATTTCATGCCAATTTTACAAAAATTGGAGAAAGATATGAAGTCACAAAGAAGGAAATTTAAATAATCTTTAAATCAACCACCTAGAATAATTATTAATATAATGGTATATTTCCTTCTAGTCTTTTTCTGTTCATTTTTAAATGTTTTACAAAGTGAAGACCATAATGTATCAAGTTTAACATTCTGCTTCTTTCCCTTAGTTATAATATCATGAATATTTCCCTCATACCTTTAAATATTCTTTAAAAAGAATTTTTAATGATCACATAATATTTCATCATGTTGGTGTTTCATAATTTTCTTAACCATTTTGGTACTAATGGATAATAAAATTGCTTCTGTTTTTTTGCTATTATAAAAAAGGTGCAATAAATAGCTTTGCACATAAATTTTTGACCATATATTTCTGATTACTTCCCTAGGACAGAGTTATAAAGGTAGAATTACAGAGTCAATGGGTCTGCATATTTTTAAGGCTCTCAGTAGCTTTTGACAAATTTCTCTCCAGAGTACTGAACTCCCACTAGGAGTTCATGAAAATATCCATTTCACTACATCTTTGCCAACATGGAGTAGTATAATCTGCCTACGTTTTTGCCAGTTTTATTACTGAAAACTATTGTCAGATTTTACACTGCATCTCGAAAATTGTTAGTGAAGTTATATATTATTTTCCTGTCTATTATCCATTTGCATCTCTTCTTTTGTGAATTATTGGTTATGATTATTTTAAGAATTCACATACAGAGTGAAATTCCACATATTACCTTACAGGAAATTCCCACATTTGACCACTCATGAGCCTTGTCCTAGCTTCTCACTGTGGCTTTAAGTCATGTAGACTCGGACTCATAAATGGTTACTTTTACCACCTGCCAGTGGCAAGAAAAATCAGAAACTATAATCCTATTCTTTTTTTTTGTTGTTTACCTTATCTGATTTCATGAAAGCCTCTGACTCACTCAAATGATAGCTACTATTCGAAGGCGCTCATCAATACAAATGTCCACCAAATTGTGTCAACATTTGTTTTCTCTGTGATGCTCTACGGGCAGAAATCTTTGATAATGTGTATATTTCCAGCCCCTTCAAGGTCACCACAAAAGTCAAACAAGGTTAGGTGTTCATTTCAATGTTCCTTGACATTTCTTTTTCTGATGGTAAGTTATGTCACTAACCATCTTTTGGCTCAAAGTTAAATCAGTCGGTGGACAGTAAATCTCCGCTGACTCTGAGGGAGAAGTAAAACCCACTCTGGTCTAATCAAATCTAATCATCAAGCTTAAAAATGCTGCTGCTGCTGCTTTAATTTCAGTAACAGATCTTCACACAACTGTCAACATCATTACCAAAACACATCAGAAAATTGGATGAAAGCACAACACGAAGACAATTATAATCCCCGTCATCAATCTCTGGCAGGTCCCCAGTTGACAATCCAGATTATGGGTGAGCCTCCAGGGGACACCTTTTGTAAACCAACTTAACAAGAGAGCAACATTAACCCTATGAGCACCTCAACTGCACAGCCCCAGGCACTGGTCAACTGAAGATGCAAAGAGTGACTCAACATTTGGACAAAGTTTACAGCTTCGCCTGTTATGGGTGACATAACAAAGGCAACTAATAAGAGTTGAAGGATGTGGGGAAGGTGTTGTCTACAAAAAGTTTTTTTTTTTCAAAACACAGAGTAAATGAGCAAACAACTTTTGACAAGCAAAAGCCAGGCCCATTGAGCAATGGTGGTCAATGTCAATTCTGGTTAAAATCCATGGGGACCTTGAATTCTAGACTCCCAAGACAAACCTTATATGCTTAGTGTGGCACTAAGCACGCTCAGGAGAAGAGCAGGGCAATGCTTTTGAGAATAAACAACCTCAAATGAATATGAAGCATGCCCATGGGCAACGGAGGTGCCCACCACTGGGAGGGAACCCTCTGTTAAGAGTCCCCTCCATGACCAGGAAAGCCACAGACGGTTAGAGCTGAAAGGACCTAAGAAATCATCTCATTTACTCACACGCATACTTATTGAGCATCTACATTGTGTCTGGCACTGTGCTTATGCTCAAGAGAACAGGTTTGGAGAGGTTAAATAATTTGTCCAAGGTCAGACAGATAGTTAAAGCCAAGACATTCACTGAGAAACTAGCATTTCAATTTTTTATGACAAGGGATAGAAAAAGAATGTTTGACAGAAATGAGTTACAGAACAAATAAATAATCCAAGACTGTCTTAGAGCCTGCCAAGAGTAGAGATTCTTCCTTCCCTTCCCTTACTGGGCTGTGATCTTTTGTTCACAAAGAGACGGAAACTGCAAGACCCCAAAAGACAGAAGTCAATTCTGAAAGCTTCACTCTTCCTTTTTCTTTTCCCTATCAAAAGAAACATCAGGAATGACTGCACTTCTCCTGCCTGTGGCCTGAAAGTGGGACACGTCAGTTGTCAGGGTGGTCCAGGACTCTGAACCTGGCAGTGACGTGGGGGTGGATAAGGGTGGGGGTGTTGTTCTCCTTGTTTGACTGGACACAGCCGGGTGATGACATCAGCATGGGAGTGACAGTGGGGGGGGGTGGGTACTGTCCACTCTGCTGATTCAACTTGGTGCCCAGAGTGTCATCTAGACATTCAGTTCAGTTCAGTTCAGTCGCTTACGCACACACAACTCAAACACACACATTCTTACTTTGGGAAACTTAGAGGCAAGCCTTTCCCCAAACTAAGAAACACTTCAAAAGCTAGAAAGCACGATGCCTACATAAGAGGATCTAAGGGAGCTCATGGATGCCACATATTTTCTTGTTTTAGATTTGCAGCCCATCCCTAAGCAGAGGACACTCATCCTGCTTAAGAACACGGATAAGTAACTACTGCTTCCACTTGGGCTTCCAGGTGGCGCTAGTGGTAGAGAACCTGCTTGCCACACAGGAGACATAAGAGATGCAGGTTTGATCTCTTGGTCGGGAAGACCCTCTGGAGGAGGGCATGGCAACCCATTCCAGGGTTCTTGCCTGGCGCATTCCATGGACAGAGGAGCCTGGGGAGCTACAGTTCATAGGGTCGCAGAGAGTTGGACTTGTCTGAAGAAACTTAGCATGGATGCATGCTTCCACTGTGAAGGGGAAAATCCTTACCTGGCCAGGCCTGGAGAGTGAGTTTGGCTGGGGGGCATGGCAGTGGCGGGGGGAGTTGTTGGTGTTCTCATGCAGGGGATTTTCCAAAGGATCTTTAAAACAAAATCTAATTTTTAGGTTTAGAAACATGTCTCCACCATGCAGTATGACTTTGAGCTCATGAGATAATGACATGAGCCATTTAATAAAAATATCAGAATATATCCATCTGAACTGGTATTCCCTCCCCCTGCTGAGCCATCATCCAGAGACGCCAGATATTTATCCCAAGGCTGCTGCCATTGTTCCAGAAATTCTGGGGACTCCCTGGAGGATTTTCAAGATAAATGCCATATTATTTGGAATAAACACAATAGGGACAGAGCCTCATCCCATGAGGCTGAATTTTATTTTTGGAAACAGTCAAAAGGGTTTTTGGCATTTGTAGCCAAGTCCGGTGAGTAACCAGCAGATTGAGCTGGTAATGTTGTTCAGGGTCCAAGTTGAGGCATAGTTATCAGGTCACGTGTTCTTGTGCTGCAAGGAAACAGTCCCCTAAGGCCAGTTCAGAGGAGGGGGTGTCCCTCTGAACCAGGTGTAGGACCTTCCAGCGGGCCACTGAGAAGAGGACTCCACTAATTTAGGTGGGTGAGACTTGGTGGGGGTTCTTTGGTTAAAAATGACTGAAACTGATTCTGTCTAACTTATGTGGAAAGGAAACTGGTTGGCAGGCTATGGGGGAGCTGGTTGGTTCAAGGGGAAGGCTGATGGACCAGGCTTAGAATAGACAACTCCAGAAGAGCTGGAACCCTCTGACAGGCTAGCTCAGATGCTGTAGTGAAAACAACTCAATTTCAAATGTTTCTTCCCTCCTTACATTGCTCTGCCCCCAGATGGCAGTGTCAGAGGAGAATCCAGTTGGATGTGGCCAATGGGAGCTCGTGCCCACCTCTTGGCTCTTCCTCTCGGCATCTGATGGAAGAATCTTCAGGGAGTTTGTGGCTTCTGCAGAGTGCAGGCAGTATTTCTTGATTACCATTCTCCAAAACTGCCCACCAAAGGGGAGAAGCAATTTTCCACGAGGAAGAAAGGGAGGATGTGTTTCAGAAGAAGGACTAAAGATGAGGCACCAAAAAAAATGACAAAGAATGAACCACAGCTCAGTTTTGCTATTATTATTACTCCTCCTGCATAATGTTATGCATAATACTCATCAACATTTTCTCACTTTATAAATTAAATGCATCTGCCTCATTGGTCATCTCCAGCTCCATAAGTTGACAGAATTTTTCCCTTTTATCTATCATCACCTGAAAAGTACCTAGGTCTCCAGTCTGGTCCATCTTCTCTAGGCAGAGCCAGACCCTCTCTCCCCAGGAGACTCACAAGTCCAGGGAACAAGCTCAGTTTTCTCCTCTCCTGATGAAGACAGCGGGCACTCTTCCTGTCTGCATGAATGGCTGTCACCACCGCAGCTGGCAGTCACGTGAGGAAACACCAGGAGGCTGGGGCTGTGGATCAGCTGGGGCAGGAGTGAGACCCAGCTCAAAGATGCACTTGCCGCTGCAAGGTGCCAAGGTCCCCCTGCGCAGACCGAATGTGCATGACGCCAAGATGACCAGCCCCAGCCTGTGCACGCACTGCTCACAGAGGTAAGGCTGGGTGCATGCACCCAGGACATGATGAGCAAGCTTAAGGCAGGTCCCGAGGCCCTCAGGGCAGCCGCTGGCCTGCCCACCCCTGCCTGGCCTGCACTGACTGAAATAAGAGATCTCCTTGCGAATGTCAAGAGCTCTGGGGAACTCACTGGACCTTCATGGCCCCGGCCAGCAAGGGACAGAGCGCACAAAGCACCACCTCACTGCTGAGTCTCTCTGGGTTCTTCCGAACAGAGCACGGAAACAGAATCGCAGACGCTGGCCTCGGTCCTCAGGAATGCTGTTTATGGAGGTTCTGAAAACTGTCAAAGCTTCAATGTGTGGGGGAAGGGGCAGGCTCTGTGAGAGGAAGTAGGAAGGGAAGATGATGCGGTAACATCAGCTGGGAGCACTAGTGTCTCCCCAGGAGTTGGGGGGAGGTGGTGCGTTGAGAAGGGTGAGATGCACAGGGAGATGCTGGGCTCACGAGTAGCATGCGTCCTTACCTGGGAGAGTGAACGTGTGTGGCTGGAGCCCGAGAACTTCAGCAAGGACCCTCACCTCTCTAAGCCTCAGTTTCCTAACCTATAAACCCTAGGCAATGCCTCCCCTTCATATTTTGACCTGAGATAATGTATGAAAACCATCCAGCTGGGTGCCCGCACATGGCAGGCACTCAATGAAGAGCAGCTCTGTATTTCTGAGATGCCAATGTTATATAGAGCAGTCCTTTCCAGACTTGGAGATTTCATGGCACAGTAAAACTTCAAAACACAGACTTTGCAGCACTCACGTGGGATTGCCAATGTTTTATTTTGCCAGCTAAGGACAATGAAAAAACAACTGCCGTCTATGATGTCATAACCATAAAAATATTTTTAATACCAAAAAAAGCAGAAAGCATGGAATCTTAGAATTGAAAACATCAGTCCTTTAGAGGAAATATTTTTGGCTTTATGAAAAAATTGCATCATCCTTATTTAGTTACTTTTGGTATCAAGTGAAAACAACTTCCTTCCAGACCTTCCTGGCTCTGGAACCAGTGGTAGGGAGGAAAGAGCCTGAACACTGAAGCCAAATGGGTCTCGGCTTCACAAATGCATGACCTTTAGCAAGAAACTCGCCCTCTGAGTCTCAGCCTCCTCCTTTACAAACGGGAAACAGTACCACCTCCTTAAACGAGAATGCGTGTGAAGGGCAAAACAGAGAGTTTGGTACGTAGGGTGTATATGTGTGTGCTCAGTCACACCCGACTCCTTGTGACCCCATGGATTTCAGCCCACCAGGCTCCTCAGTCTATGGGATTCTCCAGGCAAGAATACTGGAGTGGGTTGCCATGTCCTCCTCTGGGGGATTTTCTGGACCCAGGGATCAAACCTGCACCTCTTATGTCTCTTGCATTGGCAGGCGGGTTCTTTACCACTAGCACCATCTGGGAAGCCCCTTTGGTACATGGTACATAATAGGTGCTCATTAAATGCTTATAACCAGGGACTTCCCTGGTAGTCCAATGGTAAGAATTGGCCTTGCAATGCAGGGCACATGGGTTCAATCCTTTGTCAGGGAAGTAAGATCCCAAGTGCCATGGAGAAACTAAGCTCATGTGCCACAACTAGAGAGTCTGTGGGCCACAACAAAAGACCTCAGGTGATGCAGTGAAGATCCTGAGTGCCACAACTATGACACTAATGCAGCCAAATAAACAAATAAAGAAATATTTTAAAACCATGCTAATACCAGACCCTCTTCAAATTTAAGAAGACTGGATTACTTCCAGTTTTTGAAAGTCTTAATATATTTTAAAAATGAAGGCACCCTAAGACAGGATTGCCAAAATCATTCACATAGCTTAAAAAATACTCATATTAGAAAAAATATTTGGAACACATCCACACACAAATACATATCCAATGCACCCAATACAAACCCATGCATCTACATGTGTGAGAATGAGCTGGGAGTGCTGCAGCCCCTGGGCCCGTGTGACAGGCCCTGCTTAACTCCTTCCCAACCCATGGTTCTCATGGATGACACACTCTGAGCACACACCCATTTTACTCTCTGCTCTTTCGTTCTTTCTCCCTGACTGGAGTTCACGTGGAATATTTCTCCAGACCTCCCTACCTTTAGTTCATAATTCTGAACATGCAAATTTTCTTGGAAATCTAGCTGGTGTCGTTTTTGCATCACTGGATCTCAATAGGTTTCAAAAGGAATAAAATCGAGGGTTAGAAGGGAAGATAAATGGGTGCTGAAGTGGATGATTTAACTGAGGGATTCTAGGGCAGCCTGGAAAGGGGAAGGGGTCTGTGCCCGAGGCCTCCAGGGGCAGTGATGAAGGGCTGTCAGCACACGGCTGTGTAGGATCCTCCCAAGAGGTGTGTGTGTGTGCGTGTGCACATGCACACGTGTGTGCACCTTCTTTCCCTATAGAGATTCAGATTTCCTGTTTCGTTGTCTATTGCTGCCTCTGCGTTGAGCATGTCAGCTGTATGAGTGCAGGGCCACGAATGTCTTGGCCCCCTCTGTGTCTAGAGTATTGAACACAGGCACTGGCACATAGTAGGTGTTTAAAGAACGTTTGCTCAGTAAATGACTATTATGGTTGTCTGTGTGCTCAGCACTCTGCCCTCTTGAATCTGGGAACAGAACCCCTTCTACTTGAAGAGGTTTTCTAACCAGATGGTTTTCCTGAGCCACAGGGACCAGCACGCAGCTACTCAGGACCTCCTTTTTTAACTGGAACTTACTCTCTGGTGGTCAAGCTGGGAAGACGAAGACATCTAGCTAGGAGCTGCTGGTGGTTTTGGTTCCAGACTCAGGGAGAAAGATGCTCTGAAGTAATTAGGCTGACAGGCCAAGATGCAGAGGCAGGGAAGAGAGGCAGAAAGCCAGGGAGAGTGATCCTAGCCACCTTTGGACTTTAGCTCCTATCAATCCTGACATCCCCCTGCTGCCCCTGTGTCCACTTTCTTGAGGCTCAGATGGCCAGATTTCCTTTCCATATGCCTCCACTATATATCCTCTTTTGTTTGGGGTGAGGAAGAATAAGTTAGCCAGCATTACTTGTTATTGCAATCAAAAGAGTTCTGACTAATCCACTTTGTTAAAGAAGAGGGAACTCAATTTTCTGAGAGGTTAGGCAACTTGTTCCAAAGTCCCACAGCTGAAAAGAGAAAGAGCCAGACTTTTAAAAACTGAAATACAGTTAAGAATTTCCCTAGTGGTCCAGGGGTTAAGTATCTGCCTGCAAGGGCAGGGGACATGGGTTCAAGCCCTGGTCCAGGGAGATTCCACATGCCACGGGGCACCTGGGCCCATGCACCACAGCCTGAGCCCACCTGCCCAAGAGAAGCCACTGCAATGAGAAGCCTGTGCACCACAACCAGAGAATGGCCCCTGCTCGCCGCAACCAGAGAAAGCCCAGGCGCAGCAACGAAGATCTTACATAGCCAAAAAAAAAAAAAAAGAAAAGAAATATAGCTGACTTATGATGTTGTGTCAATTTCTTCTGTACAGCAAAGTGATTAAGTTTTATATATATATATATTCTTTTTAAAATACTCATTTCCATTATGGTTTATCACTGGATATTGCATATAGTTCCCTGTGCTATACAGCAGTGTCTTGTTGTTTATCCATTCTCTATATAAAAGTTTGCCTCTGCTAACCCCAGACTCTCACTCCATCCCTCCCCACCTCTCCTCCTCATGGGCAGCCACGCTTGTTGGGAGCTGGACTATTAATGCAGGTCTGCGTGCCTCCGTGTTTCCCTTCCATATCTTGTGCACGTTTCCTCTCCCACCTTCTTTTCTCCTCCCCCCACTGCTCCTTCCTCTCATCCTCTCTCTGTCTCTTGTCTGATGTCTTTCACTCTTTTTTTCTCCCTTCAGTGACGCTTCCCTGGCCCCTTTTAATCCCATTCTTTTGACAGTATGTGAGCACATATTTTAAGACCGTGGCTTTCAACTCTTTTTCAAGTATGAAGATACCTTTTTAATGTTAAAAAAATCTCTGTATAATAGTTGCTGTGCTTTAGCATCTGTTGATAAAATGCCCATGCATAGGTGGGTTCTCAGATACCTTGTAATAACTGTGCGACCTCCAGGTTGGCTCCTACTACTTTAAAATATATGGAAGAATCCATAGAACCATCCCTCTTATGGCTACCTGCTTGGTTTATTATAATAGAGTAGAGGCTTATACATGCTACTATAGAGATCCTTTTTGCTCACTCTGTGCCTTCAGGCTACTAATTTCTTCTGAAATGTGGTTTTTTGGTCCCTTCTTTAATAGATTTAATTATTTAAGAAGGCATGAACTATGATACTTACATTTTATATATCACCTCTTGATTATTCAGGAACTGATTAATTCATGGATTGCCCAAGTCATGCCTTTTTTTCTATAACCATTTGTTTTATCATTCTATTTCTTATTAGCATCTTTTAGCAAGAATGGACAGAGGAAGTGAGAAATGTCTCTGGTTTCAAACTATGAATTCTGATGCAAGAGTTCACTGAAAGAATTTGAAATTCTTTCCCAAAGTACAAATTTCTTTAATTCATCAGGCATATTGACTCTCTCTGAGCTCTGTGAAGGTAGGGGTTCTTCTGGCTCACTACTAGTTCCCAGGGCTCAGCAAGGTATCTGGCACATGGTAGCTTAATAAAAAAATTGTAAAATGAATGAATAAAATCTGAGTAATATAGTAGGGGTAAATAAACTTTTTTCTAGGTGGGGTAATGATTTATAGGAAACTAAGTAAAATACAAGATAACTTATTTTAAGACAGCATGTCTGCAGACAGCACAGTATAAAAATGTCTAAATGACTATTTTAAAAATTAACAACAGAAGATATATAGTTCTAATTTAAAAACAGAAAATGTTCCACAGTACTATCTTTTTTCATTGATGGAAGAAAGGATGGAGAGAAACACTGAGGTGTCTAAGATGAGGGTTGGTTCTGTTATATTAGGCATTAAATAAACATAATCACCCTCAATACACTAAAAACTGAGCATTTAGAATGTGCCAGGTGCTGTTCTAAGCAAATTTTAATGTCTTATCTCATTTGTCTTCACAACCTAGGAAGTATTATTGTCTGAAAACCATCAGAAAGTTAACAGTGTCCCTTGAAAATTTCCTTAGCTCTCTAGCTCTCTGAGCCAAGAATGAAGTTGTCCTTTTTAAATTTCCTAGTTCTAAATTAAAATTTTATTTCTCCATGATATATTCCAAAGACTGACTTAGATTTCTAGATACTTCGAGATATGTTATTTCACTAGTTTTGCCCTTTTGACATTAATGAATTGTATGGAAAGGAAACTTTTACAATAAGGTTTGCTGCATGTTTCAAAGTTTTCCTAATTTGTGGAGGCAAACAAATGCTTTGTGTGTGGGTGAGAGTTGCAGTGAGGGAAGACAGGGTTCAGCCTCAGATCTGTTTCAAGACTGGTGCTGTCCAGGAATCAGGTGCTGAAATGGCTTAACCAAGGCCTTTCTAGCCCAGCTAGGTGGAACAATGAATGATGGGGGATAGAAGAATGCAGCCTTGACCATATAGCCTGGTGTACCCACAGTTTCCCAGAAAAGGGAGACAATTTGAAAAGATACTGGGAGTACTAGAATTAAGGTCTATCTCTTTTGGAGGGAGTTGGGGAAAATGGCTAGCTTCCTTCTGCCTCCTTCCATACTTTGCTTTGGTTTGGAGGGAAGAATATGGAAAAAAGATTATTGATGTAAAAGTGTACGTAGAAAAACACAAAAACAAAATAAGGCTGCTGGCACTTGTAGTTAGTGGTGCATTTCACTGCTTCTTTGAGGTGTTAGATAGGAACCAGGAAGAACCAGGACTGGAGGCTCAACGATTTTGTCAGTTCCATGGGACTTCTCAGTCAACAAATAATTATTGTGGTTTAATGAAAGGGATGGGAATACCAGACCTGCCTCCTGAGAAATCTGTATACAGGTCAAGAAGCAACAGTTAGAACTGGATATGGAACAACAGATTGGTTCCAAATTGAAAAAGGAGTACGTCAAGGCTGTATATTGCCACGCTGGTTATTTAAGTTATATGCAGGGTACATCATGTGAAATGTGGGGCTAAATGAAGTGCAAGCTGGAATCAAGATCACCAGGAGAAACATCAATAACCTATCNGGCTGCCGTCTATGGGGTCGCACAGAGTCAGACACGACTGAAGCGACTTAGCAGCAGCAGCAGCAGCAAACCCCTCAGTGGTTCCAAACAATAAACTCTCAGCTCCATAGCATGTCATTCAAGGTCCTTCCTAACTGGCCCCATCTATGCCACCAGTCCCATCTCTCAGAACTGCCTCTGTGTTTATGCATCTGGACCAGGTGCTTTCACTGCTTTTAGTCTTGCCTCATGTTGTCCACCTGTCAATATGGGCTTCCCTTTCACTTCACTTGTGCTTCTAGAAAGCTCTCTCATTATTTAAGATGCATTTCAAATATCACCCCCTCCTGGGAGCCTTCCCAGATTTTCCTAGAACAGAATTTATCTTTCATTTCACTTTCCTTAGCATCTTTCACATACATCTGCTAGAACATTTATTCTATTGTATTGCGGTAATTAAGGTGCATCTGTATCACTTAGGTTAGCAGCTAAGATGTTATAACAAAAACAAAACCCCCAAATGCCAGTGGTTTGAGCAAGTTCATTTCTGTCTCACTTATAAGTCCCACCAGCATGCTGGCTCAGCTCCACAACATTGAGAACCCTGGCTCCTTCTATATTGTTGCTCCACCATCCTTAGCATTTTGCATTCATGTGCATGCAAACATACATGTGCATAGACCAACATACATGACTCTCCAATACATCTACCTCCTGGCCAANTTTGCCAACAAAGCTTAGTCATAGCTATGGTTTTTCCAGTAGTCATGTATGAATGTGAGAGTTGGACTATAAAGAAAGCTGAGCACCGAAGAACTGATGCTTTCGAACTGTGATGTTGGAGAAAACTCTTGAGAGTCCCTTGGACTTCAAGGAGATCCAACCAGTCCATCCTAAAGGAAATCAGTCCCGAATATTCATTAGAAGAACTGATATTGAAGCTGAAACTCCAATACTTTGGCCACCTGATGCAAAGAACTGACTCATTGGAAAAGACCCTGATGGTGGGAAAGATTGAAGGTAGGAGGAGAAGGGGACAACAGAGGATGAGATGGTTGGATGGCATCATCAACTCAATGGACATGAATTTGAGTAAACTCTGGGAGTTGGTGATGGACAGGGAGGCCTGGTGGGCTGCAGTCCATGGGGTCACAAAGAGTCGGACACGACTGAGCAACTGAGCTGAACTGAACTGATCCTCCTTACCTAAGACCCTCTATCCATCCCTGAGACCCTGCCTATTCCATTTCATTCATTAACTGAACACTGAGTATGATTTAGGTCCTATAGTTTCACAGATAAAAAAGAGAAAGTTCTTGCCTTTACGAGTCTGCAATCTAATGTGAGAGGGCAAATATTAAAAAGAATTCTCGATCAAAGTGTATATATAAATGTCTACTGTTTAATTAAATACCATTATGATATTTCTTTGGTTTGAGTTTCCTCTTCAGTATGATTGAGCTAGCAAAAATCCTTCAGAAACAGCTTAACACTAATCACAGATCATCAACCACTCTTATATATTCTTGAGACTCTTCCCTCTGACTGTGCAACCATAGGATCTCCTTTGGGGCTAGGATGGTTATGCTCTGGTCTGCAACACAGAACCAGAGAGGGTGCTTGCTCTAGCAGGCAATGAGGCTGCCTTGGTCTAAATGTACAAATCACTGTTTTGGTATTAGATGAGAAAAGTGGGTCTAGAAAAAATGAGGGGAGGAGGATTTGTTGAAGGTATGCAAGGTGTTCCCAGAACTGGAGAGGTGCAAGAGGTCCATAGGTTGGCGACCTCTGGGACAGGATTCATGGACTTGATGTCCCTGGAATTCTCTCTTCTTTCTTGGTATAACTTTTATTTCCTAGTTTCTTCCATGATATGGGGGATGGGGATATATCCGTGGTAATTCTGGGATACAGTCTCACAAGTCATGATCCAAGAGCAAAGGTAGAACTTTCCTTCTTAGACTCCGGATGGAAAATCTCAGATCAAGAAGCTGATTGGCACTTTCCTGGTGGTAAAGAATCTGCCTACCAATGTAGGAGACACGGGTTAGATTCCTGATCTGGGAAGATCCCACAGGCTGTGGAGCAACTCCGCCCGAGTGCCACAGCTATTAAGCCTGTGCTCTAGAGCCGAGCAGCTGCAACTGCTGAGCCCATGTACCCTAAAACCCATGCTCCCCAAACAAGAGAAGTCACCACAATGAGAAGCCTGTGTGCTGCAACCTGAAAAAAGCCCACACAGAAACCCAGCACAGTCATAAACAAACAAAATTATTTTTAAAAAGAAGCTGATTAGACCATCTTCGGGTACAGAGAACCCCAGACTAATCCCTAGTGATAGAAAAGGTACTTGGCAGCCCCAAAGGATCCTGTGATTAGAACAGTTCTCCAAGAGGAGAAGGAATGTTCTTCCCTAGAGAAACAGTAAAGACAGTGTGGAGATTCAAAGAAAAGATGCTGCTACTCTATTCTGATGACCTTGCCAATCCGGTGCTGCTCCTCAGGGTAGAGTGCCAGGGAGACTCCTCATGAGCCTGCTCATCCTTCCACTGCCCACTCGTGGCCAGTATATAAAGTGACCACAACCCTAGGGCATGTCAAAGGACACCGGGTAGTTGCCCATGACTTCTTGTTTAAAAAAGTTTATTTATTTTGGCTGTGCTGGGTCTTCCTTGCTACATGTGGGCTTTCTCTAGTCGTGGGGTATGGGCTCATCACTGTGGTTGCTTCTCTTGTTGTGGAGCACAGGCTTGAAGGCACGCAAGCTTCAGTAGTTGTGGTACACGGGCTTGATTGCCCTATGGCATGTGGAATCTTCCCGGACCAGGGATTGAACCTGTGTCCCCTGCACTGGCAGGCAGATTCTTAACCACTGAGTCACCAGGGAAGTCACGCCCATGACTTCTTATGGCTGTAATTCTATAAACAATATGGAGAGATGGCTGCTGAGGGAGAATGGGTCCTTTTAGATGTGTGCAGTGACACATTTCCTTGATTGACATAACCAAACACCAGTGACCTTATGTGGTATCACTTACACTGGCAGTGGACTTTGGTCTTAACTCTCCCATGCTCCTCCTTTGAGGCACAGTCCACGGGTTTGGCCTGGCTACTTGAGAGCACGTGGCTTATTGTACTTGCTTCTCTGCCTACAAGCACACATCCCTATACTTCTCCATTTCACATGAAAGTATCCCATGTTACAGAGAAGTTTCTACTTTGCAAGAAGTAAATTAAAGCATCTCTGAAGAGCTAAGGAAGAGAATCTCTTAAATAGTACTTCTTTCAGCAGGACAAACCCTCCCAAAACTTCTTGGTAATAGAAAAATAAGCTCTGGAGATTCTAAACCTATCGACAACTCCAGACTTCTGTTTCCATCCATGTGATAGATTGCTGAAGGACCTTATCACTACAAAACATGTAGGTTTTAGATAAAATATATTTTTAATGTATTACTGGGCACAATCTAATGAGAACTCTCCAAAAATTACCCTATCCCACAGAAAAGCGAGCCAAAACTAGGTCTGTCAGCAATGAGTGACAAACAAATGGTTGAGCTGGCAGCATGGTGAAGATGCTGAGCCCTAGAATCCTACACTGAATCCTGAATTAACTGCTGGACAGACCCAGAGTGCTCCTAGATCAACTGGACTCTCAAATCCCCAGCAGAGGTAACTATAAACCCTCTCTGGTAAAAAAAAAAAAAAAAAAAANATCATCCAGAAAACAAGAAAAAATCAAGTAGGAATCAAAAGTCTTAAGTTATATATTACACCAGATGGACTTAATTGATATTTATAGGGTTTCCCTGGTAGCTCAGTCAGTAAAGAATCCACCTGTAACACACGTGACTTGAATTCAACCCCTGGGTTGGAAGGACCCCCTGGGGGAAGGAAAAGGCAACCCAATAGAGTGTTCCTGCCTGGGAAATCCCATGGTCAGAGGAGCATGGTGGGTTAGAGTCCATGGGATCACAAGAGTCAGACATGGCTTGGCAAATAAACCACCATCATAGAGCATTCCATTTGAAAAAAGCAGAATAGAGAATCTATCAAGTGCACATAGAATAATATCCAGAATAGATCACATGGTGGGTCAAAAAACAGGCCTTGATCTATTTAAGAAAATGGAAATCAAACCAGGCATTGTTTTTCTGACCACATCAATATGAGATTAGAAGTTAAATATAAAAAAAATCAAATAATACAAACATGGAGTCTAAAAAATATGCTGCCAAACAAACAATGGA
>SJYV01013620.1:559193-598774 GCA_006410875.1 Neotragus pygmaeus | reverse complement strand
GGGGGTGAGGGGCGGGGGGGGGCAGTGTAACACAGTAAGGGCCTCAGTCCTCTAAGCTGTCAGGAGAGTCTGTGACTTGGAGTGGAGAGTGGAATTTTTGCCCATTGCTTCTGGCCACCCAGGGCTGACGAGAAGGAAGTTCATTTATAGCACTGAGATATCTCTGGAAAACCTGCCATGCACTGCTGAGTAACCTTTTTAGAGAAGTTTTAAGAGTGGGTTTTAAAGTTCTGGCTCCTGCTCCAGCTCATGCCTTGTTAGTATTCAAAATCAAGGGCAGTCTATGCTTAACCACAGCCGAAGAGCTGGCACCCTGCAATCATTCTTCCATGATACTGATGACAATGAATCTTAGGGTTAAGGGTGACCCATTTAAGAAATATATTTTTGCAGAGGAAGCTTTAGCAGAGGCTTTTTAGCAGTTTGAATCCGAGTATTGAAGTTCCTCAATCCAATTTTTAACACAAGTGGCTTCTTTTAAAGATGTAGAATAGGACTTCCCCCCTTCTTTATTACACCTAAATTGATAAAGTTCAGACCCTGGAACCTATGTGGCAGTACACATAGTAGGTGTTTGAATAGCTGTTGATATCACAATGCCCCAAATCACCTTTTATTTCTAGGCTATGAATACACAGGAAAAGATTGAGATTGGAAACAATATTCATTAAGATTTAAAATGTACATACTATTCCCAGCATTTCCACTTCTTGGTATCTATCCCAGAGAAATAATTGCATATGTGTGTAAGGATGTGCAGGACAGCATTGTCTGCAACGGTCACAGATTACAGTCAGCTTAAATATCACTTGAGAAGTGGCAAAACAAGTCCACACAAAGTAAGTTAAAANACATACTATTCCCAGCATTTCCACTTCTTGGTATCTATCCCAGAGAAATAATTGCATATGTGTGTAAGGATGTGCAGGACAGCATTGTCTGCAACGGTCACAGATTACAGTCAGCTTAAATATCACTTGAGAAGTGGCAAAACAAGTCCACACAAAGTAAGTTAAAAAAATTAAGTTAGATCCACATGTTCGAGCAAAGAGTATGTTACACACTGAAGAAAAGCAAGTTTTGAAACAAAAGTTCGATACCCTTCAAAATTATGTATATTTAAAATATATATATGTAACATAGAAATTTCCATAAGTATAAGCACCAACCTGGAAACAATTGCCATTCTGGATGAGAACTGGGATGAGCTTGGAATAGGGATGGGAGGTTGATAAAGATGGAATTTTTCTTTATCTATATTGCGTGGATTCTTTTGCAAGAAAACATATTTGTGCTATCAAAATGTAAAATGTATCTTTTAAAAAGAAACTGAAATAATCTAACACATCAGGTTATCAAAACTGATGATCAAATCTATTACAATATTATATTTTATAAAAGTTAAGGCTAAAATTTCAAAAGTATTTTTCCTATTTTGTTAAAAGTATGTGTAAATATATGTATATGTACAATATATATTTATACTTATTACATACATCAATATATGTATATGAATATGACGTCTATCTACTCTATCTGCACATACTATATACATCTGTTATTGCTGTTCTTGTTCAGTCACTAAGTTGTATCCAGCTGTTTGTGATCCCATGGACTGCAGAACAGCAGGCTTCCCTGTCCATCACTCCTCGAGTTTGCCCAAACTCACGTCCATTGAGTCGATGATGCCACCTATAGATACCACATATATCTATAGATGCTTGTAATAAAATCCATAAATGCTGCTTTGGTTAAATCATAGATAAATATATCACTCTTTATCATTGTTCTTATTACTTATAATGGCAAAAATATCTCTCATATGATTATGACTAATCTGGTAATTGAATCAGTTTGCCTTTTAAGTAATTCAATTAATTTTAGTAAATTTTAAAAGTCTTCTGACATAGTTACAAAATTAAGAAAAAATGAAACGCTGGTTTACAATATGTAGCATCCCTTTAAATGAAACCCTTCCAAGTGTGAGGAATGCACTAAGGTTTTATCAAGTGGATGCTTTTTGTGTAGAAAAACTGATCTAAATCGTAATTTAAAATTTACAACCACTGCAATCTTTCCATTTGGGGAAAACTTCCTGGAAACTGACAGTGTAGAGGGGTTATCTCAGACCTCTGGGGATATCCCAGGAAGCAAAAGCTCCTCTGAAGGAATTGTGCAAGATTGACACCAACAGGGATTCTGTTCCAGACTGCATGAGACTGTAGATTGGGTGTTTAGTTCCACTGAGAAAAGGAGGAGCCACCAGGTTTTTTATTTACCCAGGGAACTCATCTTGAAGATCTTCAGTGGTCTGTTCGTGCACCAGCGTCTCCGGGGGTGATCAAATCCTCCCCTCACCCCGCAGGGAAGAGACTGTAGGCAGACCCGCAATCATGCACCTGCCGGTTAACAGATAAGCCCTCCACATGCGGAGGCACTCGCCCAGCTGTGGCGGAGGAGCAGAGCCGTCCCTCTCCCTCCCCCATCCCTGCAGAACAAAGGGCGGTCACTGTCTGCTCCTCCCAGGGTCGGATGAAAACACGTGCCTTCCATCACAATTAACTTAAGACTCTGAAATACAGCACAAACTCACCCAACAACATGTTCAAAATCAATGCCATCAATACCCAGAATGAGGATACCAAAAAAGCAAAACAAAACAAACCTATTCAAAGAGTAAATACTCAAAGCAACAGGGCTGGAGTCAGACATGCTACAAGGTCAACAAATCCAAGACAAGTTCAAGTACAGCGCGTCTTATAAACTGAAGAGTTGGCCATTATCCCAGGGGTTGAAACGCAGATGCCTTCAGGGGCCGGCTAATGGAAAGGTCTACAAGATAAAAGAGAGTGGGCCTCTCAGGAGCTGGACCCCAGGTGCCCACGTAAAGCCATTCACATTCCATTTTTTAAAGTTTCAATTCCCGCTATGTGATTCCTAAACAGCCTCTACCATCAAACAGAGGAGGAAACAGAGTTCAATATGGGTATATGTTAGTTGCTCAGTCGTGTCCGACTCTTTGTGACCCTATGGACTGTAGCACACCAGGCTTCTCTGTCTGTGGAATTCTCCAGGCAAGAATACTGGAGTTGGTAGCCATTCCCTTCCCTAGGGTATCTTCCCAAATGACCCAGGGATGAACGCAGGTCTCCTACATTACAGGCAGATTCTTTACTGCCTGAGCCACCAGGGAAAACCCAAATATGGGTGTAGAGTGGATGAAACTGAATAAAAGTCAAAACCAGAAACACTGCCAGGGACTCCACAGGGCATAAAAGGCGGAGCAATGGTCCTAGCTGTCATTATTTGAAAGGGTAGTGACCACTTACTTGGTTTATATCTTCAAGGGTAATAATAGCAAGGCAAAAGTTAAAAGGAGTGGCTTACTAAGCTCAAATATGACGGGTTTAGATTAATCAGATTTTTTAACATAAGTAATTGAGCTGAATGATGAGAAGGTGGCACACATTCCTTTGAAAGGCGTTAAATAAATGGAGCCTCCAAAAACCATAGGTGTGACCTTACTGGAAGGCAAGGGGTGGACTGAATGACCTCCTAAGGTTCTGATTTAAATATGTCTGTATAGTCAACTCCTGGTTATCCAGCCCAAAGAAGAAAGACAGTAACAAATCATCCTGAGCTGAAGATAATAAAAAGTTATATTTGCCTTTGGAATGTATTTTGGTACTTAAATTAGAACTTGTCTTTCTGACGCTCTGAGAATTCACAATGCTTCATAACAGCCACAAAGAAGGCCTGACCTAGAGCTGGGAGGCTGCCCAGTTTCGCCATCCTGCCCTCCATGCAACTCTTTTTTGCTGGAGGTGCAAGCATGCATGCTAAGTTGCTTCAGTCTTGTCTGACTCTTTGTGACCCTATGGATTATAGCCCTCCAGCCTCCTCTGTCCATGGGATTCTCCAGGCAAGAATACTGGAGTGGATTGCCAGGCCCTACTCTAGGGGATCTTCCCGATCTAGGGATCGAATCTGCATTTCTTATGTGGATTCTCATTGGCAGGCAGGTTCTTTACCACTAATGCCACCTGGGAAGCCCTTTGCTAGGGGTGAGCAACATCATCTTTTAGAACACCCAGCAATCCGAACTTTCTCAGTTAGGAGCCACCTGGCTCAGTCTTTCCCTGAATTATTCAGGATGGCCTGGGTTGCTTTTCTGGAGGATGACTCCAAAGTGCTGCAGGCCCCGCAGGAAGCAGCAAGCTGGACAAGGTTTGGACATCTATTCTAAACTGCCTATGAAAGATGATCTAGCTTCTCTACCATAGAAGACACAAAAGTAAATTTATTGAGTTCCTTGGAACAGAAAGTGAAAAAAGCTTCATTGGAAAGGAAGATGAGGGACTTCCCTGGTGGTCCAGTGGTTAAGAATCCTCAGTCCAGTGCAGGGGATGTGGGTTTGATCCCTGGTCAGGGAACTAAGATCCCACATTCCACAGGGCAACAAAGCCCCTGTGTCACAGTTGGAGAGAAGCCCGAGTGCTACAATTAAGATCCTGCATGCCACGACTAAGACCAGACAAATAAATATAAAGGAAAGGGGAGGGCTTCCCTGGTGGCTCAGTGGGAAAGAATCTGCCTGCCAGTGCAGGAGACATGGGTTCAATCCCTGGTCCAGGAAGATGCTACATACTGAGAAGCAGCTAAGCCTGTGTGCCACAACTATCGAGCCCCTGTTCCAGGGTCTGGGAGCTGCAACCACTGAGCTCACACGCTGCACCTACGGAAGCTTGCACACCCTAAAGTCCGTGGTCTGCAACAAGAGAAGCCACAGCCGTGAGAAGTCCGTGCACTGCAACTAGAGAGAAGGCCCTACTTATCACAACCACGGGGAAGCCCTCTCAGCAGTGAAGTCCCAGCAAAATAAAAAACAAACACAGAAATAAATGCTTAAAATTATTTTTAAAAAAATAAAAGAAAGAGAAGATGAAGTGAATGCCCAGCACTGGGAAAGCAAAAAGCAGGATGCTCAGGAGATGCAGTTACCATCCCCTGCACCTCAAAGGATGGGTGGGATGGAAATCTGAGCTGGTGGCCCACCGTCCAAGATGAAAGGAGAGCCTGCTCATCACAGTAACTTGTAGGGGCCCCAGAGGAGGGAAGGATGGGAAGCAGGGGAGTTGCCTCACTGCTCTTTGTCCTCTGTCGGCTCCCAGTGCCTACCAGGGGGAGGCTGTGTCACCTGGCAGGAGGCAGGACCAACCAGAACATCTCAGGAGTGCCTGCCAGCCCCTCACCCAGAGACCCTGGTGCAGTGGCACAGGCTCCAGTTGGCAGGATTTGGCCAAGAAGACTCTTTTTGGATTTATACAGTCACTGGACAGCCACAGACCTGAGCACAGACAAGCTGCCTGGCCCCAGCGCCGCACAGGTAATAAGGGGATCTGGTAATAAGCGGATCGTTAACAACCGTTTCTGTGTTTCCTTTTCCTATCACATTCTGCTCTTTAGTTTTTCCTTCTGATGTCCCAGAGCTGTGCTGTTACAACGAAATAAAGTTCAGTCCCTTGGTCACAGTGGCCACATTTCAAGTGCTCAACAGTCTCATGCCCGTGGACACTATATTGGACAGAACCAACATAGAACTTCTACATCATCATAGCAAGTTCTGTTTGTCAGCCACTAATCTAGACTTTCAGGAGAACCTAGAATCTAGTAATTTCTACTCTTTTGGGGGTAGAATGAAAAAAGGAAGAAATGCACTCACAAAGTATCTTGTCTAGACATCATTACCACTGATCCTCACCGTGTGTGGTAGGCAGGGATAGATTTCAACACACCCATTTTACAGATGAGGAAAGTGGAGCTTTCCCCACTTTACGTAATCTGCACATGGAACACAACTATTGGGTGGGACAGAAGGAAAACCAGGTTTGCTGGTTCCGAAGTCAACACTTTCTACTGTTGCCTGCACGGCTACAAATAATGTTACTTGCCACTTACTTTGTTCAGTGCGGCCATAAAAACTCTGGCCTTTCAGAATGAGGTTGACAGGCCCCTGTTGTGTTTTTATTGATTGGCTGATTTTTGAAGTGATAACTAAACTTTGTACAATGTACTTTAGCAGCTCTATAGTTAGGGAGCCTTGGGGTTCAAATCCTGACTCATTCTCTTACTATTTACTTGATGGAGGGCAAGTCACTCACTGTCTCTGAACCGTAATCTCCTCTTCTTGTCTATTTACTTCATAGTGTCGTCAGGAGGATAAGACAGCGTATGTGAAAGGCTTAGCACAGTGTCTGGCACATATCTGTGCTCCATAAATAATGATTATTAATGGCAACTGGCAGAATTTACAATGAACTGTCAGGTGTAATAGTCTGTTAAGCTTTTAACAGGACAAGGAGGCACATTGCTATCCCCCTTTTTCCAGATGATACATCTGAATCTCAGGGCACAAGGGGCTCACTCAAGGTCATGTAACCAGAAAGCTGTAGATCTAGGGCATGAACTCAAATCTTTTCTTGCTACACAGTGTTGCTTCTCAGGAGAGAAGGGAGCAGGGGTACCAAGGCATGGTTTAGAGGGAGTTTAGCCATCCCTCTTCACCCCCATATTTCCCCCTTCTCTGGAACAGGCAGTTAATGATTTCTTAATCTTGTGTAAAATGCCGTGCAAAGGCAGCTTTGAGCATCCCCCTCTATCATAACTGCTACCCTCAAGCCCCTCCTATATAGAGATTCTACAGTCTGATTGGTAAGGAAGTAACACTAGTATAACTAAGGCGGCTGAAATATGAACAGAATGCCTTGAAGCACAGCATTCAAATCTCTCTGGAAAGCCTGTGGATCAAACCGCTTTCTTCCAGTCTACCCTCCATCCCAATTCGCTGCTACAGCAAAAGGGCAAGGACGCAGCCTCCCAGACCCCAGCTGAGCCCAGCCAAGACCTATGAGAGCGAGAATGCGTGTTCTTGACAGCCACTGGGTTCTTGGAGTTACTGGTGGGAGGCACTTACCCAGCCACAACGATCTCAAAGTCCCCATCACGGTCCACATCAGTCACTGCCACGCCGTAGTTGAGCTGGGTGGGGTTGCTGTCATAGTCAGGGGGCAGGACTGAGTTGGTGACTGCCGTGAACATGGGTTCCGCCCGCTGGGACCCCTCAGTCAGGGGCAGAAACCACAGCAGCAGCAGGAATAGAAACACCTGGAACATCTGAAACCAGAAGTTACAAATGTTACTGACCGAAAGCGGCCCAGGAAAATCGAATCCCAGGTTGGCGCGGAAGTGCCTTTCTTCCCGCTTCCTGGAGGACTTGGCAACCCCTAGGATGCCACTTCTCCACAAGACCCGTCCTGGCTATGCTCTTTCAAACTGTGACCTGCCCCCATCACTGAGGCCACCCTGATTGCTCTTTCAAACTGTGACCTGCCTCCATCACTGAGGTCACCTTGATGCTCCTCTGCCTTTTCGTTTTCTACAGCATCTATCACAGTATAACATGCCAGATGATTTCCTCATTCATCATGTTGTATTATTTAGCGTCTATCTTCCTCAGCTATAACATAAGCTCCACCAGGGCAAGGATCGTTGTCTGTTTCGTTCATGGATGCACATCAAGCCAAGGACAGTGTCTGGCAAAGAGACACGCAACACATATTCAGGAGGGGAGGAAGGAATGGAGGGAGAAATACACATGCATCCTTCATGCTCTGGGAGAAAGAAGAAAACAACAGATCTCAGATGATCCAGGGACAGGTGAGACCCCCATGAGGGTCCACGTCTAGAACAATAGCAGAGAAAGTAAAGGACTATCCTTGTGTGGGACCGGCCCCGGAGGTACCCCAGCCAGAATCTGTGACTTGGAAGGTTCCCCTGCCACAGTCCCTCCCTAGGGTCACTGGCTGTCGCCTCCAGACCAGGAAGCAGTCAGTTATGGAATGTATCCCAGCAGGAACTGGAGGGCAGCACATCATTCACTGGGAGAAATTAAACCATTGTGTGTGTTTTATTATAAATTAATTATGTATAATCCATTGTATAATTCATTATTATATCTCTAACATAACTCAGGGTGTTGCCAAACAGCCTGGGGCTACGGGAGCTGGTGGCAGCCACCCAGGAGACAAATGAGAATGGCCAAGGAAGTGGAAGGACTCCACCCTCTCCTTGCCTGAGCAATGAAGACACTTAGAACACGAAAGACGGCACCACCCTGAGATGCTGCCTGCAGGCTTAGATTCAGAGCTCGCAGAGCATTCCAAAGGCTCCCTTGGGCCAAGTCCTTCGAAGTCTGCACAAGTCCAGTCCCACAGGCAAAGCAGTGCCTTCAGAGGGCGGCACACCTCTTCCTGATAAAGCTTTTCCTGCTGGCTTGTCAGTGTGTCTGGCAGCCAAGAGCAAGGCTGAGTGAGGCTGATGTCTTAATGAAGAGAGGATCTGAAGACTGACTCCCCAGATGGAGACAGACTCTCCTGCCAGCATAGGAG
Source organism: Neotragus pygmaeus (assembly GCA_006410875.1). NCBI lineage: Eukaryota > Metazoa > Chordata > Mammalia > Artiodactyla > Bovidae > Neotragus > Neotragus pygmaeus. Next base: position 590,327 of record SJYV01013620.1, on the reverse strand, counting down.
CTTTCTCCAGTTCGGAACCCAGAGATCAAAATGAAAGGCCCAGGCACTGAATTCTAGCTCTGATCTGAATGTCTTCAGAGCTAAACGTGATTCAGAAGCCCCTCTAATGCCTCACTGGAGAGGCTGGAGAGAGACCCAGGGGCAGGGCTCCAACTGCAGCATAGAAACTAGCCTCGGTGAGCCTTCCTGGGAAGGAAGTTCTGGCACCGTGTTCAGAGGGCACATGCTGGGTGCTGCACTATCAGATGAGGTCAGTCCAATTACAGAGATGTCTGAACATGACAGCATCATCTACTGGGTTGTCTAATCACCAAAGGCAAACACATCACTCTGAGAGTTCTGCGTCTTGGCAAGAAGTTTGGTTGGATAAAGGGAACTCATAATTGGATTAATGAGCAGCTGGGGTGGGGTGGGGTAATGAGAAGCTAAAGAGTATTTAACAACCAGTATAAACATGTTGACATGTAGGGTGGATCTGAAGGTCACAGGGCTTTTCAAGGTATGAACTCTAATGTAGGGGTGGCAAATGAGTTTCAGCTTGACAGCCAAACTGATTGGCAGTGGCTTGAAAGAGTACTGTGAATAGCTTACAACATTTGCAATGGACATGGAAGGAAAAGCAGTACTGAGCATGCCTTCTAGAAGATCTTAAGTTCTTCCTAGCACTGTTCCTGAAAATAGGGTTACTGCCACCAGGGAGTAGTAGGTCATATAAGCATCATATTAGGGTCATATAAACATAAGGTAGAGATTTTCTAATGAAGGCCATGAAGGGCCAAAATCCAAGCCTCTTGATTTATCTTTTTTTGAGAAGCAAAAGCTTTAGTTAAAGGAGCCATCTGAAAGAAGTAGCTACTCTGTGTTATCTATTTCCAGATAAACAACCTAAACCTGGGCTTCCTAGGTGGTTCAGTGGGTAAAGATCTCAGCTGCCAATGCAGGAGACATAAGAGAACCAGGTTCGATCCCTGGGTCAGGAAGATCCCCTGCAGAAGGGAAAGGCAGCCCACTCCAGTATTCTTGCCGGGAGAATCCCCAAGGACAGAGGAGCTGTCCTACAGACCTACAGGCGGGCTACAGGCCGTGGGATTGCAAAGAGTCGGACACGACTGAAGTGCCTTAGCACAGACGCAACCTAAAGCTGGATTAAAAAGAAATAACACACCTATGGGCTGACCTCTATTTTGCTTGATGGCCTTGAGCAAGTCATAGCCTCACTGGGTGCCAGCTTTCTTATCCAAAATGAGGGTTTGGGAGTAGATCTCTAAAGGTCTTTCCTCTAAAATTCTATGATGGATTAATTAATATTTTTTAGAAGCAGGCCTTTGGCAGTTTTTCTCCCCAGCTTTTTCCATAAACTTCAGACCAACCTGTGTGGTTTTCCTTTCTGAGCATATTATTAATAAATATCTTTTGAGCCAAACAGCTTTCCAGCAGAGCTCTATAGTGGTTTCCTTACAGGGGCCAAGGCCAGACAGGAACCGGCCATCATTAGCGTGGAAGTGAATGCACCGAGCAGGGACAGACCAGTGGATGGTCGCCCCCAGGGAGGTGGGCTGAGGGTGGAGCAGGGGGAACAGGTCCTTTATTTTTCATTTTTCTGCCATGCCAAAGGCTCTTAGCGTACCCACCAGAGCTGCTCAGTACCAGTTGAAAGTTAGTTAGAGGGTCACCTGAGGGCCTGCTGGGGAACAGGTATAACAGGAAGCTTAGGAAAAGCCCTGGCAAATATTCACCCTCTATCTCAGGCCTCAGATGAAGGAAATCACCGAAATGCTCCTCTATATCCTGGCTGCTCAGTGGTCCCCAGACCAATAGCATAAACATCAGCTAGGAGTTTCTTAGATATGCAGAGTCATGGGCCCTACCCCAGACTTAATAAATCAAAATGTGCATTTTAACAAGATTTCAGGTGGTCTAAATGCATATTAAAGTTTGAGACGCACTGCTTAACCTGAACTGTAGAATGAAATCACTTGAGGAGCTTTAAAAAATACACGTCTGAAAATAATTTCTTGGCTATGACACCAAAAGCACAGGCAACAGAAGAAAACATAGATAAATGGGCGACATCAAAGTTAAAACTTTCGTGCATCCATCACAGGATGCTATCAATAGCGTGAAAAGGCAACCTATGGAATGGGAGAAAATATTTGCAAATCATATGTCTGATGAAGGACTAATATCCAGAATATATAAAGAACTCTTGTAACTCAACAACAACAAAAGAACCCAATTCAAAAGACCTGAATAAACATTTCTTCAAAGAAAATACACAACTGGTCAACAAGTATGAAAGAAGATGCTCAATGTCACTAATCACTAGGGAAATGCAACTCAAACCCATAATAAGATAACACTTTGCATCCATTAGAATGGCTATAATCAAAAAACCAGAAAATAACAATTGTTGGTGAGGATGTGGAGAAACTGGGACCCATATGCATTGCTGATGGGACTGGAAAATGGTGCAGCTGCTGTGGAAAACTGCTGTGCAGCAGCAGTTCTTCAAAAAAGTCCAAAAAACAATTACCATGTGATCTAGCAATTCCATTTCTGGGTATATACCCAGAAAAATTGAAAGAAGGGACTCGAACAGATAATTGTATACCCCAGTTTGTAACCGTATTATTCACCATAGCCACAAGCAAGTTACAGGAGCCCAAGTGTCCCTCAATCTACATGTCCAAAGTGTGGCAAATACACAATGGAATATGATAAGCCTTAAAGAGGAAGGGAATTCTGACACATGCTGCAACAGGAATGAACCCAGGTGTCATGCTGAGTGAAGGAAGCCAGTCACAAAAGACCAATGTTGTATGATTCCACTTCTACGAAGTACCTGGAATAGTCAAATTTACTGAGGCCGAAAGTAGATGGTGGTTACCAGGGGCCGGGGGGAGAGGGCAAGGGGAAGTTAGTGTTTAACGGTTATGGAGTTTCAGTTTGGGAAGATGAAAAGTTTTGGAGATGGATGGTAGTGAGGTTTGCATGGCAAGAGTGTATTTAATATCGCTGAATCAAATACTTACAAATGGCCAAAACAGTAAATTTTACGTTATGTGTATTTTACCATAATAAAAAATACTTATGCCTGGGCTTCAACCCAAGGTATTCTCACTTACTTGGCATAAGATGCAGTGGGGGCATCAGAACTGTAGAAGCTCCCTATATGATTCCAATTTGCAAAATTTGAGAAACACAGTTCTCTACCAGGGCTTTAGTGCTTCTCAAACTTTCAGTTCAGTCGCTCAGTTGTGTCTGACTCTTTGCAACCCCATGGACTGTAGCACGCCAGGCTTCCTTGTCCTTCACCAACTCCCAGAGCTTGCTCAAATTAATGTCCACTGAGTCAGTGATGATATCCAACCATCTGGTTCCCTTTTCCTCCTTCCTTCAATCTTTCCCAGCACTGGGGTCTTTTCTAAGCAGTCAGTTCTTTGCATCAGGTGGCCAAAATATTCAGGACTGACTTCCTTTAGGACTGACTGGTTTGATCTCCTTGCAGTCCAAGGGACTCTCAAGAATCTTTTCCAACACTACAGTTCAAAAAAGCATCTATTCTTTGGCACTCAGCTTTCTTTATGCTCCAACTCTCACATTCATACATGACTACAGGACAAACCATAGCTTTGACTAGACAAACCTTTGTCGGCAAAGTAATGTCTCTGCTTTTTAATATGCTGTCTAGGTTTGTCATAGCTTTTCTTCCANCTATTTCTTTGCATTGATCACTTAGGAAGCTCTTGGAGGAGGTCACCACTAGCCCCACCATAGACCTGCCGAGCAGACAACCCACAAACCGCAGAACAATTATACCAAAGAAATTCTCACACTGTTAAGAAAGTTCTAGGACCCACAACAGATTTCCCAACCTGAGGATCTGGCAGAGGGACTGAGGACTCCCAGCTTTGACTCTGGAGGCCAGAGGTATTGATTATAGGACTTCCACAGGACTGGGGAAACAGACTCTTGGAGGGCACAAACAAAACCTTGTGTGTGCCAGGACCCAGGATAAAGGAGTAGTGTCCCACAAGAGACTGAGCCAGATGTGCCTGTCTGCGTCCAGGAGTCTCTGGTGGAGGCATGGGTCAATAGTGGCCTGCTGCGGGGTCAGGGGCACTGAATACAACAGTGTACAGTGGGCAAAAGTCCTTTTGAAAGAGGTCTCAAACTTTAATATGTACTATATGAATCACCTGGAAGTCTTGCTGAAATGCAGATTCTGATTCAACTGATCTGCAGGAGGGCCCAAGAATCCATATTTTGAATAAGCTCCCACGTGATTCTGATGGTCCTGGTTCATAAACATTTATGGTCCATAAGCCATACATATATACTATAGTGATTAGTTTAAGAAACTTCTCTGCTTCTAGATCTCTAAGATGCTGAAACCAATCCTAGGGCTGCAGGCTTATTGATCATTAGATACTCGAAGTACTAGGTGTCTTCAGCGCAAAGTCAAAGTACCACAATTGATAGAGAGTGACAAAGAGAGATTCTGACTTTAATTTTGACAAAGAATTGAGAAGAAGGAAAAGGTTGGAACTGGAGTGGTGGCAGGGGCAGGGGACGTCGTCAGGCCTAGTAGGCAATGCTGCTGCTGCTGCTGCTAAGTCACTTCAGTCGTGTCTGACTCTGTGCGACCCCATGGACGGCAGCCCNTGACAAAGAATTGAGAAGAAGGAAAAGGTTGGAACTGGAGTGGTGGCAGGGGCAGGGGACGTCGTCAGGCCTAGTAGGCAATGCTGCTGCTGCTGCTGCTAAGTCACTTCAGTCGTGTCTGACTCTGTGCGACCCCATGGACGGCAGCCCACCAGGCTCTGCCGTCCCTTGGATTCTCAAGACAAGAACACTGGAGTGGGTTGCCATTTCCTTCTCCAACGCATGAAACTGAAAAGTGAAAGTGAAGCCGCTCAGTCGTGTCTGACTCCTATTGACCCCATGGACTGCAGCCCACCAGGCTCCTCCATCTATCGGATTTTCCAGGCAAGAGTACTGGAGAGGGTTGCCATTGCTTTCTACCTAGTAGGCAATAGACAGCTAATATTAATGGCCAGAGCCTAGAGAAAATGGGGTATGGGCAGGAATTTGCAAGCCAAGATAAATAAGCAGGCCAGTGTGTTTCCCCAAACCCAACCATCATGGTATAGAGCACTCGGAGGCACTTAATGTTTGTTAAACGGAAGGAAGGACTCTATCCAAATGATAATGTGAATCAGCAGAAACTGCTTGCAACTTGTTATGCAGTTATTTTGAAACTGTTCTTTCCCCAAAGCAGTGCTTCTTAAACTGTAACATGCGTACAAATCACCTGAGGATCATGGTAAAATGCAGACTCTGATTTGGTGGGTCTGGGGTGGGGCCTGAGATTCTGCATTCTAACAAGCCTTCAGGTGATGCTGAGGCTGCTGGTCCCAAGACTGCTTTCAGAAGTAAGGCTCTAGACTGATTATTTGAAACCCTGGCTGCCCAGTCAAATCACGTGGGGAGTTTTTAGAGATAGGTTGCTGCCCAGATCCCTTACCCCAGGTTCTGATATAACTGGTCTGGGGCAGGACTTGGGTGCCACATACTGTATTTTTAGAAGCTCCCCTGATTATGTTAATGGTTCTGCACCCAGATTCTCAGCCTGGGCTGAGGACCACTACCCCAGACTCGTGGTCCCCAGATGGTAGTGTAAGCTGCAATTGAAGTTGAAGTGAAAAATGTTTCTGCTATCAGAATTCATCACCAGCTTGTTGAGGTCTATCAAGAAATCTATTTAACCAGAGAGTATCATAGGAGGAGGCAGGATATGGAGTTTGGGGAAGAAAGCAGAGCAGGATGGTATTGCCTGGAGCAGAAGGCCAGCAGGTGCTGGGTGACCCTACATTTTACACGGCTGGCTCAGAAACCTCCTGTCACACCACTGTGAACATCTCAATCTTCTAGAAGAACATGGAGAAAAGCTAAAAATAGAATTTAAAAAAGTAGGTTGAATTGAACGGTCTTTGCTTTCTTGAATGCTGTGTATCAAGCACCTACTGTGTATCTACAGGCAGGAGTGGCGTTAAGTAGTAACTACTGTAAGTGCAGTGGGAGGATCCAGGGGCAGCATAGCCAGGGAAGGTGAGGATAAGTACCAAGGGTAGAGTTTGGGCAGAGGGCACAGGGTGTAAGCACCCAAGCTGTTCCTGCAGGGGAGGAGTGAGGAGGGGGCAAAGAGGAGTCTTAACAAGGGTGAGAGGTGGTAGGACTTGTGTTTCAGGCAGCGGGAAGAACTGCTTTGTAATAATCTCTTAAAAATGTTCTATAAGCAAATGTCTTGAACAATCTTCAGTGAGATAGAGAAAAATAAATAAATAAAGAGTAGAGTCAGGGGCCCGGACTTGAACCTCAACTCCACCAGAAACTAGCCGGCGACCTTGAGCGTGTTCCTTAATCTTTCTGATCTCAAGTGTCCTCGTCTGTAACATGGGAATCCTATGACGTGCCGTGGGTTTAAGGGTTAAGTGAGCTAGGGAATATCTCTCGGAGGCCAGGCTCACTGCTTCTTTTCTCGTCGTTCACACAGATAGCTTTAAGGCTAGGCAGTCTTTAGACATTGGCTGTAGGTCACATGCAGCCAAACTCAGTTTTCTGCGGCCTCGGGACTTTCCTGAATTGGGTCTGAAAACTGGTAACCAAGCAACCTAGATTTCTGATGTGGGGTCAGGCAGCTGTGGGGAGAGGCTTCCAGGGCAATTTTTAGGGCAAGCAGTTTTTTAGCAATGATCGCAAGCGCCAAGGACACCACCCTGAGCTCTCACAAAAGCAAGCGTCCCGAGTGCTTCCAATGTGGGGACCAGTGGGGAGCACAGGCCCTCTCCAGAAGCTGCAGGAGAGCAGAGGCTCGAGGAAGGGAAGCAGCCGCGGAGCACACCACCCTGCACGGGCTGGGCCACCAGGGACCCACAGAGACTCAGTAAGGAGCGCCTGGGACTGAGGCATCCTTGGAGGAGAGCTTGCGGAGCTCACTGACCCATAGTAACACTTCCTGTGCGGCCCCCAACCCCGCTACCCTGCTCCATGAGCTGGGGACTGTGCTCCGTGCCCAGGTCCCAGGGAGAAAGCTGGTCAACATTTGCAGTACAAGGGGAGGGGGGCTGTGGAGGAAGGGGAACAAAGATATCTAGATTAGCCACATGGAGGAGAAGAACATTTCCACGCAGGTAGAGTGGTGTAGCTGAAAGGTAAACCATGTGAAGTTAGCTGAATCAGGAGAAGCAGGAGACGAGAAAGAAGACATCAGACTCCTCAAAGTCTGGAGAACCAGATGTCACCCCAACCTGCCCTCCTAGCACTGCCTGTTTAGAGGTCCCACACTCTGGGCACTCATTTTTCCCTCTTCGGGTTCCCATCCAGAGGACCTTCCCTTGGCCAAGAGCACCGGTTCTCAACCAATGGCAATTTGCCTCTCTTTCCCTCAGTATCTGGCAATGCCTGGACACATTTTTGGTTGCCCAAACCAGGGAAAGGGGGTGCTATTGGCACCTAGTGGGTAGAGGCCAGGGATGCGGCTGGCAGTGGATANCCAAACAGAAGCAGCACTTAATCTGGACCTGCCTGGCAACTCAGATGGTAGCGTCCGTCCGCTTGCAATGCAGGGGACCTGGGTTCAGTCCCTGGGTGGGGAAGATCCCCCAGAGAAGGAAATGGCAACCCACTTCAGTATTCTTGCCTAGAGAATCCCAAGGACTCCGGTGGGCTATAGTCCATGGGGTCAGCATCACAAAGAGTTGGACTGACAGCAACTGAAGGACTGAGTGAGTTTCACTTAACCTGGACACTTGGATTTCTCAACACACACGTTTCGCATGAACACATATATATACAATCACATAGCATACATACACTTTAAATTTTTCAAGTTTTATTGAAATATGATTGACATATTTGTTGTTCAGTCACTCTGTTGTGTCCGACTCTTTGTGACCCCACAGACTTGCAGCATGCCAGGCTTCCCTGTCCTTCACTGTTTCCTACGGTTTGCTCAGACTCACGTCCATTGAGTTGATGATGCCATCCAACCATCTCATCCTGTCATCCCCTTCTCCTCCTGCCTTCAATCTTCCCCAGCATCAGGATCTTTTCCAATGAGTTGGCTCTTCCCATCAGGTGGCCAAAGTATTGGAGGTTCGACTTCAGCAGTCAGTCCTTCCAATGAATATTTAGGGTTGATTTCCTTTAGGATTGACTGGTTTGATCTCCTTGCAGTCCNTTGAAAGCTCCTGGACCAGTGCATCATTCCTCTTCTCCAGGGGGCCCTTCCTGCCTGCCCTTCCCACTCCCCACCACCTCGATACCCTCCCTCCTATGGGCTCTCTGCTCTTTCTACCCGTTGCTACTCTGAATGCCTACCCCTGTATCATGTCTCTTCCCTCATGCTCCTTGAGGTCAGAAGCCATGCCTCAGGCATCATTTCTAACCTGGTCCTTAACATCTGCAAAATGCTTGAAGTTTGGATATGTATATGACTATAAACTGAGAGGTTTTTTGCATTTGGAAAGCAGTGTTTACAAAGTCAAAGAACTCTATCAGGGTCCCTAGACAAATCGGCAGCAGAAGCCAGTCTATGCCTCAAAGTCTGACAGCCCTGTGAGTTCCACTGAACGTTTGGCAGCCACCACAGGACGGGAGCACCTGGTGGGCCTGGACTCCATCTCCTGAGAGACGTTCATTCAATCGAAAAACACTTATCAGTAGCAATAGCATCCTTGCTATCGCCATTACCTTCCAAGTACTGTTGTTTGCCAGGCACTGTGCATGCATTATCTCATTTCATTTTCCATTTTAGAGACCCGGAAGTCCAAACAGTTGATAATACTCATTAAGGACCTATGCCGCCTTGTGCGTGAGGCTGGGAGACTCCATTTGTCCTCTCACTTGCAGAAACACCATTTCATTAGCCTGCTGGTCTCTCTGGCGCCTCCTAGCCTGGGTTCTCTGAGATTTCATCTGCCTCTTTCTGGAGTAGGACCAAGTTTCTTTCCTGTAAGTGCAGCCACAGGCAGCTTCAGGAGCTCCCTCCAGGTAGAGGGAAAAGTGGAAGCCTTATATTTTCATGGTGCTGGGGAAGATGCATAGGACATAGAGGTGCAGAAGGGCTGGCATTTGTCTTCCAGGCTGGCAAGGCAGAAGAGGGGACAGGGGAGAGCATGGGGAAATGCCAGTGACTGAGGCATTAGAACGTATGCTCCGCTGGGGCAAGAACTTTACTTTGTTCTCAGCTGTTTTCTTAGTGCTTGGACAGTGCCTGGCAGAGGTGCGCGAGACCAGGAAGTGAGTACCTGAGCGAGTGACCGCATGGCAGCCCTGCCTTTCCCTCCACTGAGGCCATCTTTCCAGCTTGTCTCTCCAGCAAGGTCATCCCTAACCCTTTTGCAGCCTCTTCCAACCTCCTAGCTGCACCCTTTCTCAGTATCTGTCCTGCCCCAGCCACACCGAGCCTCGTAGGGCTGCATGGCCCTGCTCAGCCGCCATGCACACGCTGGCTCCTCAGCCTGGAATGCTTTCTTCACCTTGTCCCTCTGGCCAGGCCATCAGCACCTCTCTCTTAGGCCTTCCTTGGTAGCTCCAGGCAGACGCTTGCTCCTTCCACTGTGTGTTCCCATCTCACTTGGTTTAAGATCAAGTGAGAAAGACCATTTAGTGAAAGAGATTATTCAGTGTAGTGTCCAAGGACATCAATTCTGGGGCCAGTTGGCTTGGACATAGATCCTGGCTCTGACACATTCTGGCTGTGTGACCTTGGGCAAGTTACTTAACTTCTCTGTGCCTTTGTTTTCTCATCTGTAAAAGAGTGACAATAGTGATACCTACTTTCTAAGGTTACTATGAGGATTAAAGGAGATTATCCACATAAGGGGTTGGAGCAGTGCCTGGTACATAGTCAATGGTAGGTAAGTGTTACTATTAATACTACTCACTCCTCATATAGTACTTGTTATAAGAAATTGCAATTTAAAAAAATCTCTTTTTGCTTGTGTACAGGGTCCCATGAATTAGCCTGAAGAGTGATGATCAGCTCCGAGACTTACAAGCAGGGCAAGATGAGAGTAAGCAGGGAGCGGTTAACAAGTATTACCGCCAGTCAGCTGAAGGATAAGGGAGGGGCAGAACCTTGACAGTGTGGATGAAAAGATTGGGAGAGAGATTTGTGAAGCAGATTGACTCAGTGATCCAGAAGTTGTGAAAAATGAGGAGGAAGCAAGAACCAAATACGACGCCAGATTTCCAGATTGAGTGTTGGGGTTTGAAAGGGTCCAGTGAACAGCATCCCACTTCCCTCCCTGTTCATATTTAGGATTAGTGAAGGGGAAGAAAGGNTGTGAAGCAGATTGACTCAGTGATCCAGAAGTTGTGAAAAATGAGGAGGAAGCAAGAACCAAATACGACGCCAGATTTCCAGATTGAGTGTTGGGGTTTGAAAGGGTCCAGTGAACAGCATCCCACTTCCCTCCCTGTTCATATTTAGGATTAGTGAAGGGGAAGAAAGGCGAGGAAGGGAGGAGACAGGTGGGGCTCAGACAGGGATTAAAAAGCCACCATCGTTACAGATACAGCTGTTTGGAAGGCCAGGCTTTGGAGTGGGGTCCAAGGTGCTTGCTGATGTACTTGTACCCTCCTGCAGCCCTCCCTGTGGGTCGGGGTGGGCCTGGGCCTGCCTGGCTAAGCTCAGCACATGGCAGAGAGCAGCATGTGCAGGGAGGTAAGTCCAGAAAGGGCTCTCCATGCCCAGTGCTCCCAAACTGACCCATCTGAGGAGTCCTTGCTCCAGCCCTTCGGAGGGGGGAGTGGGGAAAGGAGGGAGGGCAGGCATGATGCCCTGGTCCCGGGGTTCTCAGTCTCAGCATTACTGATGTGCTGGGCCAGACAATTCTTTGCTCACGTGGAGGCAGCAGGTGGAGCCTGCAGAGCCTGACTGTCTCAGAGTGAGGAGCGGGAGGTTTGAAGTCATGATCAGACAGGTTTAGATGGCATTTCAGATTTGGGGCAGCAGTGCACAGGACTGCTAGGCTGGCCATGTTTCCAAACAGTGAGTGACAGCATCACAGAGGGGCCTGGACATCCTGGATGACCTCCAAAGTTCTTTCCTGGGCCTAAGTGTCTATGGGTCAGGTTTTTTCCCTAAATCGTTTAAAATGCATTAGTGGACCTTGCTATTTAAAAGCTTCCTCCTGGGAATGTTGNTAATAGTTTATGTAAAGTGCTTAGAATTTAGCACAAAATAGACACTCCACAGGGGGTTACTTCTGTGTTGCACTATCATTATTCCAGCTCAAAGGCACTCTGCCTGTTTGACTTTGAACAAGTTAATACGTTTCCTTGTGCTTCATTCACTTTCCTCTTTAGGAGAATGCAGACTGAATTTTTGGAAGAGATAATAGATAATCTGCTGGCTAAGTCTAAATCCATTAAACTTCAAATAAGTGATTCAGAATTTTAAAGAACTGTATTTGAGTGGTAAACAGGAAGTGGAGGGAATATTAACCTAATTCAGGAACATTCATTTTCTAGTTTCCTGATCTACTGCACTCAAGAATAAGTATTTGCCTTAATTTTTACTTTCTTCGTTTCTGATTAAACCCCTCTCTGTCAAGCTTGACCTGATCTTTAGGTAGACTCAGGTATGCCATAGCTGGTATTCCGCAGGATCCGCAGAGGCTTAACAATCCTTCCTAAACAATCATTCTATAACTGATACTCCACTATTTAGCACCACGTTTACAGTCCTGGAATGCGAGAGACCTGGGTTCAATCTCTGGGTTGGGAAGATTCCTTGGAGAAGGAAAAGGCTACCCACTCCAGTATTCTGGCCTGGAGAATCCCATGGACTCTATAGTCCACGGGGTTGCAAAGAGTTGGACACGACTCAGTGACTTTCACTTTCACTTATAATCTAAATATTATCTAATTAAAAGAGGAAATAATTTTAAAATGATTCTCATTTGACAGGCTGTCTATTATCCTACAGGAAATGAACCCTGAATATTCATTAGAAGGACTGATGCTGAAGCTGAAGCTCCAATATTTTGGCCACCTGATGTGAAGAGCTGACTCACTGAAAAAGACCCTGACACTGAGAAAGACTGAGGGTGGGAGGAGAAGGGGGCAGAAGAGGATGGGATGGTTGGATGGCATCACTGACTCAATGGACATGAGTTTGAGCAAACTCCAGGAGATAGTGGAGGACAGAGAAGGCGTTCATGGGGTCACAAAGAGTCGGACATGATTTAGCAACTGAACAACAATAACACCTCTTATTTGCACCTTAGTGTGAATAAATATTTTGAGCAGAGGCTTTGACTGAGGAGGCAAGCAGAAAAATAATCTGAGATGGGATGAGAGAGAGGGGGAAACAGGCAGAAAGGAAGCAGGGCTCATAGCGAATTGAATCCACACCTTTGGATGAGCCTGTCTTGTTCACCAGGAGCAAATCAATGCGCAGTCAACCTTCTAGTCATTTCATCACTCCTCAATTGCCTCCCGGTTTCTCGTCCTTCCACCAACATCCGCAGCCCCACAGACTCGTATGCACGCACATAAAAAATCCCTTGCCCAACTTATTCTCAGGATGTGACTCAGTCACTCGGGGAACTGTCTCCAGCATGATTCCTTCTACAATTTAATAAAAGGAAAAAAAAAACAACCAGCAGGCATGATGATAGTGATGAAGCAAAACCCACTAATAACACAGGGACAATAAAAGAAAAAATAAACTGAGTGAGTAGATGTTTTATCACTAAAACAGTTTACTGGAGTCCCTGCTGGTGTTGGGTACTTAAATGCTTCAGATGTATTTTATTGTAGAATAGTTGTAGACACTTCCTGCAGGGGATTCGNACAATAAAAGAAAAAATAAACTGAGTGAGTAGATGTTTTATCACTAAAACAGTTTACTGGAGTCCCTGCTGGTGTTGGGTACTTAAATGCTTCAGATGTATTTTATTGTAGAATAGTTGTAGACACTTCCTGCAGGGGATTCGGAAGGATCCTGCAACATCAGTGTATGACCATGGGACACTTTCTGCAGACAATTTCACATCAGGAAATGGATGAGAAAATAACCGGGAAGTGAGCCAGGTCCGCAGATCAGAGGTACCTAAACACCCATCATTAGTGACTCAGCATAGAAGCATGTTCTCCACATCCCAGGCTGCTAACCGACAGTGCCTCTGGCTTCAGCAGGGAAGCGCCTGCAACGCAGGGCTCAGTAGCGTTTGGACGGTCTCTGCAATGGGCTAAACGTGCACCCCTCCAAAATTCAGATGCTGGAATCCTAACGTCCACAGTGAGAGGGACCTTCGGGGCGGCTATGTCATAAGGGCGAGGGCCTCGCAAATGAGACCCCAGACAGCCTGTTCGCCGCTTCTGCCACAATGGAGCGGGTCCTTTCCACCGCCGCCCCCGACCCTGCCATGTACGCTGACTGCCTTTTGTCTGTGGAAAATTTTAGCCAAAGAGTAAGTTTAATCAGAGAAATGAAGACATGCAGAAACAAAGGGAAACAGGCAAAGGACGCTAAATAGTAATAATGCAGTCACTAAGCATCATCAAGAACATTCAGTTCCCCTCTCAAGAGCTATAGATAATGACCTGAGCCATATGCTGTGAAAGTGAAAGTCTCTCTGTCATATACAATTTTTTTATGATCCCTTGGACTGTCCAGTCCATGGAATTCTCCAGGCCAGAATGCCGGTGTGGGTAACCTTTCCCTTCTCTGGGGGATATTCCCAACCCAGAGATTAAACCAGGTCTCCTGTTTTGCAGGTGGATTCTTTACCAGCTGAGCCACCAGGGAAGCCCAAGAATACTGGAGTGGATAGCCTATGCCTTCTCCAGGGGATCTTCCCAACCCAGGAATTGAACCAGGGTCTTCTGCCTTGCAGGTGGATTCTTTACCAACTGAGCTATCATATCCCCTGAACTGTCTTATAAATCCCAAAAGCCACACCAGGCGGAGAAGTTAACAGGATGCCCAGACTATAATCATGATATAAGCTGTCACAGTTCTGAGAACTGTCCTCAAAGAAATGGAAACAAATCGACCCTAAAACTAAAAATCTACTGTGCCTAAAGCAATCAAGATGATGCAAGTCAGACCACTGATGGCCAATGTGAAGATGACTGTCAGAGCCGAGGGTGCATTTCTGCGTGTAGCCCCCTTCTCAACCTATGGAGCTCTCGTCCCCTGCCTGTTCGCGGAGGAGTTGACTTTGCAGAGATGTCTGCCCTCCCCTCTCAGTTGCCGGCATTTGAAATAAAGCCAGCTTTCCTTTCCACCAACCTGGTCTGCTTACTGGCTTTGGGGCTGCGAGCGGTCAGACCCCACGCCTTTTGGCGACACTATCATGGGAGGGCGTGGGAGAAGACAGCCATTAGTAAGCCAAGGCGCAGACCATGACGGCTCCTCGATCTTGGACGAGCCTGCAGAACTGTGAGAAATAAGCATCTGCCGTTTCTGAGCCCCCTGGTCTAAGGTACTTTTCGTACAGCAACCTGAACCAACTAGGCCAGTCCCTGATGAGCATCTTTCCCCCAGGGGGATTCTGCTGGTCATGTGATTGTACACTGTAGCTGGATTTCTTTCTAGATAAGACTTTGTTTTAGGCCATAGGATCATCATTTCTGCCAGTGGGGACAGGAATATCCTAGGGAGAGATGTTCCAGGCCTTTATCCCCTTCCAAGTACAACAACTTCAGTTGGCATCTAAAGGCTCCTGGGCGGTAAGCAGCCACACACATGCTTTTCACTCCCCAGATAGAAGCCTCAAAGGCCCCAGGCGATGAAATCAGCTCGCAAAGTCTCCCAGGCCTAATATGAAGCAATTCATCAAAATGAAAATGAAAAAAAAAAAAAANAAGCAGCCACACACATGCTTTTCACTCCCCAGATAGAAGCCTCAAAGGCCCCAGGCGATGAAATCAGCTCGCAAAGTCTCCCAGGCCTAATATGAAGCAATTCATCAAAATGAAAATGAAAAAAAAAAAAAAAATCCTGGTCCCAGAGTAATCAGACTATAGTTTTCTTACGTTTGGGAGCCTTTCCAGAGGTGGGAGGGACCAGACTTATAACATCCTTGCATTGATGGCTCAGCTGTGGGTCTTGAAAGCCCCCAAACTGACGGTGAAAGGCACAGTTCTACAATCAGTTCTAAGTCTTCCCCACGCTGGGAATCTTGCCACTCACCAGGGGCAGGGCCCAACAGCCTCTGGATACAGGAGCACAAGGTCATTGTCAGAAGCTTGGTCTAGCGGACAGATCCTGCAAGCAATGTGCTTTCTGAAAATTCTGGACATTCACACACTTATTCTAAACCCATGGACTCTTTCTGGATTTTCACTGCAAGTCAGTGACATCTTCAGTGGTGCTGGGCAATTGGAAAACGGATTTAAATCGGTTTGGAAGTTTTCCAGCACCGTAGAATTTGCAAACGCTGTGCAGAGTCCATAAGCAAACAGAAGTCACAAAGAAACCCTCCCCTCCAGAATTACTCGGGGATCCAACGGGAAGAGATTTTAGTTTGTTTTGAGGTAATGCCAGGAGGCCGTGCAAATAAGGACAAAGCAGAGAGGAGTAAGGTGGGAGGGAACATCACTTTCTGGTAGAGAAGAAAGACGAGTGTGATCATCCATGGGTGATGGTGAGTGTGTGCGGCGTGCAGAGCCCTCCGGTGAGGCAGCTTAAAAAAAAAGCTCTAGCAACACAGGGTTGCATCCTGGCGTTGTTGGGCACCTCACTCCAGGAGCTCCGGACTCACCTTCAAAAACGTCTGCCTCCAAGGAAGCAGGACATTTGCTCTAAGTCCTATCTGATAGTGTGTGTGCACGTGTGTGTGTACATGTGTGTGTGAGAGAGCATCTGTGGGTCTTCCCAGGTGGCTCAGGGGTAAAGAATTCGTCCGCCAATGCAGGAGACACAGGAGACACGGGTTTGATCCCTGGGTTGGGAAGATTCCCTGGAGGAGGAAATGGCAAACCACTCCAGTATTCTTGCCTGGAGAATCCCACAGATTGAGGAGCCTGGCGGGCTACAGTCCACGGGATTGCAAAGAGTCGAACGTGACTGAAGCGACTTAGCATGCACGCATGCACAAGCATGTGTGTGTTTGCGTGCAAGTGTGTACCCTGCACAGATTCTCATCTACTTTGTGAAGCAAGCAAGTACCCCGACTTTAATTCAACTGCCCATTCTCCTGCGTAGCAGGTGTTATCAGCACACGGAGCGCTGCACACCTGTGCACACACAGAGAGGCGTGTGCCTCCCTCTGGGGGTTTATGTTCTTAAAAGTGTTGAGCAAAGGCAACCTTCCTTCTCAGTCCCTTTCCGCTTTTTTTTAGGTTCTTAAAAACCGTTTATATTGGATTAACAATGTTGTGTTAGTTTTGAGTGTACAGTAATGTGACTCAGTTACACATATACATGTATCTATCATTCTTCAAATTCTTTTCCCATTTAAGTTATTACTTAAATTGAGCAGAGTCTCCTGTACTGTACGGTAAGTCCTTGTTGGTTATCTGTTTCAGCTATCATGGTGTGTCTATTTCACTCCCCAATTCTGAAGCTATCCCTTTCATTCACTACCACTTCACTGCCCAGTGATGCCCCAGGAAACTCCCTGTCCACCTCTACCCACCCAGGATGCCACAGCTCACTCAGAACTCTCTGTGAGGACTCTAGAGGGGTTTTTTAGATTGAGTATTCCATTTTAAAACCGTTTTTTAAAAATTAAAAAGACAGTACAGAGAATTCCCCTACCCATCAAGCACACACCCAGTCTTCCTCTATTCGTGACATCTTCCATCAAGATGATACAATTGTCAGAATTAACAAACCAGTGCAGATAGCTTACTATGAACTGAACTCCACACTTGATTGCGGTTCCTCCAGTGTTCACCTACTGTCCTTTTTCTGGTCCAGGATCCCACCTACGCTCTCATGTGACATTCAGTTTTCATGTCTGTTTAGGCTTCTCTTGACTGTGACTGTCTCTCTGACGCTCTCTCTCTCTCTTTTATGACAGTGACAGTTTCGAGGATCACTGGTCAGGTATTTTGTATCATGTCCCCCAGCCGAGGCTCCTTGGACGCTCATCTCACGAATAGAGGGGCTGCAGGCGGGGCAGGAGGCCGCAGAGGCCAAGCGCGTCGGGCATCGCGTCCTGTAAAGGGTTGTCGCTGCGGTTTAGTCTCGAGTCGCGTCCTGCTCTTTGCAACCCTGTGGACTATAGTCTTCTAATCGCCTCTGGCCATGGGGTTTTCCAGGTAGTAAAACTGGAGTGGGTTCCCTTTTCCTTCTCCAGGGGAACCTTCCATACCCAGGGATGGAACCTGCATCTCCTGCATTGGCAGGGGTATTCTTTACCACTGAGCTACCTGGGAAGCCTTCCTACAAAGGGCACCCAGTATCAATATAGCGTCAGCACTAGTGTCAACCCCGACCATCTGCCTGAGGCTGTGTCCGCTGGGTTTCTCCCCTGTAAAGTGACTCTGTTTCCCTGCCCACACTGTGCTCTTTGGGAGGAAATTTCTATCTGCAGCCCACACCAGAAGAGTGGAGAGTTTTACTCCACTTCCCAGAGGACAGAGCATCTGCTCAAATTACTAGGAATTACTCTGTGTCAGAGATGGGTCTATTCTCCTCCATTTATTGATTTATTCAATCATTTATACTAGTAAGGACTTTATTGATATTTGTTATATTTGGGGTGTTAAAGGCTAGAGAAAGAATGATTGGGGTTATTTTGTATATAAACACAGAGAGTTGCAGCTTTGACTAGGGACCAGGAAGATATATAGTGCAAAAACCAATTACATTTCTCCCTATTAACGGCTAAGATAACAACTGCCTATGATTTTTAAAGCCCAAAGACAAGAGATCTGATCCAAGCAGCTGGTGTAGTGTTCTGAAGTCATTTTGAGGGGTGAAATATATAAAGAGAATTCCAAATGTTAAAGGTTTCAAGCGTGGAGAAACTACAATTTCCCTTTAAGACTAAGAACAAATATGCATTCCCAATTGCCACCAGTATTTCAGTATAGTATTGGTTAATTATATTGGGAAAGGAAAGGAAATAGCTTTAAAGACTGTAAAGAAAGAGATTAAGAGTGCCTTTGTTTACAGATAATATTATCATCTATCTAGAAAGATAAATCGAATCAACAAACTTCTAATAGAAAAAGATTGAAAGTAAAAAGAGAGTTCAGCAGTTATCTGGATAGAAGATCAATCTGGAAAAATCAATAGTATTTCTCCATTCCGGTAGAGATGGACTCAAAATAAAATTAAAAATGATATTTTGCAAAATAACAAGTATTATAAAGGTCCTAGGAATTAACTGAATCAAGAATGCATGAGATTTCTACAGAGAAAAAATTAAAACTTTGATGAAGAACATAAAAAATTTATTTGAATAACTGANAATAAAATTAAAAATGATATTTTGCAAAATAACAAGTATTATAAAGGTCCTAGGAATTAACTGAATCAAGAATGCATGAGATTTCTACAGAGAAAAAATTAAAACTTTGATGAAGAACATAAAAAATTTATTTGAATAACTGAAGACATGCCATGCTATTAAATGAGCTGGCTTGATATAAAAGTATTGATTTTCCCTACATTGATCTAAAATTCAATGGCATTCAATCAAAATAGTTGTCAGATATTTACAAGAAATTCATTAAACTTAATCTGGAATTTATAAAGCAGAACCCTGTGTATAAAGAGACAAATCAAGTTTACATTAAAAAAAAAAAAGAGGGAGAATTGGAGAATTTTCCACATTCAAGTTAAAACATACTGTTAGGTGCAGCTATAAAGAATTACCATTTTTGTAGGTCAAAATGATTAAATATTAGAAATTCTATATCATAGTATATAAAAATCATTATGATTAAAAAATACAGGGTCATTGTTGAACAAACAGATTAACAGAGCATTGAAAGAGCATGGAGGGTCAGGAACAGACCTGTCTATATCCAGGAACAGAATATTTGATGAGGAGGACAACACAATGGACGAAGAAAGCACAACTTGATNTAAAAATCATTATGATTAAAAAATACAGGGTCATTGTTGAACAAACAGATTAACAGAGCATTGAAAGAGCATGGAGGGTCAGGAACAGACCTGTCTATATCCAGGAACAGAATATTTGATGAGGAGGACAACACAATGGACGAAGAAAGCACAACTTGATCCAACATAAGGTACATTCCACATAAGGTACAGAAAATTATGTGAAGAAAATACGTGGAAAATTCATCTCATTTCATTGAGAAAAAACAATCTCTTCCCAATAACACTAGATAGCAAGGTAGATGAGAGCTTAAATAGNGTTACTCAAGTGTTTTGTGTTAATGGAGCCACCCTTGCAGGCATCCCAAGGAAACCTCTTGAATGAAAAGAAGTAGTCTTAGCCAAGTCCACATATCTGACTGGAGGATTACAGCAATAAAGCCTTGCAGTTCATCAGGAGAGAGCTTAATTCCTTGAACTGGAGATCTGGCATTCTGGAGAGGTATGAGGTACAGTGGGGTACAGTCTCCACTTGTGATGTTTGACAGGGACTGGGTTGGAATGCCCTCAGGATGTTGTTTCACCCCTGAACTGGGTGGTGGTCTTATGGCGTTGGGAGGAAGGCAACACAGCAGCCTGAGTGTCTGCGCGTTTCTGTAGACCATGATCTACAGTCACAAGCGTTACCTACCATATTTCAGCCTCCTAGCAACCTTGAGAGAGAAGAGTAAAACCTAGCGTTATAGATAAGGAAACTGAGGTTCAGTGTGTTATAGTGTGTGCTAAAGTCATACAGATGCTGGTCAGCAAAATCTGCTCCCACTGCCTATTGCTGGGGAGACAGGCTTGGCTAATTCACCATGTGCCTGTGTACATATTACAGTCACTTTCCTCTAAATTCCTCTGAATCCTATCTAAGGAATGGGAACAATGCCCCACACCCTTACACATTAAATATAATTATTTTAAATGAAAATGCCACTATCTGAAGTATTTAGGGATCTGATTTTTTCCCTTTTCTTCTGTTGATTCTTGTTCATGGTGCCTTATTTAATTCTGTGTTTTGTGTTTTAAGTTTTTCTGAGCTCCTGCCATTGGAGAATTCTTTGGTAATTCTTGGAGATTTCTCTCGAGCCTGGATTGAGAGAGATTGCTTCCAGATGTTACCAAAATCACTGCANATGTGTCTCTTTCTATTCTGGTTTCCTCAGTGTGTATGCCCAGCAGTGGGATTGCTGGGTCATAAGGCTGATTAATGCTTTTAAACATACTCCTAATGCTCGTTGTCTCCCCACAAGACAACAAGTGATCAGGGTATCTAATATTCAGAAAAACTGGCACGTTCCCAGAGGAAATGTGAGATCCTAGAAATAGCCAGGTTAGTAGAGAGAAAGACATCCTACAACGTTATCCTTGGCCACATCTGATTCCTTGGTCCTTCCAGATCCTTCCGGGTCTCTCCACCCTGCCCTCTGTCCCGGAGGCTCACCCATATGGACTACAGTAAGAAGCATCCTTCCCCTGGCTCCCATTTGGACTTGGCAGGTGGGGAGCCCTGGGGGGACACCGGGGAAAGGGGAGCAGAGAGAGGTCTGGGGATTGATTCTCCTGACACCATTCCTGCAGAGTCCCCTCGAGCTGTTGTGTCCCTCCCCTGACAGTCATTGGTCCTCTCAAGCTGCTTACTCTTCTCTGATCTCAGTAACCTCTTTCTTCTCAACCCTTCACCTTCCCCCACCAGCTTCTTATCACAGTGGACACAGAGATGGTGAACAGCATGGGGACTGCCAGATTCAGATAATCTGAATCCCCAGATTATCCATGGCTCTTCTATCCTGTATCATTTTTTTCTGCTTTTTTTTTTTTTTGCCTTTTTTTTTAATTTCTTGGTGGCTTCCCTGATGGCTCAGACAGTAAAGCATCTGCCTGCAATTGCGGGAGACCCAGGTTCAATCCCTGGGTCGGGAAAATCCCCTGGCGAAGGCAATGGCAACCCACTCCAGTACTCTTGCCTGGAAAATCCCATGGATGGAGGAGCTTGGTAGGCTACAATCCATGGGGTTGCAAAGAGTCGGGCACAACTGAGCGACTTCACTTTCACTTTTCTTATTTTGACTTTTTATTGGAAGATAACTGCTGTACAAGATTGTGCTGGTTTCTGCCATACATCAATATGAATCAGCCACAGGTACACATAGGTCCCNCAATCCATGGGGTTGCAAAGAGTCGGGCACAACTGAGCGACTTCACTTTCACTTTTCTTATTTTGACTTTTTATTGGAAGATAACTGCTGTACAAGATTGTGCTGGTTTCTGCCATACATCAATATGAATCAGCCACAGGTACACATAGGTCCCCTCCCTCTTGAAACTCCCTCCCACCTCCCACCCCATCCCAGCCCCCTAGGTTGTCACAGAGCACTGGGTTCCTTGGGTCACAGAGCAAATTCCCACCGGCGATCTATCTTACACCGTAATGTATATCTTCCCAAGCTGCCCTCTCCATTCGTCCTAGCTTCTCCCTCCCACACTGTGTCTACCCGTCTGTTCTCTGCGTCTGCGTCTCCACTGCTGCCCAGAAAGTAGGTTCATCAGTACTATCTTTCTAGAATCCATATGGAAATTGTGGCACACATATACAACAGAATGTTACTCAGCTTGAAAAAAGAATGCATTTGAGTTAGTGCTAATGAGATGGATGAACCTAGAGCCTATTGTACAGAGTGAAGCATGACAAATACTGTATATTAACACGTGCATATCCTGTACCTTTTTAATCAGGTGTTTCATAAATAAATTCATCTTGAATTATTTTGAGAGCACCATCCCCTTCATACCTTTTCTACTGAGACCTTGACTTACAGAAATGTATTCATTTATTCAACAAATACTTATTAAATACCTACTGTGGGGCAGGCATTATTGTATCTGCTGGAAATTCAGGGGTAAATAAAATGAGCAAAGAAATAGAAATATGTACATGCATATACATATTCATATAGTCACACATTCACAAATATAGGTACACACGCAAACTTGTACCCAGACTGCTTCTCTGCAATATTGCATAGCTATTAACAGCACAGACTCTGAAGTTAAATTACCTGGTTTCCAAGTTTTGCACTGCTCTTGACCACTGTAAGAGTCTGTGAGAATCTGCTTAACCTCTCTGCGCCTCTGTTTGTTCATGTGTAAAATAAAGCATAGATTGTGGTTCTTCAGTCACTCAATCATGTCTGATTCTTTTCAACCCCATAGACTGCAGCACTCCAGGCTTCCCTGTCATTCACTATCTCCCAGAGTTTGCCCAGACTCATGTCCATTGAGTCAATGATGCCATCCAACTATCTCATCCTCTGTCACTCCCTTCTCCTGCCCTCAATCTTTCCCAGGATCAGGGTCTTTTCATAGATATAGATATAACAGGAGCTACTTCCTTCGATTGCTGAGAGGATTGAGTAAAATAACACAAGTGAAGTCCCTAGTGATAAGTCCTCAATAAGCCAGGAATAAACACAAACATTTTTTATTGTCTCCTGGAGCTTTCCTTCTGATGGAGAGGGACAGACAATAGAAATAGTCTTGGATATACTATAAACAGGCTATGGTGACTCCAAGCAGGGTGCTTTAATTTTTCAAGATTGTTTTCTCATTCATCGAGTGAAGAAAATAAACTCGATCTTGCAGTTTGTGTAAGAGTTAAATTAGATTGCATAACTAAAACACCAAG
The DNA here is from genome assembly GCA_006410875.1 of Neotragus pygmaeus. Lineage (NCBI taxonomy): Eukaryota > Metazoa > Chordata > Mammalia > Artiodactyla > Bovidae > Neotragus > Neotragus pygmaeus. Next base: position 567,552 of record SJYV01013620.1, on the reverse strand, counting down.
TACAGTACGTCACTCAAAAAACGCTCTTCTTCTGTCTCTTTACTTAATCCTGACCCCTTGCTTCTTAGACTAGAGATAGTGTTCAAAACCAGCTTCTCCTGGCCTGGCCTGGGGAAACAGCTGCCTTCAGTGTTGCTCCTCGACACCCTGCAATGGCACTGGATGAGGAAGGGTCCAGAAACACATCTTGGCATTCAGGGGAGCCCAGAATTTGAGAAAAGACACAGTGGAGACACCGGTGACTGTAGGCAGACAGGACTCCAAGGGAGACAGAAAACCAGGCTGTTTGTGCTTCTTATGTATTATTTTCCTTCACTTTTTGTTTCCCCACCCCCTTTTTTTAAAAGCCAATTCCCCTTTGTAACCTGTTTTATCCTCCTCAGAAAAAAAAAAAAAAATAGACCATCCATGCTCAGGCCAGGACAATAAAGAGTGAGAGAGAAAGAAGGGTGGGGATGGAGGCAAACTTGAAATCTTTCTAAGAGGAGCTGTTGCCAGATTGTGTCTGCCTCCCCTCACCAATCATCTCTCCCCATTGCACTCTATCAGGATAAAGCATTTGCTCGCAAAGGAAACATCTAAAGTAAATGTGTTAACATATCAGCTTGTGTTAATCGCTGTTGAGTCATGGGTGTCTCATATTATTTTCTGTACTTCTTTGTATTGATATATATGAAGTATTGTAAACTTTAAGACAAAATACCCTTGGAACAGAATCAGAATTTTCAACAAACTGGAGCACAATAATATGTCTCTAATTATTATGTAACAGTGAGGGAAAATGAAAGAAACCTTAAGTGATCAATACTAAGGCTTAGAGAATCACGGTGCACCCATTCAGTGGAATACTACGCAGTCATTAGAAGAATTAAGTTAGCACTGTGGGTTCTACAGAAAAAGTAGAGCAAAAAAATTTATATGCAATGTGCTGTGTTTAGTTGCTTAGTCATGTCCGACTCTTTGCAACCCCATGGACAATACAATTTGCTAAAATGTCAGTAGGGATTGCCCAGAAATTGCACAATAATACAAAATAATTGCACAATAATGATAATAAACATTGACTTATTACTATATAGATTATTTCATGTTGCTTATCTATGCTAACTTATTTATTTCTCAAAACAATTCTGATTAAATACTCCTATTACCTCCATTTTACAGATGAGAAAATTGAGAAGTTAAGGAATTTGTCAAAGGTTATACAACCAGCAAGCAGCAGAAATGGGACTTGAGCCCAGGCAGTCAGTTCTGGGAGGATGCTTTTAACCACTCTGCCACACTACCTCCCATAAACAGGCTGATAATAGCAGTACCTACCAACTGCTAAAGGCAGCACTGATCTCACAACAAACCTGTGTGTAGGTAATATCAACCTCACTAAAAAGACGGAAAACTCAGCATTAGAGTGGGTTAAGTGATACACCCAAAGACACAAGAACTGAGAAATCAGTTGCTTGTATATTTTTGAGATTAGTTGTTTGTCAGTTGCTTCATTTGCTATTGTTTTCTCCCANACATCCCTGGGGCAAAGCGAGAGAAAGGTCCATTGTGCTCACCAAGTCTCCTGTCTCTTATACACATCTTGGGCTCCTGAGGGGTCTTCCAGGTGGCTCAGACATTGAAGAATCTGCCTGCAATGCAGAACACCCGGGTTCCGTCCCTGGGTTGGGAAGATCCTCTGGAGGAGGAAATGGCAACCCACTCCAGCATTTTTGCCTGGAGAATTCCATGGGTAGAGGAGCCTGGCAAGCTATAGTCCATAGGGTTGTGAATTCAACTTTCACTTTCAGACCTTGCTTGATCAGTAGGACCTTTGTGGGTTTACAGAGCCCTGGGGCCAAGTGCCAGCTCTGGGAAGAAGGAGCCAAAAAGAAAGCTGGACTGGAGGTCCACTTTAATACCAAGGGCCAACTCTACCCCAGACTGGCCGCCTACATCCACATATTCATTTGTTCACCCACCAAGCACCTGTGGAGCCCCTCCCCCTGCCAAATGCTATGCTGCTGCTGCTGCTGCTGCTGCTCAGTCGCTTCAGTCGTGTCCGACTCTGTGCGACCCCATAGACGGCAGCCCACCAGGCTCCCCCATCCCTGGGATTCTCCAGGCAAGAACACTGGAGTGGGTTGCCATTTCCTTCTCCAANTGCTGCTGCTGCTGCTGCTGCTCAGTCGCTTCAGTCGTGTCCGACTCTGTGCGACCCCATAGACGGCAGCCCACCAGGCTCCCCCATCCCTGGGATTCTCCAGGCAAGAACACTGGAGTGGGTTGCCATTTCCTTCTCCAACGCGTGAAAGTGAAAAGTGAAAGTGAAGTCGCTCAGTCGTGTCCGACTCTTCGCGACCCCTTCGACTGCAGCCTACCAGGCTCCTCCGTCCATGGGATTTTCCAGGCAAGAGCACTGGAGTGGGGTACCATCGCCTTCTCTGAAATGCTATGCTAGGCACTGGATTTGCAGTTGACAACAAAAGACATGGTGTCTCAGCCCCCCCCGCTGCTTGCTAGGCAGCATTTTTCCTTCTCCGGGACTCTTCTTTCCCTGCCTGCAAAAGGCTGTTTGGATATACATAGCTTCTCAGATGACTGGTGCATGATTGCCATTCCAAGAAAGTCTGTTCTTAGAGACCAGGGCACAAGGAAACATGACATCCCTGGGGCAAAGCGAGAGAAAGGTCCATTGTGCTCACCAAGTCTCATTACACGGACTGACCTCCGGAGGCTGGCCTGCCCTGGACTTGCAGGACGCTCAGCACATTCGCGCCAGGAACTGGGTGAGGTCTGTGTGTGTGTCCACCCTCCCAATTTGGGCGGGGAACAGTGTAGCTTTGGTCCTCTAAGGCAGAGGTTCCCAACCTTTTTGGCACCAGGGACAGGTTTTGTGGAAGACAATTCTTCCATGGACAAGTGGTGGAGGGAGAGAAGGTTCAAGCAGTAATGGGAGCAACGGGGAGCAGCAGATGAAGCTTCACTCGAATGCCTGTCGCTCATCTCCAGCTGTGCAGCCCAGTTCCTAACAGGCCGCAGACTGCACCAGTCCACGGCTCTGTGTTTGGAGAACCCTACTCTAAGGAGAGCCTCTAGGGATTTCCTACCTCCAATCCTGAGTGCAAGGAAGGCAAGGGCAGGGCCAGGCCTTCTGTGAGAAGCACCAGCTGAGGCTGCTTCCAGGAACCCTGCAAGGCTCCTCTGTCCATCCAGGCAGGGAATCGGGTTCCTGGGCATGTTGCCTATCCCCAAGGAGGGTAGGGATGCCAATGCAAGTCTCATGAAATGGGGAGGCTCTCCAGGTAGATGGAGCGGCAGTAAAGGGGGGAAGAAGTCCCCACAGTCCCTTCCTCAGTCAACAGGACCTGTTAGCTCTGCAATAACTCCTGTGACCTTGTCATTGTACTTATTGGGTGCAAACAAAGATAAGAGTAACTGGAAACTACAGGAAGGGTCATTTTACACTCTTGGCACTCTCGATTCTTCTATGGCTAATTAAAGTAATATGTCAAAACGTCCCTTGGAAGAGATCTTTACGAATATGTCTGTTAAGTAAACGAGGTTTTACTAATTAATGACATGCCTGCCCACCCCTCCTTCAAGTTCCTTGCAGAGCTTCCCTGTGCCAAGAGGGCTGAGCAGGAAAGGGTGGCGAAGTCTTGGAGGGAGTGGGGACAAATCCAGCCCGCTTGTCAGTTGGGGAGCTCTCAGCTTCTCCTCCGGATGTTGATCAGATTTCCTGGGCTGGAACCAATTCACAGGGCCCGGGGACTGGAGTTTTTCCAAGAAGCAAACGTTTTTCTTCTTACGAAGTCAACATGATTTCTTTCAAGGAAAATTTTTATCTTCTTTTAAAGTGTCTAGGCTTTTTGAAGGGCAGATCTTTGGACTTTTCTTTGAGGATAATGATCATGATAAGATTGTCATTTGCTGAGACCACCGCCCCCGCCAACCCCGCAGGCCCTCACACAAGAGGCCTAGGGGGCAGGGGAATGAGGCGCCACACTTGTACCATGAGTCAGTGGCATAGCCAGAAATAGAGCTTTCCAAACTCCCCAATTCTTAATAATAGCAATATTAATAATAACCTCTTTAGAATTTTCTAAGTGTTTTCACAGCTCACAGTGAACCTTCACAACAACTCTGGGGGGAGTCTGGGTAAGTCGCTCTTAGGAGACAGCAGATCTGAGGCACAGATGAGCTTTGCCACTCACTTGCTGCATGATTCTGTTTGGTCTCTTCACCTCTGGACCTCAGGGTCCTCAGCGGCGAAGTGGGAGGGTTGGGTGAGAATACTGCTAAAATCCCTTAACCTCTAACATGCTGTGAGTCCATGCTGTGATGCTCTGGTCCAGGGTTTCTCCACCTTGGCACTAGTGACATTTTTAGGCCAGACAGTTCTTTGTCGGGGCCTGTCCTGTGCACTCTAAGATGGTTAACATCATCTCTGGCTACCCGCTAGATGCCAACAGCACCGCCTGATCCAGCTGTCACAATCAAAAATGTCTACAGCCATTGCCACATGGGCATAGTAATCCCTCTGCTCACTGCCCAAGGACTTCAGTAAGGTCAAGATCATGTGGTTCAGTGGAGAAAGGTCTTTTTCTCCAATCCCTTCACACTTTTCCATAGACTTTTCAAACACAACCTCCTCGTCCTTTGCTAGCTTCTCATTTCTTAAACGCCCTCCATGGTCCAGGGGTGTCTAGTGTGATAATGAACCAATTGATTTCATGCATTCTCCTAAGGAGAGTTCACAGGTTTATGTCCCCTAAGCAACCAGTTAGGCTCCCCAGAAATCCCTCGTGGAACCCTGGCTGGCCCAGAAGCCTGTATCTGCAGCCTGAAGGAGGCCCGGTGAGCACGGGTTTGTCAGCACTCTTAAATCACTGAGCTCCGAGGAAGCCTTCTCCTAGCACAAAGATCCTTCCTAGAATCAATAGCTCAGGGCCTTCCATCACACTCAGAATTATCCTGGGACCGTAAAATTTCTTTTCCCCAAGCATGGCAGAACCCCCATATGAAAGCCCCAATGTGGGGGAAGGAAGATAGCAGCTCTGTCAAGGAGGTCTTGTCCACAGCCCAGATGTTGCAGCGAGCAGAGGCTGAAGTGCAGATCTGGATGTTTGGTCTGTTTCACAGGGAAAAGGAAGACCCAGCACAGTCCCCAGTGACCCCGTAATATTTTCCCCTCCCATCCATTCTTCTTTATATCTCACCAAGGGCAGAGCCATGTTAAAGACTATCTTCCCTGATGCTCACTATCTTACCCTCATCACAGGCAGCCTCACCATTTCACAGAGGAGGAGACTGAGGCATGCAGAGGTTAAGCATTTGTCCAAGGTTCCTAAGCAGGAAGCGGGGAGTCTCATTCTAAGCCTGCATCCTTCCCACTACTGAGCTGCCTTCCCAGCGAGAGCAGGTAATAAGGGTCACTCATTTAGTGGGACTCATCTAAGAGGCAACTTCTTGTTTCCTCAATGTCTAATGCCGCTTCCACATTCAAACAAAAATCTAGAGATCCCATGCTATCACTGTGTTTTATGTAATTATATTCCTCTGGCCTTATCCAAGAAAAATCCAAGCCTTGGGAATGCAGGCACAACTCTTCAGACAGAGCTGGGAGCAGGCACAAATCCCTAGTCCAGGATCTCAGAACCTGCTTTCAAGGAAGGGACTGTGGCTCTGTGGTCCACATTATCCTACCACCCGCCTCCCCCACCTGAAGACAAAGATACAACTTGTCTGAGAGCCTGAAGGAGATGAGAAAACTCAAGCACCTTCCCTGGCAACAAGCATCCCTTGGGTGAGCCTTAGGGACAGAAGCGGATCTGCTTCTCGGAATCACTGGTTCCTCCTGAGGGTCACCGCCAAGTCTGCAGACACTCTGGGGGAAACTCCATGCACAGTGCAGAGGAGCAGGGCGGGGAGAGGACACTGGAGGAGGGGGCAGCCCAGAGGCCACTCAGCAAACCTCCTTCCCAGGGCCCAGCTCAGATGTCGACAGCCAGACTCAGAACAGAAAAAGGGCAATGGAAATGGTAGTACCTCCCAGGTCACCCAAGAAACCCTCACATGAGGGTTTTGCAAAAATAGAACATCCCAGCACTCTGACCTTGAGCTGGGAGCCGCAAGGATGGGGAAATGGGCAAATACTGGTTGGAAATGCTTCGCTTCACCCAGGATCCAACTACTGGAGGTCCCATAGGCAGTGGTGTGACTACGGGACAGAGAGACCCTACTCCACCATTCCTGAGCAGAAGGAAGACCCCTAGGCTTGGATTCCAAGATCATCTCGAGGGGCTGGGCACTTCTGATTCCTAAGTCCATGGAGAGAAACCTGGAGTTGCATTGTTTTTCCCTACATGACCACTTGAAATAACAAGATAAGATAATGGAGGAAGGGGAAAGAATAACTAGAAATTTCTATTACCTGTTCATGTACATTACAAGAGCTTTATCTATTCCTTGCCTCCTCAGTATGTATAACAGATTCAGAGGAAATTTTCCCCAAGCTACTAGATGTATTAATTTACCAATGTCTGTTCAGCCAGCAATTATGGACACTTATTTTCGCCTGGGAAATTCCATGGACAGAAGAGGCTGGCAGGCTATATACAGTCTGCGAGGCTGCAAAAAAGCTGGAGACAACTTAGCGACTACACAACATCAACAGCTGTGCAGAACACACATCAATCTCCATAGTAAAGAGGAAGCAGGTCATGGGAGTGGAGAGAGTTCTCAGTAGCAGAGTGGAAATCCTAGGACCCAGTCCTATCTCTTCCACCAGCCATGTGACCTTGGGAAAGATGCTTGCCTTGACTGGGCTTCAGTTTTCCCATCTGTAAGTTGTCTGCACGTGGGATGGCTTTGGAGTAGGTGCTCTTCAAGGTCCCTTTCTTCTAGCTCTAATATTCCAGGGCTCTGTGAGTACTGAACAAGTTCAAAGAACGCACCAGCACCAAGCACAAAGGATAATTTCAGAGAGCAGGTGGGGCTGGGTACCGGCTCTGTTTCCTTGGAATGCTGTACTTGTATCTATCTCCTTGCACCTGAGATCACAGGACCACCCGAAGTCCAAGAAGTATGTGGTAGAAAGGTTCCAATCAAGAAGGTGACGGCTAAAGGCCTGAGCTTGCTTACAGCATTAAGTTACTATGGCCAGTGAAGGGCAAGAAGTGAGTAAGTCAGTGGTCCTGAGCTGGGTGCCTTTGGCGCCCCCTACTGGGCACCAAGGAGCTTGCTGGGCAGCTTCCATTGCCTAAGCAGGCCGCAAGATTGAAAACAGGACTGTCTGTCACAAGCTGTTTAATAGGCCTGCCTTCCTGGTCTGCAGTCCTGCTCTCTTAAGAATGTATTTCACTTTTGAGAATTACATAGACCATTGGCCCACACATTCACAGGGCACTACTGTGCTGCGATAGGGTATCTTAACCAAACGTCAAGGTGCAGAGTAATAAACATCAGGGTTCGGAATAGCAGGTGCAGCCCAGATGGAGAAAAGAGAAGAAAGAGCAACAAGCAGGTATTTCGCTGTACAAATCCCTAGTGGTGAGAAGGTCTTGGGAAATGCAGCAGAAAAATGTTGACTGCGGGCAGAAGACAAAGCTAGGTTTGGGGGTATGAATCCAGAGCCCTGCTAAAAGATCTCCAGCTGACGTAGCTGCCTCAGGAGTTCAAAACCCTCATCCACGTTTTGGGATGAGATACAGGAGACAGCCCCAGCTGAGCAGCCCACTTTTGACCTTCTCCAGAGACCATTAGTACCAAATGTAAACCAGAATATTCTACTTGTGGTCCACTGTGCCAGCATGTAGACCTTAACCTCCCTTTGTTGCCTCTTAAATGGACTTTAGGACCTGCTGCCAATAACATGTTCTTAAGTCAGATGGAAAGCAAATGCTTCCTCAAGGGCCATATTGGAACAACCGCCATATTCCCACTTTTCCATTCTCCATCTCCCCTCTCTTGTGGCTGAGAGAGAGGTACAGGGTGACTCTGAATTTGCTCCAATTCAGTCTTGGATAGCTGCAGCCCAAGCCATCAGGGTCAAAAAAAATCTCCCTCCCGTAGCGTTCCTCTTCCCACGAGAGTTCTTCCCTGATTCAAGACAGCACTACAGACTTGTTCCCTATCCCTGGAACCTGCTTCCTTTCCTTTTTGACCTGGCTTCACTTGGGAAATCCCGCACCCATCCCAGAAGATACTCCAAGTGTGACCGAAGAAAATGGCTTGCCTGGAGAGCTGAAGCACCTCCTGGGACACAGAGTAGCCACACTAGGTGTACCCCATAGCACCAGCAGCAGCAATATTCATTAGTCATTCCCCAAGGAAAAAAAGTGACCCTCCCACCCCAACCCCAGGCACATTTCAC
>SJYV01013620.1:521534-555974 GCA_006410875.1 Neotragus pygmaeus | reverse complement strand
CCGCCCGCCCTGGGCCAGGGCTGCGCTCGGCCCACCTGCTCTGGTCTAGCGGGTCCTTCCAGCTTCCCTCGCCGCTTTGCTCCCAGGCACTGCTTCCCCGCTCATCAAACCCCAGCCCACTTCGGTGGGCAGGATAGGCTGAGTCTCTCAGGACCGGGTGTAGTGGGGGCTAAGCGTGGGAAGAGCGCCCTTCATCGGCAGTGCGCAAAGTCCTCGCGTGCGGGACTGGAAAGAGACCCGAAGTCAAGCGCCTAAATAGAGCCTGACACCTAATAGGTGCCGGGAAGGATTTACCTAGTAAGGATTTACTGAATGAACCTTGAGCCGAATAAGGACTTTGGGTTTCTGAGAGCTGGGGAACCAGACTTGGGAAGAGAAAGACCTGGAAATAAGCCATCTGAGGAGGGAGCTAGGACTGTGTTCTCGTCTATTGATGCCTTTATGACCATCACTCTGCCTCCTGGGCCCTTAACTCCAAATGTCTTCTTTCCTGGAAGGCCCCTCCAGCTGCAGACCCAGGTGTCCCCAGATTTTGAGCAGAACCTTCAGAGGCTACTTTGGTCCTGCTTTCAGGAGGCTGTGACCCTCTTGTGGAAAGAAATAGGAAAGGATAGGCAATCTTTCTAGCTCTGGGGGTCCCGGATCTAGCTCAGTTTCTTAACTTGTTGAGGGTGGTGGATGCTTTTGAGAATCTGATGAAAACCATTGAATCCTTTCTCTAGAAAAGCAAACACATTTACACACACACACACACACACACACACACCCCTTAAGTATAATTTCAGGATCATTAGGGACTCTCTTGGGGCTCTGCCCAGTGTCAACATCCTGTTTCTCTAGGGGTCTAGGATAGTGGTTTATAATCACCTTCCTCTTGGGGAATCACAGAACTCTTTTGAGTCTTTCAACAGTATGATTAATGGAATGAGTTTGTGTCTCAGAAAAATGCTCGATCACATACATACATGTTAACATGCAATGTTAGGGCATTCATGGATCCTTAAAAGCAGATTTGGAACCTTCGCCAAAGAGCAAATAGACATTTGCCCCGTGGGTACCGATGATCCCCAGTCCTCTCCACAAGGAGTCTGGGGAACCCTGTACCCTGCTGCCTCATGCCACCACCCTGTTTTGAGGGCATCTGAGTCATGTTCTTGCCTGGAGAATCCCAGGGACGGGGGAGCCTGGTGGGCTGCCGTCTGTGGGGTCGCACAGAGTCAGACATGACTGAAGCGACTTAGCAGCAGCAGCAGCAGCAGAGTCATGTGGTGATGGCCCCGGCTCCACATTTGTCTCTGCATCTCGGTTCCCCCCACCCTCTCAGTGTAGTAATAAGTTGCAGGTTGTCATGTTCTGTATGATCTGTGAGCCTTCCTTAGCCAGAAACTCCAACTCTGGGAGACAGCAAATGACTGGTAATTAACCAGTTTCACTCAACCCCAAGCTTCTGAGCACATCTTTGCTGGGTTTTGTTCTCACCTCTCTCTTTGCTGGTGAAGCTGTGAGCAGCAGCCCCAGTTGTGGAGCCTCCCCTCACCTAAACCCACCAGATTTTGTAACCAGTGCAGTAATTATCAGATATTAGCCTTCCAGATGTGAAGAGGCCTTGTACACAAAACAGCTCTACAATGACCTCACGCTTTCCTGCAGCTAGCCACATAAGGGTTCAGTGGACCAGAAGTGTTGGGGAGGTACAGAGAAATGCAGGAAATGAAGGAGACAGTCTCTCCAGGAAGTTCTCTAGGCGATGCATTTGGTTTTTGCACTTAAACCTGGGAAGGTTCAACCAGTTGGCCGTTCTGCTCCTTTCGTTTCTAATTCTGCTAATGTCCTCCGTGTCTGTTCAGTCATTTCAGCCCTGCCCTGCCTGACTCACTGTAGACATCTTGCCCTCACAAATTTCCCAGACACATCCTGCTTTCTCAGGGTACATGCACGTTTATGGACTGAACTGTGTCCTCTCCAAATTCATCTGTTGAAGACTTAACTTCCCCTGTGACTGTGTTTGGAGATAGGGCCTCTAAAGAGATAGTTAAGATTAAATGTGGTCAAAAGGGTGGGACCCTAATCCTTAGGATTGGCGGCCTTAAAAGAAAAGAAAGACACTGGAGCTCTCCCTTCCCCCTTGAGGCATGCACAGAAGAAAGGTCATTTTAGGACACAGACCAAGGTGGCCATTTGCAAGCTAAGGAGGGAGGCCTGCGAAGAAACCAAACCTGCTGGTGCCTCAATCTGGGACTTCCAGCCTCCTACTGTAAGAAAATGCAATTCAGTTGTTTAAGCCACCTGATCCGTGGTGTGTTGTTATGGCAGCCCGAGCAGACTAACATGCACACACGTTTTCAACATGCTCCTTACTCCCATCCAGCTCTTTCAGTCTCCTCCCAACAGTCTCTGTACTGTCCCTTTAGATTCTGCCCTTTCTTACCTGGGACACTTGCCTAAAATGTTTTCTCATCTTTTGGCACCCAAATTAAGTCTCACCTCCCACACCAGCTTCCAAAACTGCTCTGGCCTGTGCTGGAGCTTTGCCTTTTCAGCCCTCCTGCAGGTCTGCAACATCTTAACACTCTATTGTACACATTGTCCTGTGTTCTCTCTAATTGCTTCTTATCCAGAAAGCTTAGCCTTCCTCTCAGAATGGAAACTCCTTTAAGTCCAGAGTTTGTACCTTGTGCTCAGCTACCACATAGAACCCAGTGTGAAAGTGGACATAGAGTAAACACAGTTTGTTGATTAATTTATTCTAATGAAACATGTTTATGTTTCAAAAACTTAGACAGACAGCATATTAAAAAGCAGAGATATTACTTTTCCAACAAAGGTCCGTCTAGTCAAAGCTATTGTTTTTCCAGTAGTCATGTATGGATGTGAGAGTTGGACCATAAAGAAGTCTGAGCACTGACGAACTGATGCTTTTGAACTGTGGTGGAAGACTCTTGAGAATCCCTTGGAATGCAAGATCAAACCAGTCAATCCTAAAGGAAATCAACCCTGAATATTTACTGGAAGGACTGATGCTGAAGCTGAAGTTCCAATACTTTGGCCACCTGATGCAAATGGCTGACTCATTGGAAAAGACCCTGATGCTGGGAAAGATTGAAGGCAGGAGGAGAAAGGGACGGCAGAGGATGAAATGGTTGGCTGGCATCACCGACTCGATGGACATGAGTTTGATCAAGAGCCAGGAGATGGTGAAGGACAGGGAAGCCTGGCGTGCTGCACTCCATGGGGTGGCAAAGCGTCAGACAAGACCGAGTAACTAACGACAGCATTTCAAAGAAAATGCTAGCAAAGTTTCACAGCACTTCATTTTCTGAAAGCTCAAGACATCTGGAGTGTGTCTTCTCAGTCATCTTGAGAGACCATTGGAGCAGGGGCTGTCATGAACCAACTCTTTCCCCTGGTTCAGATCAGAGGGTCACACAAGTTATAAGTTAGAGAGCTGTGCAGTCAGGGGTCCACCACAGCCTTCCCCTTTACTGTCTTCCTCTCTGCATCGTACCCTCAGCCAGCCCCTGAGACTACAAAGCCACTCCGCCACAGTGTGGCAAAGCCTCAAAGTGCCCAGGCTGTCTGGGTACAGATTAACATTGTGAACGGTCATCTATATCCATCATCGCTCCCAGGCTCCCCCTGATCCTAAGGGGCTCTGACTTTCCTCACTAAACTTTTCTAGGGCTTCATCATGCCCTCTGTTATTTGGTCGCTCTTTCCCAGGTCTACTGTCTCTACCCGGAGAAGTTTGCTTGTAGCGTGTGCTGCCGTTTTAAGCTGCTCTGAACTAGCTCTCCGGCCATCTGGAAGTCCATCGTGGTTTGTGGTTTCTCTTCAAGAGCTTCTGTCATCTTCACCCCTACTCGCTTCCCTTCAAACGCTGCTTCTGTGCCTCTGCCATGTATATGCCACCGTTAACACAAGCCTGTCTGAAACTCACCAGCCACCAATAAACATGTAGTCCTTAGAGAAAATGGACCGCAACCCAGTATGGCTTGGTTTGAGAAGGGGTCATTTCCTCACACTCCCTTAAATCTCTCACTTCTTTCCTCATTCACGGTTTCTCTTCTGCTCCTGGTGCCGCTTTCCTACCTCTTCCCAACGCACTCATTTTTTGGGGGACAATCGAGCCTAAAATACCATTCCTCAGTCCTCTACCTGCAATTCCGAATTTCCAAATCTCTGAAAATCAAAACATGGGTTTCGGGCTTTTTGGTTTTCCATGAGTTTGATGCTGAATTTCATTTGGCAACAAAACTGGACAAACTGATGAGAAGCCATTTTATCTTCACACCCACTTAGTTCAGTTTAGTTAGTATGATCATTCACATATTTTACTGCAGAAATAGCGATGTGGCCAGTTACAAGCTCTGCCCACGACCTCACGGGGCGTGTTCAGCATATTTGGTAACTTTCTGAATTCTAAAGCACCCGTGGCTTCAAGGGCTTCAGATGAGATCTGTTGGAACAGGAGCATCTTTCAGAGCTGAGGTTCCCTGCCCTTTCCTCACCATCTGGAGAGTGAGAAGACAGCCAAGTGGATCCATGCAGGTCACAGGGAAACCAGGGCTAGCAACTCTTCTCATTAGGAGACAGAATCCCTGTTTGGAAACTGCAGGGTCCATTACTTCTGATTACTCCACCCTGATTTAATTAACCAGGGTTTGTTGAGAATTCCCCTCCATCACCCCCTATCTCTGCACCTCTTGGTTCTTCCCCAGTTTGTCCTAAAACTCCACCCTCATCTTGACACCAAATTCCATTAAAGATTGAATGGACTTCTCACAGGTTCAGCTTCAGAGTCCAGAGCTATTGTTATGACCTGCCAGATGCAAAGGTAAAATAAGGATGATAAAACTCATGATAGGCTTTTATAAGGAACACAGGAGATAACATATGCAGAGCACTCAGCAGAGGGCCTGTGTGTAGGTAGTGCTCCATAAATGATGCTCCTGCTATCCTTCTCTTCTCTTTCCTCCAATCTCTGTGCCCAACCTGTCACTTCCACCTGCCTGTCCTTCCTTTGAAATGCTACTCGCTTTCCTCTCTCTCACTTCACTCCCAGACCTTTAGCATCTTGCCTTTGTATTCCTATAATGGTAGATCTGTAAGTCAAGTCTTCCTAAACTTCATTTTCTTCTCACCCAAGCTATAGTAAGAGTTTCATTTGTGTAGCACTTCACAGAAGCAGAAAAAGGTGGTGCTAGTGGAAAAGAACCCGCCCGCCAATGCAGGAGACGCAAAAGATGTGGATGTGATATCTGGGTCAGGAAGGTTCCCCGGAGGAGGGCATGGCAACTCAGTCCAGTATTCATGCTTGGAGAACCCCCATGGACAGAGGAGCCTGGTGGGCTACAGTCCATGGGGTTGCAAAGAGTCAAACATGACTGAACACATGCACAACACCTACCTCTGAGGTAGACACGTAAGCAAAGGCCTGGAGAGGTGAAGTGGTTGCCCAAGGTGACACAGCTAATGAAAGGCAGAGCTGGGATGCGAATTTAAGTCTCTTAAGCATGGCTCACTGTCCACAGAGTCAAGTAAGTAACTGCTTCTTTCATGATGTTATTCTTGAGAATAAAGACCTGGTTTTATATTTCCCATAAACATCTCTAGGTTCTGGCCCACAAGAGGCTTTTGACCAGAATCAGCTGATTTCTTTCCTCCAAGGCCCCACAGCAGTACATGGCCACCCTCGGCTCAGCCCTGCCTCATCGGTAGCAGGGTGCACGCTGCTTCTGCGCCACTCTGCTCCCGTCTCAGAGCCAGGGCCCCAGGCCTGACCCAGAGCTGACCACACGGCAGATGAGCGTTGACCAGAGCAAAACCCACATTCCACGCTCTGGCGAGCAATGAGAAAATCAGGAGGAATTAGGGTTGTTTAAGTGTAGCTCAGATCAGTAGAGAATAAAAGCAACTCCAGGCTCATTGCAAGAGGAAGGAATTGAGATTTCATGAAAAGAAGGCTTCTTCTCTGCGAGAGTTGTGAGATGTTAGAACGAGATTCCTGCAGAGGTTGTAGAAACTGCTCCCCTGGAGGTCTTTAAGAGCTGGAACACAATTCGCTTTCCAGCGAGAGGTGGATATGACAGCTGCGAGGGTAGGGCTGGGCCCCAGGCTGCCGGAGGAGGGTTTAGGACGTCTCTCTTGGGAGGCAGGCAAGAGCTCAAAGGCACGACCAGCGGCTGGGCCGGGGAGGGGAAGGCAGGCTCCGTGGAGGCCAGGTCAGAAGGTCAGGCAGCAGGAACTGCAGTGACAAGAGGTAGAGATCTGAGGGAGAGCCCACAGGCTGTTTGTTGTCTGATCTGCCCAATTACTGCCTGCTGGCTGGGGCTGGTGAGCAGGGCAGCCTGCAGGGAACTGGCTCCCCCTGGACCCTGAGGGACCCACTGGACCCCACAGGGGCAAAGATCATGGGTTCTATCTAAGTAAAGCAGGGTGCAGAGGCTGGCCCACCGAAACATTAAATACAAATAAAACTGGATTCTTTTACTGTGCTTCTTAAACAGGGCTGTTTGGGGAGTATTTCAGAACCACAAATTACCCCAGATAAAAGCACCTCATTTTCCTGGACTATCCATTTTTGCTAGAAGATGTACTAAGGGGCAGGGGCAGGAGGAAGAAACGTAGGTAATTTCACCGGTAAGAAATTGAAAATGCACTTTTCCTTTTTGATACATTTGGTATATCATGGAGTCCAATGCAAAACTACATGCACATTTTATACATGTAGCCTTTCAGGCTTTTGGTAGGGTGAGATCCCTGAGCCCTGGGGTAGGGTGTGTGATAACCCTGGCGTCTGCTTTTACAGTTCCTCAGTAGAACAGCTTGACCAGGGCTGCTCTAGTATTTACAGTGTCTCAGACACTATCTCATTGGGATATTCAACAAGCATTTAAGCACTTTCTGGGGGCCAGGCATTATGACCTTTATGACAAAGAAGTGTGTNGCTTTTACAGTTCCTCAGTAGAACAGCTTGACCAGGGCTGCTCTAGTATTTACAGTGTCTCAGACACTATCTCATTGGGATATTCAACAAGCATTTAAGCACTTTCTGGGGGCCAGGCATTATGACCTTTATGACAAAGAAGTGTGTGTTTATATTTTCTTTGTAGTGCCTGGAGGAAACAGGAAAGATGGAATGATCCCTCCCCACCCCCCAAGTCTGCAGTAAAACAGGGCTGGGAATGTGGGTGCTCCTTTGGGGCGGCCATGCCTGTCCCAGAGCCTGAGCCTTCCCTGGGACTTCGTCATTCCTCTTCACACCCATTCCCTGCCATTAAACAGTTGCACAGCACTCACCACCGTGTGCCCCTCCTAAGAGCCTCCCAGGCAGGCAAGGGTCTGACACATTGCGCACACATTTACAGATGAGAACATTAGCACAGAGTCACCGGTGTCCCCAGGTCACAGGCCGAGCATACAGTTTCCAGGGTGGGTTGGAGGAGTTCAGGCTTGGTGTGTAGCCCAGAGGGGTCTGGGATGTGATCAGTTCCCCATGTGGCCCAGGATGGATGGGCCACCAGCAAGCATTTATCCAGAGCTTGTTAGGCGTGGGCTCTGGGTTAGGCCAAGGGAGGAACAAAGATGAATAAGACCTTCTCTGCCTTCAAGGAGCTTATAGTACACAGAGGACTGCTGCCCAGCTGGTGCAGAAAGAGACAGGGAGCAGGAACTGTGCCCGGAGACATGCCCCTCCTCCTGCATCCTGCAAGGTCCGCCTTCTGCCTGGGAACTGTGGGCAGGAGGTAGTTCCCTGGCTTGGTCACGGAGCACCTGCTCTCCCCATCTCCAGGTAGAGTTCGCCCTTCTCTCTGCTTCCTCACGGTCCTCTGGGAACTCATCTTTCTCTGCCAGATACTCCTCTTTCTCTGCAGTCCCCAGCAGTTACCACAACCAAAGCCACTTCGGCCTGTGTGTTCATAAGCTGGTCTGCCTAGACAGTGCTTTACAAATGATAATAGTTCACACCGAGGCCGTGCTTACACGTGCTGGGCACTGTTCATGTGCTCTGACAGTTTTAATCATCCCAAGTCTGCAGTTCTATTACTAGGCCCATTTTATAGATGAAGAGCTGAGGATAAGTAAACAGCAAGTTTTACTGGGACTGTCACTCAAGCACACTTTAGATCCCCTCCACACCCAATACCTCCCTTGGGCCTCACAATGATACTATGTGGTAGGTAGATGGGGAAATTTGAGGCCCAGAAGGATCAATGCATTGCCAATCTTGATTGCTCTGTAGCTAGAGACTAGAATTGAGGTCTTAACCAGGTTTTCATTTCATTTTGTTGCTGAAATCAGAAAATATTCCTTGTGCGTTTCCATAACTGTGTACCCCACAAGTTTTTGGAGGATTGTGTCTTGCACTTTTGTATTGGGTGAAAACAAGGAAGAAAGTCATCACCAGGCACTGGTGCAGCTAGAAAGGCTTGAAATACTGCCACCTGGTGGCTTTCTCAGTGGTGGCAGCTGAAACTGGGCCCAAGGCCGGTGAGCCATGACCCTGGATGTCCATGATAAGAAGTTGGAACTTACTGACCACTATGGATGCCAGGTGCTCTGCTAGGCCCTTTCAATGGCGCCTCTCGTTGATTCCTCACGTTAACCATGTGCGGTTGGCCCTTTTATCATCCCCATTTCAAAGATGAGGAAGCTGAGGCTCAGAGGTTAGTTAGGTCATCTGCTCAAGGTCACACTGCTGGTAAATCTTAAAGCTGAGATTCAAGGTCCCATTTGTCTGCCCCTCAGGAGCCATGCCTACTTACTCACTCCTTATCCTGCCTCCCCATGCCTATGCCTTCAGGCCACTGCCACCTCTCTCAACCCACAGCCCTGGCTCCTTCGGCTGCAGCTACTCTGACCTTGTCTGTTTTTTGAGCTCATCCTCACACAGGGCGTTTGCACCTGTGTGCCTGAAATGCTCTCTCAGGTTTACCGATCACAAGCTACTCATCATACAGGTCTGCACTTATAAAAGTCACCTTTGGGAAGATGCTATTCCAGCCACCCAGCCGAGGTGCCCCTACTCAATCCCAGTTCCTCAATGTTTCATTAACTTACTGCATTGCCTTCTTAGGGCTTTGCACACGCTGAGATTATCCTATTTTTCGGTTCAAGTGCCCGTTTGTGTCTCTATCTGCCACCAAGAACATCAGTCTGCAGTGGCAGGAACCACTGCGTCCCCAGTGCCTAGTGTGGTGCTTGGGAAGTAATTGCTCCGTAAATATTCACTGGATGAATGACTGGAAGGAAGCAGGGGAGAGAAGGTCTTTTGATTGGTCTTTCATGCATTTCACACAGAGGTTTTCTTATCCCTCCTATGGCTTTCTGTCATCCTTGCCCCTTCTTTTTTTGAATCCCTGCCCCATGCAACCAGGACCAGAAGTGAACTGAGGCTGGAGCTAGGACTTGGCTTAATTTGACAGATAGGTGGTAAAATATTAGATGCAGTAAAAATAAGATGGCTTGCATTTGATATAGTTAAAGTGTCTGTATATATTTTTTTGGTAGTAGTTGTTGTTAATTCTTGTTAATTAGCTTGCATCTTATAGATATTGCTCTTGGTCATTTAAAAAGAAGCTTAATTGGTCATTCAGGCCTGGAACCTATTCTGTTTTCCAACTTTATTACTTCCTCCACCACATTCACAACCTGGGAAGGTAGATTAGCATCTCAGGATTATAAACTGCCGGCTCTCACTCACCCACACTTGGATGTGCTCCAGAAAACAGACTCCAGTTTCTGAACTTGAATTTAGAGTCCTGCACTTGCCCAGATCCAGGTCCAGTTCTTAGGGTCCATCAAAAACATGAGTGGAGTACAGATGAGCTTATGGCAAGAGGCATGAGGGACCTCAGAAAGGAAAAACCATGGTGGATCAGAGCTTCACATTACATCACACGTTACATCAGAGCTTCACTGATATAATTTCAGAGAATGAGGAGAACCACAATTCCAGTTAAGTGAAACCCAGAGGATTGAGCTCTGAGTTGGCAGCCCTGTGATGGTGACCGGGGACAGGGCGATACTGGGGGTGGGTATGGACTAGGAGAGGGCAGACTGACCCTCCTCTGGGCCTGCCTGTGTCTCTCTGTACATCCTTCCTTCATGTGGAAAAATAAAACAGAGCTGGCCGGGCTGTCGGATCCTGCAGCTCTGATGTTCTAGGTCCTTACTGGGGTGGGGGTGGGGCAGAAGAAAGGACTGGAGGAAAGGAAGCTGATGTTGATTGAACTCCTATTGTACATCGGGCACCAAACAGGGCACGGTGACACCGGCAACCCCATAAGGATGGCATCTGTTTTGTGGATGAAAAGGAAAAAAAGAAGAGGTTGAGTGAAATGTGCCAAGTCACGTAGCTGGAAGGTGATGGGGCTTTGCCACAAGGCATCTGGCACTTACAAACTGTCTCCACCCAATCCTCCAGGACATCTAATTCCTAGAAGTAGCACTTGCCTCCTAAAGAGCTCTGCCCTGGTCTGCATGGTGACTGGGGAAAGGCAGAGCGCAGCTGGCGTTGCCGGCTTTTTGGGTTTATTTCAATACTGTTCTCTGACTCTTAATTAGGCAACTCAGGGGTAAAAAGCTAACGTGGATGTAAGTAATGAGCAGGAGACCCGGTGTCACAGGCCGACCCCGGATGCAGGACAGAGTGACTCTGTAATTATGCCAGCCAGTGTTTACCAAGGGTCTCTTGAGTGTCGGGTCTGAAAACAACAGTCACAGCAGCAATAATAAAAACAGCACTACCAACAGTAACAACAGCCGCGGCTTTTTCTCTTTTCGGCTCCACCACGTGACGTGCTCGATGGAACCGATGCCCCTGCAGTGGGAGCACAGGTTCTTAACCATTAGGTCGCCAGGGAAGTCCCAGGATGTCTCCTCTTTTTTTTGCTGGTTGAGGAGATTGGTTCTCAGGGTCTGAGAAGTGAAACAAGTACCCCAACCCTGAACCCTCAGAATTGTTGTCTTTCTGTTTCTAGATGGTGTGGAAGGTGTAAGTCACCAGGAAGGCCATGAATATGCGTTTTCTGAATGAAACACGGGGGCACGTGCTCTGATATACTGATTAGTGATGGAGCAGGCTCTTGAAAACTTCAGGGGCAGTTGGTATCAGCACAATCACCTGCCTCTCAGTGGCCCCTCTGTTCCATGTCCCCCACACCATTCTCCAGCCCCAAAGCCTCCCTCACAGGCTCATCCCTCGGCCTCCTTGCCCCACACTACCTCATGCTCCAAAATTATGACTGTTTTAAACATACAGCCAACATTTTCAGGCTAAACATTTCTCCATTGTTGGAGGAGGGGAACTGGAATAAGAAGACTGATGTAATTTATACTAAGTTGTGAGTGACTACCAGACTTCCCTGGTAGCTCAGACGGTAAAGCATCTGTCTACAATGCAGGAGACCTGGGTTCGAGCCCTGGGTTGGGAAGATCTCCTGGAGAAGGAAATGGCAATCCACTCCAGTACTGTTGCCTNCCAGACTTCCCTGGTAGCTCAGACGGTAAAGCATCTGTCTACAATGCAGGAGACCTGGGTTCGAGCCCTGGGTTGGGAAGATCTCCTGGAGAAGGAAATGGCAATCCACTCCAGTACTGTTGCCTGGAAAATCCCATGGACAGAGGAGCCTGGTACCATACAGTCTATGGGGTCGCAAAGAGTCAGACACAACTGAGCAACTTCACTCACTCACTCACCAACCTGCCCATTACTGGCTGGTGAATATCTTTTAAAGAGAAGCTGGTTATTCATCAGACAGCTGTCCCTGACAGGATGCTAGCTGTGTGACACTGTAGGTTCTTCAGGGGCAGGCTAGTGGGGAGAGAGACCGCCCTCCCTAAGGGACTATTTCCTGGGAGGAGATAGGGGCTTTATCCCTTCTTTCTGATTTCAGATAGTGTACATTGGCACAGGGAGAGCTCTTGGAAAACCCTAAAGGCACAGCACCTGTATTATCGGCATGCCTCACCTTTTGAGACCCTTTCTTCAATGAGAAACCATTTTAATAAGGCTGTAATTTCGTTACAGAATTTTATAATTAAATATCCTTAAAAGAAATGAGGTTGCAGGTCCCTATCTCTCAATTTATCACAGACTTAATGCCCCACATTACACAGTGTTTAATCAAGAATGTATCCCCACTGTAACTCTGTGCAGGCCTTAGAGATATGAAGTGCTCTGAATTTATCATGAAGGTTGCTCTCTGTTCTTGAGATGTTATTTTGTTTACCAAGTCGCAAAATAAATGGTGGTTTCGTAGTCAGAAATAACAGGCTCTCCTTCATTTCTGCCTTCATCCCAGTCCCACGGGCTTCTTCTCTCATCCTCAGAGGTAAATCCAATCGACAGCTCTCCAGAGGAAAGGTTTTCAGAATTGGCAGCTTCTTTTAAGGAGCAAGCGTTCTCCCCCTGCTGGTTGAGAGCAGCCAGTACATGAGTATGCTGCAAAATCACAACATTTTTTGGACGTCCTTCAAACTATAATATGAACACTTACTGTGTGCTACATGCAGTGCTAAGGGATATTAAGATGAGAAGCACCCTGGCTTCCCTGGTGGTCCAGGGATTAAGAATCCGCCTTGTAATGCAGGGAACACCAGTTTGATCCCTGGACTGGCAAGATCCCACATGCCATGGGGCAGCTAAGCCCGTGCGCCACTACTGAGGCTGTATTCCAGAGCCCTTGAGCTGAAACTTCTGAGCCCACATGCCCTAGAGCCATGCTTTGCAACAAGAGAAGCCACCACAATGAGAAGCCTACATAAGGCAAGTAGAGAGTAGACCCTCCTAGCCACAGCTAGAGAAAGCCCGCGTGCAGCAACAAAGACCCAGGACTGCCAAAATAAATAAATGTTTTTTTTTAAACTGAGAAGGACAAGGCCCTTGTTCTCAAAGAGCTTGGAGTCTAGGCAGAGAGACAAAATNCATCCCACCCCTCTAGGTTGATACAGAGCCCCTGTTTGAGTTTCCTGAGCCATACAGCAAATTCCCACTGACTATCTATTTTATATATGGTAATGTAAGTTTCCATGTTACTCTTTCCATATGTCTCATCCCCTTTACCCATGTCCATAAGTCTATTCTCCATGTCTGTTTCTCCATTGTTGCATTGTAAATAAGTTTTTCAGTACCATTCTTCTAGATTCTGTATATATGTGTTAGAATATGGTATTTATCATTCTCTTTCTGACTCACTTCACTCTGTATAATAGGTTCTAGGTTCATCCACCTCATTAGAATTGACTTAAATGCATTCCTTTTTATGGCTGAGTAATATTTCATTGTATATATATACCAAACCTTCTTTATCCATTCATTTGTTGAGGGACATCTATGTTGCTTCCATGTTCTAGCTATTGTAAATAGGGCTGTAATGAACAATGGGATGCATGTGTCTCTTTCAATTTTAGTTTCCTCAGGGTATATGCCTAGAAGTGGGGTTGCTGAGTCATATGGTGATTTTATTCCTAGTTTTCTAAGGAATCTCCATACCATCTTTCATAGTGGCTGTATCAATTTATACTCCCACCAACAGTGCAAGAGTGTTCCCTTTTCTCCACACCTTCTCCAGCATTTATTGTTTGTAGACTTTTGATGAGGGCCACTCTTACTGGTGTGAAGTGATATCTCGTTGTAGTCGTGATTTGCATTTCTCTAATAATGAGCAATGTTGAGCATCTTTTCATGTGTTTGTCAGTCTTCTGTATGTTTGAGAAATGTCTGTTTAGGTCTTCTTCAAACTTTTTGATTGGGTTGTTTGTTTTTCTGTTATTGAGTTGTATGAGCTGCTTGTATATTTTGGAAATTANTTTGCCAGGAATGTCCTGGGTCTTCATTGTCACTCTGTGTAAAAGACAGTTTCGGGTTGGTGTGCAATACGGAGTCTTAGATTAACATATAGAACCTTAGAATTTTAGAACTAGAAAGGATTTTGGCAGGTGAGTGATGCTGAGGTTTTCAAGTGATAGTGGACTCCTTTGAAAATCAGAAGAATCTATTGGCCCCTTTAACCTCATGTGTAAAACACTCTGCATGTAAAATTTGGGGGATTCCTAGAACGTTTGAAGCCCATCCATGGACTTCCTAGGGATCCATAGACCAAGGACCTCTGATCTGATCTAATCTCTTGCCATTTTTGGTGAGAAAACTGAGACCCAAAGAAGGGAAGTAACTTGCTCCACATCACCCAGCAATTCAGTAGCAAAGTCTGTACTTGAACCAGGTGTCCTGAAACCTTGTCCAGCTTTCCTCTGCCATAGAGCCCCAACTTACAGGAAGCACACAGGGAGTGAGGAAACCAGTTCCGGCCTCTAAAACACAGACCCTCAGGAAATCACACACACGCACATATTTATTTTCTGTTACTATCTCTTGGGGACAGACAGAGTGGCTTAAATAGCCAACTCTGTCTCCAGCACTAGACTAAAATGCATCAGAGGGTGCTTCCTAAAATTTGGCAATTGGAAGTCCTTAGAGGGGGGACTGACAGCCCCAGGGAGTGTCTAGGATGGAAGAGTGTGGAGGAAAGTCTGGTGATGAGGGTAGAAAGCAGAGGAAGCCCCAGGGACAGTCAGCTTCCCTTGACCCACCAGCGGATCCCAGGCACTCGGGGGCATCTCTGTCGACTGGACCGTCCACATTTAGATAGGGACTGGTTTCTCACTATCATGTAGAGGAGCTGCTTCGCATAATATTGAGGAGAGGGGCTCTGGTGCCAGCCTGCCTGGGTGCAGAGTCGTGTCTGGCTACTTCATCTGTGCCGTCTTGTCCACTAGCTAACTTCTATTTCTGATCTGTAAAATGCAGATCCTAGTGCCCTAATACCACAGGCTTGTTGTGATACTCAAATGAGTTAGTTTTTGTAAAGTGCTTAGAATAAAGCCTGACCTATAAGAAGGGCCATGTAAATGTATGATCATTAAGGGCATAAAATCCATACTTCTTTGAAGTGAAGTTGCTCAGTCGTGTCCAACTCTTTGCGACCCCATGGACTGTAGCCTATCAGGCTCCTCCATCCATGGGATTTTCTAGGCAAGAGTGCTGGAGTGGATTGCCATTTCCTTCTCCAGGGGATCTTCCTGACCCAGGAATCGAACCCAGCCCTCCCACCTTGCAGGCAGACGCTTTACCATCTGAGCCACCAGCATCAGTTTTCGTCTGCTGGGTCCTTCAGAACAGAGAGCGCTAAACTAAAAAAAGTTACATTTAAAAAATCAACTTTATTGAAGTATGAATTGACTACAATAAATACACCTGTTGTAGGTGTACATTTTGATGGATTTCTCTACTTGTGCATCTACCACCGTGATCAGGATACAGTGGCTCCATCAATCCCAAGGCTTCCTTGTCCCTCATCCTAGTCAGCCCCCTCCCCCAGCCCCAGATCACTGTGAGCTTAACCACCAAAGAATATGATGGCACATTTCTATCAGTGAGTGGGCATCGAGCTGCCAAAATCTATTTATGTTTCCAGTGTATAGATGCGTTTACTTTCATATGTGTCCTATTATTAATCTGTATCATGCACATTAGAAAAGCTTAGTTTCTGTTATTTTTAGATTCCCAAAATAGGAGAAATAATTACAAAAGTGGATAAAATATGAATAATTAGTGAATATGACAGTTTTTTATACAGTTCTTTAAATTGTTCTATACATTTGATATTATATCAAATTAAAAAGTGACAGCAAATAAACTCAACATACATAGCAGTAGACAGAGCTACTATGGTGTCCTGGGAGCACTGCTCTTTCTCAGAAGCCCCAGGAGGTTCACTAAGCCTGCCCAATCCCAGACCCCACACAGCTGGAAGGTGGTTAGAACTCCAAGGGGTGGTTTTTTGCATCTGCCTGGCACCTAGTGAAGGGGCCAGCACTCCTCTCATAGGACCTTGGCAGGAGAGCGTCCCCCAGCTGGCTGAGGCCACAGTGGCCTTTCGGGTAAAATGAGCTGTGTTTGAATCTGGGAAGCAAAGAGCTGGCTCAAGTTGGCAGGGCCAATGTGTGTGCAAAAATTCTTGTATCCATAAATCTCTGTATATGTATGAAGGCTCAAAGCATCCACATCCTTTAGGAATGAGGCAGCTGAAAAGTGAATAAACATAAATATGATAGAAATGTAATATAAAGCATTGGCTAATTATTAAACCACCGAGATGCTACTATTATTATTACAAATACTACTTTTACTGCTGCTGTTACTGCTGCTACTAGGATGACCGCCAGCGAGGATGACCAGCCACCCTGGTGAGACTGTCCCAGTTTAAGCACGGAAAGCCCTCTCTCCCAGGAAGCCCCTCAGTTCTGGGCAAACCGAGGTGGTTGTTCGCTTGAGAGTCTGTTACTAGCTTCCTGCTTGCCACAGCCCCTTTAACCATCACCGTGTTAGTCTACTCAGGCTGCGCTAAGGAAATTCCACAGATGGAGAGGCTTAAACGGCAGAAATTTATTTCTAATAGTTCTGGAGGCTAGGAAGTCCAAGATCAAGGTTCTGGCTGACTCGGTTTCTGGTGAGAGCTCTTTTCCTGGCTTGCAAGGGGCCACCTTATAGCTGTGTTCTCACCTGGCCTTTCTCCTGTGCATGGTAAGAAGGGGAGCTCTCTGGAATGTCCTTTTATAAGGACATCAAATCCGTCAGGCTGGAGTCCCACTCTTATGACTTCATTTAACCTTAATTTCTTCTGTAAAGCCTCTGTCTCCAAATGCAGTCAGAGTGAGTTTAGGGCTTCAACACAGGCATTTTGGCGGAGACCATCCACCATCCAGTCTGACCATTACCCTCACAGCCATGACTCTGTAGGCCAGTTCCTTCCGCTCTTGGCATTGGCCATGCCTGCCCTCCTTGGGACAGCTCCTCACTCCAGGCATTCCCCTGCCTTTACCCTCTTCCTTTGCTACTCCTGAAAAATGCTCTGTGTCTTTGAACGTGCTTTTCCTTGTCTGCGTGCCTTGGCTGAAGGAAATCTGGCTTTCGTAGGAGTTGGGTCTGTGAGTCCAGAAGAGGAACTTCCTAGGACCATCTCAAAGCAGCAGCCTATCACCCTTTACACACCCTCCCAGCCTCCCTGTTCTCGAGATCGTCATGACACTGGCCATCTGAGCAGTAGGCAGCCCGCTGGATGCATGAAGGGCTGAATGGGAGGGGGGCTCACGCAGGTTAATGAGGCTCAGGCTGCTGGTCTTCCTGGAGGTCGCCGTCACCCCGAGTTGTGCCCCTGAGCCCTGTGCTGGCCTCTTCCTGTCGCCGGGACCTCATTAGAAATGTTAATTATTAATTATCACTAAAAGCTCCTTTTGCTGCCTTGCTGCTCTCCATCACTTTCTCTAGCTCCCTTTCCTCCCGTGTCTCTCTGTAACCGGATCCTGGTTCCTGGGTCTCCCGTCATTTTAGAATCTTTTTCCTAAGAGCCTCTCACCTGCAGGCTGCAGAGTTGGGGTGTCTGGGAGCAGGGGCACCCCAGGAAAGGCACCTAGACACACCCTTTTGCTGTATCATTCTGGTCAGAGCACCCACTTCCTTCTCTCAAAGCATTGAGGATTCAAGGACATAGAAACTGGGGAGAACCTGGGCAGGAACTGGGTTCTGATGTTGTGACGTGTGTTTGGTGAAGCTAAGAAACTCTCCTTCTTTCCACTCTCTCTATACTTCAATTCAGGTGCTAAGGCCCAGTTTTCCTGACACACTGAGGGAGCTACCTAAAAAGATGTAATCTGAAAGAATCCCTGGAAGGATCACTCCACCAGAAATGTCTCCAGTATCCTGTTCTGGGGCCACACTTGTACTTTTGGGCAGGCAGCTGCGTGAAGGGAGGGGCACTGAGGGACTCAGAGTTGCTGCTGCCTGCTCTGAGGGCTTGAGTCACCTCTTTTCATCTCAGGCCACAAAGGTCAGTGAAAAGAAGAGGGTTTTGGAATCCGCAGACTTAGGTTTGTATCCCTGCTCTGCCTTGTGCTTGCTGTGCGGCCTTGGACAACTTACACGACCTCTCTGAGCCTCATTGTTAAAACATGGCAGTCGTCTCTCCCTCACTGAGTTATTGGTGAATTTAATGAGATCATGACCTCTAGCTGTGAGCCTGACATACTGAGGGGCTTAATAAATGTTCATGTCTTATGTATAAAAAAGAGATGAAAATTCCTGCCCTGCTTATGTGACAGAACTGGGAGGATTGAATTTCTGAGCATTTGCTCTATGCCAGTCACTATTTTATAAATGCTTTATACATATTAATTCATTTACTCCTCACAACAGCTCCATGACACAGACACTATTATTATTCTTAGTTATGAAGGAGGTAAGTCAGGTAAAGAAAAGCTAAGTAACTTACCTGAGGTCATGTGCTAGTGAGTAAAAAAGCTTGGAAGTTTTTAGGTGTTTAGGGAATAGAACTGTGTTGTCCAATAATAATGTTGCCATTTGCCAGATACGGTTATTTGAGTTCTTGCTATGTGGCTAGTCTGAACTGAGATGTACTTTAATTGTAAATTATGACCGCAATTTCAAAGACAATAAGACAAGAGAAAGACAATGTAAAGGAGTCCATTAAAAATTTTTATATTGGTTATATGTTAAAATGGTAGAATTTTAGATATATATTGAATTAAATTAAATACATTATTAAAATTAACTTTACTGAATGCTTTTTCCTATTTTCAGTGTGATTAGACAATTTTAAATGCCATAGTGGCTCACATTGTATTTCTCTGGGGCTGTGTGGCCTAAGACCCCCAGTCATAGTCACCCACTATATGTCTCCAACAGTGAATATGTGAAATACTGAAGTGCTAGATTCTGACTGATAGACACCACCTACTCCTCAGTGCAGGTTGATGGGGGTTTGTCAACATCAGTTCAGTTCAGTCGCTCAGTCGTGTCCGACTCTTTGCGACCCCATGAATTGCAGCACGCCAGGCCTCCCTATTCATCACCATCTCTTGGAGTTCACTCAGACTCATGTCCATCGAGTCCGTGATGCCATCCAGCCATCTCATCCTCTGTCGTCCCCTTCTCCTCCTGCCCCCAATCCCTCCCAGCATCAGAGTCTTTTCCA
Organism: Neotragus pygmaeus; assembly: GCA_006410875.1. Classification (NCBI taxonomy): domain Eukaryota; kingdom Metazoa; phylum Chordata; class Mammalia; order Artiodactyla; family Bovidae; genus Neotragus; species Neotragus pygmaeus. Next base: position 536,922 of record SJYV01013620.1, on the reverse strand, counting down.
ATGAGTCAACTCTTCGCATGAGGTGGCCAAAGTACTGGAGTTTCAGCTTCAGCATCATTCCTTCCAAAGAAATCCCAGGGCTGATCTCCTTCAGAATGGACTGGTTGGATCTCCTTGCAGTCCAAGGGACTCTCAAGAGTCTTCTCCAACACCACAGTTCAAAAGCATCAATTCTTCGGCACTCAGCCTTCTTCACAGTCCAACTCTCACATCCATACATGACCACAGGAAAAACCATAGCCTTGACTAGACAGACCTTAGTAGGCAAAGTAATGTCTCTGCTTTTGAATATATCAGGAGTCCCTTTATTAAGGTGTGGGCACCTTTGAGGGAAGGGGTCCTCCCCCCACCCCTGACACCCTCCAGTCCAGGAGGAGTCTAGCAGACTGAGTCTTTGATCTTGAGTCTTTACTTGTCTCCGTACTGCCAAAACTGGAGGGAGCAGTGAAGGAAAAGAGCTTATCCAAGGCCAGTTTTGCTTCTCAGTTCTCCTGGTGTGAGGTGGGGATTCACACCTAGTTCCACAACATCCCAACCAGCCGCTTAGAGACCCCAGTGGAGGGAGTGGGAGGAAGACAGGCTTGGGTCGTGCCCTTCTCCTTGAGCTCACCTCTGACCTAATGCCTGTGGGTTTTCTGGCCAGCCCTTACGTGTGTAGCTCCAGGGACAGGGAACCCAGGGCCCCTGTCTGGCCACCAGTGGAAGCTTTTATGTTTCAGAAAACTCTTCTTTTTATTGATCCTCCCTTTACATGATGCTTCAATTCCATAGATAGCTCCCGGTTCTGTTTTCCAGAATTGTACTTCTCAGTATTCCAGAAAATATGGCATGGAGCTCAGTGCCCCCTAAGACCCATTGAATCAAAATCTTCAAGGAGTAGGACTCAGGAATTTGCATCTCTGTTTGTCTGTCTCTTTCTCTCTTTCCACCTTCTCTCTCTCTCTCTCTCTATTTCTACTCCATCTTCCGCTTCCTCTCCCTTCTCCTTCTCTTTCTTTCCTTCTCTTATACACACAAACCTGGACACACACAGTGCTGCAAGATCCAGACTCACAAGCAGGGGCTCTCACCTTGGTATCACAGTGTCCAAGGGTGTGACCTGTTGTGACATATGCTGCCAGTAATTTTTCCTAAAAATAGAGTGGGGGAAATTTTGCAAATTATTGACTTCTTAAATTGAATTGTGCAGATTCAAGATTACTCCTATAATAGTATTGCCTTTACTCCTGGATTTCTGGACACTTTTTTGAATTAGAGGAGAGGAATGTGGTGTTATGAACGTTCACATCCTAGGAGAGTTAAGAACCATTATTGGCTTCATTTTACCAATGAGGAAACTGAGAAGAGAGGTTAGGTCACTTGCTTGAGGTCACCCAGCTGACAAACGAACAAACCAGAACAAGATCTTGAACGGGTAGATAGGTCTATTTCCATAGCCTCTAACTGTCTCATGACTACTGTCCCGTGAGGGCTGGGGAGACTATAATCCTTGTCCAGGAACGGGAGTCAGTGGATCCTGCCACTTCCTCATGAGTGATCCTTAGAATTGTAGAACACAGAGAACAAGGCAAAGTGAAGGAACAGGTTCTTCCTCTTGGAACTTGGGACCCTGGCCCCAACACTCATTGTGAGGTGTTACTGAGCCATGCTGGACCCGGTTGAGAATGCGTTTCCCTCACTGAGGATAGCCTGGAACCAAAGCCAGCTGCAAGGCCCACTCTGCCAACTTGCATGCCAAAATGTTACCCAATTCTTGGCTTTTAACATTTCAGCTCAAGGAAAGACCATACTTGCCAGTGAGAAGTAGATGAGAATCCAAGAGACCAAGAGCATCTTTGCACATGGTGGATTTATTTATTCCCCGCCCTACTCAGGCTCCACCCCAGCAGGATGCCCCAGTCAGCACCTTCAGACCTGATGGTCTGTTAAACACACTCTTTTCTGGGGGATGAGGAAGCAGGAAGAGAAGCTGAGACATTTTCTTGACCACTGGACTCCTGCTGGAGGTTGACAAGTCACCGCAACTAACGGACTTTGTTATGACAATGACAAGGTATTGCTAAGATCTCTACTTTCCTGCAAGAATTCGGGGAGCTGAAAATGAGGATCTTCCAGGGGAATGTGTTGGGCATGTGAACTTTATCTGTCCCGTGGGTCCCAGCAGACAAGTAGTGTTGGGAATGGCGGATCTAGACGTGTCCACCGAGGAAGTCCATAGCTTCCACGTGACAACCTGTCACTTGTCGGAAACAGCACTCTCATGCCCCTTGATTTGCTCCTTCTCCTGGACCCATGCTTTTCAGCTCCCCTGAGCCTTCCTGATGGACATGACTTTCAGCTCCTGCACCATCTGGCTGCTGCTCTCAGGAACGGCTCCAGTTTCTCGGTGTCCTTCTTACCCTGTAATGCCCAGGGCTGAGTGTCGTGTTCCAGACAGGACTGACCAATTCTGAGCATATCGAGGTCATGTTATGATTTACACCAGGGACACTGTACTTCCCACGATGTAGCCAAGATTGTGTACACTTTGTGGCTCATATATCAACTGCATAACACAGTTGGACCAGGCTGAGCTAGTGGCCAATTTACAGAATAACAAACAAATGGGTCATTTTCTCATGGACTACTGCCAAACCAGGTCTACCCCATCCGGTACTCGTGCAATTAATTTTTAACCTAAATGCAGGACTTTGCATTTCTCTCTTCTCATTCTATCATGTTGGTTTTAGCCCTGTGTTCCTTCCTGTTGAGGTCATTTCTTATTTCCATTCTGACATCTGTAGCGGTAACTAGTTGAGGTCATTTCTTATTTCCCTTCTGTCATCTTAAGTGGTAACTATGCTTTCTAGCTTTGCGCCTGTTGCAAACTTGATTAGAATACCTCGTACATTGTCTTCTGAGTCACAGGTAACAATGCCAGTGAGGTCAGCACCAAGGACGCAGCTCTATGGCAGGCCACTAGAGACCTCCTTGGGGTTGACACAGAAAAACTAATCAACATTCTTGACTGTGGTTGCTCATCCAGCTATGACTCCACTTCCTGTCCTCTGACCCAATTCTCATTTCCCCATCACATCCTCAAGGGCACCAGGTAAAGCATTTGTCAAATGCCGTGCTGAAATCAAGATGCATTGGGTTCATATCATCTCCTTGATCTGCTCTGTGAACAAGTGGAATTACTGCTGACATGTGATGGACAAGATCTGGGGGGTGGAAAAGAAAAATAAGTGTGTGAATGACTGAGAATATGAGGATTCACTGTGGAAAATATGGAGAAGCCCCTTTAAAGTCGAAGGGTTAGCATGTTCACCTCTCCCAATATCAAGTATTATCTTGCTCTTATAAATGTTCACACTGCTTTGTTATAACAGTCTATCACGTGTGGTAATAATTGCACGTATTTTTATCTCCTCCATGAACCTCTGAATTCTTTTCCTTTTGCTCAAGCCATTTTTATATCTCTTATTACCAAATGTTTTCAAAAGTACATGCCTTAGGTCAGGGTCCGTGTTTTCATCATTAAATAAGAATGTATGAAAAGCACCCAGCCCAGAGCCCCACCCAATGTAGGCACTCAAAACATATGAGTTCCTTTTGCGTATCCACAGCACATAGCTCAGGGCCTTACACTCAGTGAGTACTCAATAAACGTGTGGATGGGTGCGTACCTGCCTGAATAGCTATCTCATATCTTCCTGGTATTCAGACTGACAGAGTGGCAGACTAATCAGTGTGTGTTTGATTCATATCAACCCAAGCAACTCGACAAGAGGCTGCTTGTTAAACCAGAATGCAGCATATTATTCCACTCTGAGAACTACTGTCTGATCCCACCTGGAGGGAAGAGGTGCATGCGTGGCTGGAGGATGTTGACCAAACAGGCTTATTAAGTGTTTGTGTTCGGGGGCAGGAGTGGGACAGAGAACCCCAGGGAGCGCAAGGGCAAGGACTGGTGATGATCGCAAACAGCACCTGTGAGAGGGGTCTGGGCTCCAGGAGAAGCAAAGCTCAGTTGGTCATCAGGGTGAAGGGGCAGGATGAAGCTTGGCTTGAGAGACAAGCCAAGAGGGCAGATGCCAAGTAAGTGCTAGAAAAATCAAAGAAAAAAACTGGGTATGCTCTCAGAGGGTCCAGGGCTTCTATGGCAAATGGGCCTGGTAAACCCAGAGCTCACTGTGATTGGAGCCAGCTGCGTGCGGTCTGGGATGTTTTGGCCTGGTTGAAAGATCCAGATCTGAGCAGGCTGCTATGACAGTTAAATGTATCAACATACACATTTTTTCCTGCTTTGTACTGGAGAAACACTAGTACATATACATTGCTCAAGTGCTGCTTTTTAAACACTCAGGCAGTCCTGGGTTCACATCCTAGCTCTGCCTCCTGTAGCGGTGTGATCTTCAGCCACTTGGTTTCTCTAAGCCTCAGTTTCCAAACCTGCATACTGGGTATAATAATAATATCTATGGTACAGTACTGTTGAGAAGTTAAATTTAGCGTATCTAAAATGCCTGGCAGATAACATGTGGTAAACTGAAGTTATCAGTACTATGACCCTGGGCAAAATGATCTTGAGTCCTCTGAGCCTCATTTTCATCATGAACATAAAAGTTGTAAGAACTGTGAGGATGTGGAATGGAAACTATTTTTAAATGTGTGATATATTTGATAAATGTAAAAATTATTATTACTTACAGGATGCTTAGATAGCTTAGGAAAAACTTATTCCTTATACCCACCAAACCCAAGGATGTGTCATGAGTCAGGGATCCAGGGACAGTCTTCAGAGAGGACTGTGATGCCTTCAAAACTGTTTGCAAAATGTGAGCATCCTCAGACAACTTGTCCTGCAGGGGAGAGAGCCCTGGGCTTTAATTGCATTTTCAAAGGTGTCTATAGTCTCCAAACGGTTAAGAAATACTGCCCTGGGATCATGAAATTTTTGGAAAACTATAGTTTCTCAATATTGCTGTTAACTCTAGATGGGTGGAGTTCCTTAGAGTGTGGAGAGAGAATTGAGTCAGCACTGTGGACAGCTGGAACAATTCCAGATATGGGTCCCTTTCCTTGTATCTCTCTCTAGCACCCAAGGAACCCAAGGTCTTACCTTGTCAGACCCTGCTTGTTTCCAGAAGCACTGCACCATGAGCCTGAGCTAGCTATTCATTCCATCTAAATAATCCTGCCTATTTGCAAAGGCCTCTCACGCCAATCTCAGAGTAATTCCAAACAAGCCAACGAGGTCATTAAGAGTCATGACCCTCATGTTGTCAGTGGTGAAAAGGGTTCAGGGATGCTCAGGAGAGTGGCCAACAGAGCAGAGTGAAATTAGCATTGTGAGCAGTCAAGACGAGAGTCAGAGAATATGAATTATACTCCAAGTTCTGCCTCTATGTGACTGATGGGACAGTTATTTCAAGATCTCTGTTCAGCTACTACAGAGCACAGAGTGGTGAAGTGACAGAGCGCAGTGGGGGTTAAGCCCTTTGTCAGATGATGTAGCTGGTCCTGGCCACCTCCTTTTCTAAGAGACAAGGAAACTGAGGCATGGGGAGGGGAAGTGAAAGACCTGCCCGAGGTCACATAACTAGTAAAGTGGGTACTCCATCCATCCATCCATCACACACTCAGTCGTGTCCAACTGTTTGCAACCCCATGGACTGTAGTCCGCCAGGCTCCTCTGTCCATGGGATTTTCCAGGCAAGAATACTGGATTGGGTTGCCATTTTCTCCTCTAAGGGATCTTCCTGTTTCTGGGATTGAACCTGGGTCTCCTGACTTGCAGGCAGATTCTTTACCGCGTAAGCCATCAAGGAAGCCAAAGTGGTGGTGCCAGGCTTCAGATCTAGTAAGTCTGGTTCCGTAATCCACCCCCTTAAACACTGCACCACATTCTCTCTCTAAGAGGAAAGCATCTCTGGCCCTGCCTCATTTGCGCATCTATCCATGTCAGGGTCATTGCTGGGAGGAGTGCCTGGGCCTAGGCAGATTTTATGAATTCCTGGTTTGAATGTTGTATCTGGCCTCAGTTTCCTCACTTGTGAAGTAAGGCCTGTTTATGCCCTACTCTCTTACAGAATTATTTTATGCATCAAATGATCCTGGCCTTTGTACATGCAAAGGCTTTGTAAACACTGAGCATTACCCAATAAAAGACATCACCATCAGCATTATTGGTTGAGAGGCTCTGAGTGTCCCAGCTGCCTGGGGTGGCGCACAGCCCGTGATTCTGCTGGAGCTGGAGGCTGGAGACCTCTCCACCTGATCCTCTAAGGCCCAGTCTCCTCCCTTGCTACAACCCCGTTTTCCCTCAGAGGAAATCAGAGGAGGCATTTTGTCCTCTAGCTCAGAAGTCAACCTAAATCCCAGGAGGAGAAGATGTGCCAAGGCACTGATCTGTTTTGCCAGTGCTTTCTCCCAGGTGCCCTGGCCAGCTCCCAGTGCTGGCAATGAATCATTGCCAACCTCCACTAGCCACTTGCTGCAGCTATAATCTCTTTGTTCTCATTTGCACTCTACCCCATAATACCCATGTGGGTCATAAGTAGGTATTGCATTCCACTTCTGAGAAGACCAAACTCCAGGTCCTGGGACGTGGGGTGCAGGGAAAAGGAGTGAAAAAGAAAGAATGGGGGGATTGTCTATGTCATGTTTCTATAATCTTTTCTTGCCCAGTTCCCACTATTTACAGCAACCGTTTCAGTCGAGCATCTGCCTGTTTGGCCAACAGTTCTAATGGCAACATCAAGGAAGAGGGCCTCCCACATTCCCTTTCGCTCAGTCTGAGCTGGAAGTGTTCTTGAGGGGGAAGTGGCTCCTGGTTGGTTGATGTTTAAAGGATGGAGAAGGGAGTAGTTTCAGGGCAGAAGCTCTAGGAGTCAGGCTGGGGGAGGGCTTCTGATGGGGGGAGGTGAGGGAGGGAATTGCTAGGCTCACTGTTTGCTGGATGGGTCCAGCTGCAGAGATGTGGGGTATCCAGGCAGCGCCAGGAGGACTGATGGGGGTGGGAGGGGCTGCCTTGATGCAAAGACAGCTCTGGGAATGGGACTGCACCACGCAGGTGTCCATGAGCTCCTCGTTATACAGCTGGGGAGACTGAGGATCAAATAGGTGAAGTGATTTGACCAAGGTCACATGCATAATTGCAGAGCTAAAACTACAACTGGGTTTCAGGTTTGACCTGGAAGTAACTCCCAATTCTGACGCTTAATTGTGTGACCTTGAACACCTTACTTAACCTTCCAAGCCTTGATTTTCCCCATCAGTAAAGTGGGGATGATAGTGTCGACCTTGCGGGGCTGTTTTGAGGCCTAAATGAGATCATCCTTGTCTTTTCTGCTGCACACACGTCCAGATTGAGCAAACTTGACATCTGAGGGGTCCAGAGGCTTAAAGTATTCATAATCTGAGTCATTTTGAATTTTGGTTAGTATCTGGGTAACAGATGCAACAAGGAATACAGATGTGTCAGAAATGTAGCAGGGAAACGTGGACCTTCCCGCTCACTGGTTCTGCTCTCCTCTTTGCCTTTTGCTGCTTCTCTCTGGTCACCTCTTTGATGATGTTCCTTCTATGATGACTCTTAACCATCAGGCTGCCCAGGTGGCGTTAGTGGTAAAGAACCCCCCTGCCATTGCAGGAGACTTAGAAGATATGGGTTCAATCCCTGGGTCAGGAAGATCCCCTGAAGTAGGAAATACAGCTCATTTCAATATTATTCCCTGGAAAAATCCCTTGGACAGAGGAGCCTGGTGGGTTACATCCCATAGGGTCTCAAAGCATGACTGAAATGACTTAGCATGCATCAAAAGAAGTGCATTCACCACTATTTTGTTTTTAATGATTTTGTTTCTTAAAAGGAAGAATCAATTATTCTTGATTTTAGAATCACAGCTCTCTCCTTGTCAATTTAGTTCAGTGCTCATCCAGTAAGTATTTATTGAGCATATAGAGTAGTGGTTATCACGTTCACCTCACATGCAAAACGTCCCTGGTTCAAAACCGGGTGGAAACATCTTTCCTTTTGGGTTTCCCTGATAGCTCAGTCACCTGCAGTGTGGGAGACCTGAGTTCAGTCCCCGGGTTGGGACGATCCCCTGGAGAAGGGAAAGGCCACCCACTCCAGTATTCTGGCCTGGAGAATTCCATGGACTGTATAGACCATGGGGTTGCAAACAGTTGAACACGGCTGAGCGACTTCCACCTTTTTTTTTTTTTTTTTCCCACTTCCATTATGTGCTAGTCACCGTACCGGGAGCTGGGGGTAGAGCAGTGAAAAAAATAGTTTAAATTCCCTGCTCACATAGAACTTATTTCCACAGGGGTGATTGCCCACCTCCACCCACACTAATCACTCGATGTATTTTGTTTCTATTTTTACCACTTTTCTTCCTTGACCGAGTGTGTGTGTGTGTGTGTGTGTGTGTGTGTGTGTGTGTGTGTGACTCTGTGGTCTTCCATAAAGAACAGTGCCCGCCATGACTGCCATCCATTACCTGGTATAGCCAGACTTGGTCATAAAACAACACAAAAAGGGAAACAGACTAAGCAACAAAGCAAGTAATCTCCTCCGCAAGTCCTACCATGCAGTCTTCCAGGCCTGGAAGACCATTTCAGTTCAGCTGAATGAGCTGTCCACGCGGCTCTCTCTTCCATTGTTCTGGAGAATTGGTGGGAGCAGGCTTCATGCGCTCCAGGGTAACCCAGTGCTGGGCACATACAGTAGAGGCTCAGGAAGATTTGCTGAAGAAATGTGGGTGAGGATGCCCAGGTACTCTAGGCATCTGCTTTGGTGCAGGATGTCTGGCGAGCAGGTCTAGAACAGACCTACTCCTTCATGCGGGTGGGTGAAGCATGAGCCCTTTTCTTCTTGCGGAGTCTCTCCTCCGAGGAAACCTAGCTGTTGCCTTCCCGGCAGCTGCTGAGTTTTACAAAGTCCCAGGGAGTGTCTGTGGGTAAGGGTAGGTCCCGCTTACCCCGAGAAGCTCTCCTCAAGAGCAAAGACAGAACAAGGGAAAGGAAGACTGTTTGTCGCTTGCACAGTAAGTGCCTATATAATCTGCTCAGGGTGGGGACCTGGGGTCTTATCCCTCTGAGCAGGAGATTAAAGGCCTGAACTTGTGATTGCTGCTCGGCTGGGGACCTCTGCCATTCGCCCACAGGGAGCCAGGAGAGAGCAGAGAGCACAGCTGCCGCTGGAGAAAGTCAGCGTGGGGGACCGCCCGTGGCAGGCTGTTGAAAACAAATGGGGCAAAGAAACGGTTCTGATGCTATCGATCGGAGCTGATGTTTGCAGAACAGCCGGAAATGACTTACTTGCCTTCAAAACCAATAGGGAAACTGAAGTCAGTGAGCCTAGGACAGACCTGACTGAACCCTGCCGTTCTCCCATCCCTCCCGGAAATACCCACACATCAGTCAATGCACCAGAACATCATAAGGAAACTTTGGCATGAGAGATGAAGGATTGGAACCCTTCCACTGCCCCTGCTCAGTCCTCGCCACACTTATCCTTGAATGGCTACCAGCGTTAATATCTTCCTCAGTGTCCCTCTGGGCTGGCTACTCCCACACCACATCTGACCTCTGATCCCCTCTTGCCATTGTCATTAAGGCTCCCGCTGTGTGTAGGTCAAAATGTGGGTGAGCTCCCTCCCATCCTAGGTCAGGTGAGATGGTGCTGGAGCTTTTATTGTTATCCTTGCCGGTTACTTAAAAGGAACTCCTAGTAAATTACCAAAACAAACCAGGAAAACAAAGTACAAAGGAAAAGAAAGTAAAAATGGATGAGTCTGCAGAGCAGGGACTTTTCAACCCAAGGTGACTCTAGACCAGCCCAGTGAGCACAGGGTTGAAAATGCAGGCCTCTTTTCTCTCCCTTTTCTCTCTTTTTTTCTCTTGTCCTCTCCTCTTTTCCCTTCCCTTACTATGTCTTCTCTGCTTTTTCTTTTCTCCCTCCTTCCCTCCCTTCCTTTTTTCCCTTCTTACCATCCTTCCTTCTTCTTCTTTTTTTTTTAATCTCCACCCTGTGTTAGTCCAGGTCTCCCAAGAAGCAGATGTCAAAGATGGGATTAAGGGGACATCAGTTCTATTGAGAGCATTACCTGTGGGAAAGAACATGAGGAGGGATTTGAAAGAAAGGTTGGAAGAAGCAATGCAAGTCTGACCTGGAGTGCAGAGGGGAAGGTTGGGCAGAAGCAAGCTCGACTGCCCTGCCACCTCGGGAAGGTTCAGCAAGGCTGTCGGGACATCCTCGAGTCTGGGTTGGCCACTGGAGGAGTCCGATGTCTCTAGAAGAGGCCTGCTGTGGCATCCATGCCGTGCTTTGTCATCGTGGGAGCAGCTGTGGAAAGCAGGGTCTTGGTGTGAACTGGGCAGTGGGTTTCAGAGCCTAACCCTGGGAGACTTGGTCAATCCTGCCTTTGCAGCTAGAGGTCTGTTTTGGCACACACTCACAGCCCGTGACCCTGTATAGTTTGGCATGCCTAAAGCCAAGTCATAGCCCGATTCTACACTTCAGAGGACTCTTTCTCTAGGCTTCCTCTGGTAACCACATGGCTTCCTTTCTCTACAGGGCTTCTCCACCAGACCCTCCCTGGCTATTCCAGCTGGAACTGCAACTTTCCATCCAACACCCCCTTGCCTCGTTCCCTGCTTTGTTTTCCCCCCAAGTTTTTTTATTAATGTCTAGCCTACCATACATTCTTCTCCTTTGCTGTGTTTATTGTCTCTCACCCCTACAAAAATGTTTCATGAGGGCAGGAATTTTTGCCTATCTTTTTCAGTGTTGTAGCCTTAAGATCAAAACAGTGTCTGGTACTTAATATTTGAATGAATGAATGAACGCAAGAATGGCTACTCTTCAGAGTAAACTTTGGGCTCAGTGGCTCCAGCAGCTGGGTGGACACAGGAAAAGGGCTGTCTTCTTTAGAGCCTGGGGTCTTCACATCACTTTCCAGGGTGGAAAGACAGGCACTATGCTTCAGGGATGAGCAAGGGGGTGAGCACTGGACAAACGCAGGTCCCAGTGCCAACATCTACCAGCTGTGTGACCTTGAGCAAGGCACTTAACCTCTCTGAGCTGTAGCTCCTTCTTGGGTGAAATGAGGACAATGACCTACCACTTTTAGGATGGTTTTAAGGCTGAGAAGGATCTGATTACTTCCAAGCAGGGCTTGAAAAAGAGTTTTCTATTGAAAAGTCAGCACTCACCAGTGGTTTGTCAACAAACTCTTTCTTCAGTTGAGGAAGGATTTCAGCTCAGCCCACTTCCCCAAGCCCTTTGAGACTGTTTCCCATGCCCTCACCCTCTGTCACCTCCCTCTCCCCAAAGGGAGGTAAAGTTTGGGAATTCCTGGGTCTCCGTCATACTAATAGCTACCATTTCCTATGAGGCAATTGCTTTGCATACACTATGACATGACTTAATTAATCAGAACTCTTTGATGACAGGGACCACATATCTGTCCCCTGCTGTGCCCCCCAGGTCTGGCATTGAGTAGGTACTCAGTGAATATTTGTTAAATGATCACACCAACTGGATGGTTACTATTATTATCATCCCTACTATACAAATGTGGAGACTGAGGCTCGCGCATGGCCACAGAGCAAGTAAGTGGTAGAGCCAGGACTTAAACCCAGGCATGTGTGATCTCCAAACCTGAGAGTTTTCAGTTCTATGGTGCTGCCTGAAGAAGATGGTTCTTTTACATAATCCCCAGGGGAAGCGCCCAGGTTGCAGGCACAGACTCATGATGGCCTCAGGACTCCTCCAGCCCCCTGTTTATAGGGAGTCTCAGGGCATTCCTGTTTATAAGAAGTGTCAGCACTGGGGGACAACGTGGCCTCATGAACACCGTGCTCCAACCCATTGAGTTTCATTGCCAACACGTTATTTTCCAGGTTGAATGAATCATCCTTGCCTGGCAGGTAGACCTCTCTTCAGATTTTTTTTAGCTTCTTTTGAATTCTTGGCAATGCTGAGTCATTCTTTGGCAGGACATTGCCAATGTTGTGGCAGTTGGGACAGTTGATGTGGGCCAAGTGGCTTGGTTAACTAACCTATAGGTTTTCTTCCAACACAGCGCAGAGTTTAACCCTTTTCTAGGCAGTCTAGATAGAGGGGTGGTGGTTCTCTAATCTGGCAGAATGCTTTCCAAGTCTCAAGGGTGGGAGTAGGTAGTTGGAAGACAGAGGCGGGTATGTTTGCATATTTGCAAATGATAAAGTTTTTTAACAATTCAAGCTGGGCGGTTTGTGCTTGAAATAAGACTCAGGCATGCACACAAATACACAAACACTCTGTGATGAAAAACTTTATTGTACAAACAGCTGTGTTTCCTTGTAAATGAGGCAATTAAAACAGTATTACGTGTACATAAAGTGTTCCATAGTGAGGGTCAGCTCTGAGAATCAGGGGAAAAGCTGCTATGATGGATACGGTGTTTGAGAGGTACTTCAAAGGCTGTTCTTTCTCAGAGTTCCCCTACCTTGTCCTACTTTGACGGCTGTGATTTTTCATCATTGGTCACTTTAGAGGGTGTGGCACTGGGCCTTCCAATAAAGACAAAGTGTGTAAATAAGTGATGAGAGAGTGATGACTTATTAACACACTGGTGCACAATAACACATCAGTCATTTTAGATGTCAAGCCAGCCGGTTGATAACCTGGAAAAGCTGGGAGAATACAGGTGAGAAGAAGGTAAATTTGGTTGTGCCTGCCCAATGTCTTTTTCCTAGATCTGGATTTTTAGTAACATTTGGGAAACCATCCCACCTTTAATCTTTATCCATGGAATTTCAGTGGGCAGGTGACCTAGGCTTAACCACTCAGAGCACTGCACTTGACCACTGTAACTGGTTCAAAAACAGGCATGTAAGTTGAATCAAGCCAATAGGAGGCCTATTCTAGACTTTTACTAGAGCTATTGGGACAGAGTTATATTCTTGGGGGTTATAAGCTACCCTCAATGGTGTAATAGGATTGCAGCATCTGGACGGGAGTGGAGGACATAATAATATAGAGAGAGGCTGTCTGAGAATAAAGACAGAGCAAAGTAAAATGGAGAGAAGAGAACAACATGTTCCTCAGGACTTCATTTGAGGTCCTGGATGACATCATCCCTGAAGCCAGTTTACTCTTCAACTTTTTACGTCATATGATACAATAAACTGAAAAGCTCATTGCCTCTAACTCCCCTACTCTTTTGCCCAAGTTGGTCACCCAAACCGAATCTTTACTGATATATTTTGCTTGTTTGCTGTTCTTTCTCTTTCACCAGACTGTAAGTTTCCCCCAAAGCAGGGATTGTTGTCTTACTCATTTTTGTACTTTCAGTGTCTAGTAGAGTAGAACTTCAGTCCTGAACTGTAGCAGACAAAGGAAGGAGCTGCTAAGATAGTGTGCTTTGAGCAAGCCGGTCCTGAACAAGATGGTCTATTCTGCGAGGCAGGCTGAAGACATGTGTCTCTTCTCTGCAAAGACACGTGTCATTGTGCAAGGGGATTGGAGGAAAACATACAAATGACATTGAAGAAGAGAGTGGAAGTTGATCCAAGAAAGATCCACAATGATTGTCAACAAGGAGTGGGTGGGTGCTAACGTTACCATCCAGAGATGAAATGAGGAATCGAAAGGGGGTTGGAAAGCCAGATAAAGCAAAAATTCACACACAGAAGTCAAAGCTGGCAAATAAGGGGGTGGTGACTAGATGAATTTTGGAGACAGGAGTCAATATCCATGGTTTGTCTTTTGATATAGAAGAACCTGCCTGCAATGCAGGAGATGTGGGTTTGAACCACGAGTCAAGAAGATCTCCTGGAGAAGAGAATGGCTACCCACTCCAGTATTCTTGCTTGGAGAATTCCATGGACAGAGGACCCTGGGGTCCTCTGAGGACTCTGGGCTACAGTCTGCGGGGTCACAGAGTCAGATGTGACTGAACAACCAACATGCACACGTAGAGGTCAGCTTCATTCAAAGTGGGCAAAGGGGAATGGGCAGGGATGAAACTGCTTTCAAGCTCAAGTCCATTTGCCTAACATGCAATGAGGTCAAATAATACCAGAACATGGGAGTTTGGAGCAGAGAAAGCTTTACTGCAGAGCCTAGCAAGACTCATGCCTTAAAAATCCCCAATTCTCCAAAAGCTTTCAATAAAGCCCTTTTCTGGGAAAAGTGAGGGAAGGGCATGGTCAATTGTTGCAAACTTCCTCTGGTGTCACATCACATCCTTTTTTCTTGAGGTCAGGTCCCAGTCAAGTCACCATGTTTCTGTAAACCTCCACGGAAAGAAATGTAATTCTCTGTTCTGACAAGAAAGGGCCAGGTCTAAAGGCTTGGGAGCCTCTGTCCAGCACCCAGCCTGGATCCTCTTACTGGTGCTCAGGCCCAGCTGAAGAGGCAGATCTCAGCTGGCGGCAGGTCTCCACACACCGCCCAGTCATTATTACTGAGGGACCCAGCTAGCCCTCAGGTTCCTGGGGCAGCCCAAACTGGGGCCCGGTCCCTTGGACCACCGTTCATGGAGACTTCTGCCGCCATTAGGGCTTGAGACGGGGATGGGGGAGAGGGTTGCTGCTTTAGGGCCTCGGCCCGACCAGTGGGCGGCCATGGCGAGGGCTCTGGTGCTCTGTGGGACACAGCTCTCAGGCTGTCCCCGGCCCCCAGCGCACCCACCAGCTGAGGTCAGAGGGCCTGGAGAGCCCCGAGAAGGCTGCGATCTCCTCTCACCCCAGTCTCTGCTCCCAGACCGCTGCTAGGCTAACTGTTAGCAGAGCGGGACCTCTAATCCCAAGCACTGATGGTCCTGCACTTGCCTTGCCCCTGTTACAAGAACACCAGGTACCTTCTGGGAAGACTGGACCCAGAACAAGTAACAGAGACAACATTCCCCATTTCTTCAGAAATATTTTAATCTGGTGACAGAAGTTGTGGGTGCCTCTCTTCCAACTCTGCCTTTTGCAGAGATGAATTAATTAGAGTGGGAGAGGCTAGGATGGGCTTTAGAGGCACTTTGGCATATCTTGGATTATCTCGTAATTACACAAAGCCCCAGACAGCAGCCCCTGTCCAGCTGCCCCCTCTTCCAAAGTAAGTCCAACTGGTTGTCTTTCTTATCTACCAACCAGAAGACACCATGTCACCTTGCAAAGGAGTGCAGGACTCTGGATACCCAAACACTGCTGAGCCAGGAGCCAGCTTACTCTTTCATTGTCAGACTCCTTGAACCTGTTCTCAGGTCTCCGTCTCTGGGTGCAGTGCTCCAGAACAGGGACTGGGAAGGTGTCCCCGTGGTTGAGGTAAGCTGGACACTGAGCAAGTCTGAGCCTTTAGTGCTGCTGGAACAGAGACCAGTAGTCTATGACTGTCCCGTTTAGAAGTCTTAACTAC
>SJYV01013620.1:505336-519707 GCA_006410875.1 Neotragus pygmaeus | reverse complement strand
TCCCTGGGATTCTCCAGGCAAGAACACTGGAGTGGATTGCCATTTCCTTCTCGAATGCAGGAAAGTGAAAAGTGAAAGTGAAGTCGCTCAGTCGTGTCCGACTCTTCGTGACCCCATGGACTACAGCCCACCAGGCTCCTCTGTCCATGGGATTTTCCAGGCAAGAGTACTGGAGTGGGGTGCCATCACCTTCTCCGAACTACATTCCCTAGGAAAGGCTTTTCAGTCTCCTTCCTTCTCTGTCCCGTGACTCCCCCAAATCCTTACTCTGGCACCAATCAGAAGCTGTGTAGCACATGGTATGTCAGCAAAGTCTTCCCTTCCTACTTGTAGCTCTCGGAATTCCTGGCACCTTGGTCCCCCTCTCTATAGTGCCACCATGGGGAAAGGCTATATGACAGACTCAGAGGATGTCATTGATGAGCCAGGAGACCCAGGTTCTAATTACAGAATTTTCAGACCTTCGATCCTTGGCCTCGGGAAAGGGTCTTCTTTCTCTGAGCTTCAGTGGCTTGTTGATTACATGATTCTGGAAACTGATAAAGCGAATCTCTCTCTCTCAGCTGAGAAAGCTGAGCACTTGGCCTCCGTGTCTGGATCTTGCCTTGTGGGCTGCTTCCATCTCTTTGGGCTGACCCCTGCTCTAACCCCTGCTCTGTGTATGCAACCTCTTAGCCACACCTTCCTGTAGACGCCTGGAGTTTTTAGTTGGGAAATCCAAAGTTGGCAATAATATTAGAAGAGATCAAAATATTGGGCCACCAGAGACCAATAGGGGTTTCAATAAATGAAACTTAAGCATTTGAAAGATTCAAGTCCAATTCCCTTAGAAAAGTTCCTGAAAATAAAGATTATCCACTTAAACAACCAAAGATAGCATTTACGAAAAAGGCACTTTGCTGGGAAATCAATCTTAATGTTGCCTCTCACAATTCCAAGTCCCTTATGCTCTATTAAGAACTGGCCCTTTAACCTCTCCTTGAATCTTTCTTTACCAGCACCCTCCCCAAGTCAACCCGACCAACTGCTGCTTGGGGCTTGTCTTCTTCTCTGTAATGACAACTATGGGAAAACTGGAGGATTAAGTGATGGTACTACCACCCTGCACTAAGCATGGTTATCAGAAAGGAAACTGGTTATTTGGTTCCCATCTGTGAGCGATTACAGATGGGAGGACAGATAGTGAGAGGAATGCAAAACCTTTAGCTCATATCCCAAACTCTGGGATTTTCTCGCAAATTTCTTATGCAGAGAGTGGGTGTTTAGAATCCTTTGCTTACCACTCATCCACATGCCTCTGAGTTTCCTTCCCCGCTACATACAAAAAAGGAAGCAAAACTTTCTTACTGTCTGGATTAATTTTGGGGGTAAGGTAGCTTAGAAGTTGGGAAACTATCAAGAGATAAAGTGAACAATGATATTCCTTTCTTATCTGTGATCAGTTTTTTTATTTCCATTACAGCAGCATTTGAAAAATAGACATACGTGAGAGGCATAGCATTTATTCATTCTATGCCTTTTTCTCTGTAGTCATGCAGGACTTGGGGTTCCCTTAGAACAATTCTGGGGCTCTACTAAGACCTCTTGCCTGCAGACTGGAAATGGCTATTCTAGAACAACAATAACAAAAGATTGACAGCATATACTGAGTGGTTCATACACATCAGTCACTATGCTAAGTGCTAAGTGCTTTACGTACATTCCATTTCATTCTCGTGACAACCTTATAAAATAGTTACTTATAGTCTCAATTTTATAGATGAGGAAACATAGACAGGTAAAATAATTCACTCATACAGATAAGCCCACACAGATAGCAAGTGGCAGAGTCAGGATTTAGATTCACGTGTTTCTGATTTCAAATCCACATGCTTAATGGCAGAAGTAGAATTTGGCGTATACTGTTTATATTCTTTATAACTGGCTACTTTGAGTTTAGCTTTTTATATGTTCTGTAGATCCTGGCACATAGAGAAAGCTAAATAAATGCTTTATAATTAATTGATTGGTGGTGAGGGTTAAAAAAATTTTTTTTTCTTTCCTATATTTTACTACTTTTCGAACAGTGGCATTTCAACCTCTATTGAAGGAAGATTTTGGATGACCTTGATTGTAAAAGCCAAGTATCATTGTAAGTTTTGGATTCCAAATCAAGAATTAATAGATGTCAGAGAATGAACTGAACTTGGATACCTGACTTTTTTTCAGTACTTTTCAAAAATATTAATTAATTTATTTTAATTGGAGGATAATTACTTTACAATATTGAGATGGTTTTTGCCATACATCAACATAAATCAGTTACAGGGATATCTGACTCTTGATGTAATTAGGGAGCTTGATGAAGATTATTTTGTTTACAAACCAAGAGTCATCTGTCCTATTTCCCAGGGCATTCAGCTAAGTTTCATCTTTATCATCATCACTGCCATTAATATCACCATAAACATTATCACTAGTGTATATTAACAGAGCTCATTATTCTTACAAGAAACTTTTCTATATTCTGGGGAGAGATATATAGGGGCATAATATAGGTCCTATCCTTGAGGAGCTTCTAATCCAGTGGGGAAATCAAGGAAAACGTCANGATGGAGGAAAGACCATAAGAAGGCATAGGGAGAAGATGGTCATCTACAAGCCAAAAAGAGAGGCCTCAGAAAAAAACAACCCTGCCAACACCTTATTCTTAGACTTCTGGCTCCAAGAGTGAGAAAATATGTAGATTTCCATTGTTTATGCCACTGAGCTTGTTATTGCAGTCCAAATAAACTAATATGGAGACAGAAATTCAGTCTTGGACGTTTGACTAAAGACACCAGGATGATTGGGGCTTCCCAGGTGGCAATAGTGGTGAAGGACCCACCTGCCAATGCAGGAGACACATGGTGTGGGTTTGATCCCTGGGGTCAGGAAGATCCCCAGCAGTAGGAAATGCAGACCACTTCAGTATTCTTGCCTGGGAAATTCCATGGACTCCTGAGCCTGGCAGACTACAGTCCATGAGGTAGTAAAGAGTCGGACGTGACCGAGAGACTAAGCACACATGTCAAGATGCTGGAGACAGTCCTCCCTTCACTCTGGCAGCTCCAGGCCCCAAGACAGGGAAGCACTCAGTGGAAATACCATTCTGTGTGAGACCGCCTCCTGGTTTTCTTTCTGAAGACGCTGCATGTCCTGACTGCCCGACCTGATGAGCCCCTGATCAGAGCCTATGGCTGCACCACAGCTGACCTCAGATATCCCCAGCCAAGGCTATGGTTTCNCTGCTGCCCAGGTAGGCTTTGAGATGTCTCCCATATAGGCTGTTTGCTTTTCCTAGGATAGTGATGGAGACACTGCGTGCCAGAATCTGCCTACTGCTGCCAGTCTCAGAATTAATACCCTCTGAAAACTCTTTACTGGAAACCCCTAAACCCCTCACCCCAGCTGATGGGTATTCATCAGCTGCTATTATCTCCAAACCTCCCTTGCCCATGGACACAAGTCAAGGAGAAGCCAGGTAGGTCCTCTGCAGCCTCAACACTCTGTCCATCCCACCCTGGACTCTTCCCTCTGAGAGGATGTTATGGTGCCCTCAAATTCACATGTTGAAGTCCTAACCCCCAGTACCTCACAATATGACTGTATTTGGAGACAGAGCCTTTAAATAAGTGGCTAAGTTAAAATGAAGTCATTAATCTAAAATGACCCGGGTCCTTGTAAAAAGGGATTAAGACACAGACATACCAGATGGAGGAAAGACCATAAGAAGGCATAGGGAGAAGATGGTCATCTACAAGCCAAAGAGAGAGGCCTCAGAAAAAAACAACCCTGCCAACACCTTATTCTTAGACTTCTGGCTCCAAGACTGAGAAAATATGTAGATTTCCATTGTTTATGCCACTGAGCTTGTTATTGCAGCCCAAATAAACTAATATGGAGACAAAAATTCAGTCTTGGATGTTTGACTAAAGACACCAGGATGCTTGGGGCTTCCCAGGTGGTGATAGTGGTGAAGGACCCGCCTGCCAATGCAGGAGACACATGGTGTGGGTTTGATCCCTGGGTCAGGAAGATCCCCAGCAGTAGGAAATGCAGTCCACTTCAGTATTCTTGCCTGGGAAACTCCATGGACTCCTGAGCCTGGCAGACTACGGTCCATGGGGTTGTAAAGAGTCGGACGTGACTGAGAGACTGAACACACACATCAGGATGCTGGAGACAGTCCTCCTTTCACTCTGGCACCTCCAGGCCCCAAGACAGGGAAGCAATCAGTGGAAATACCATTCTATGTGAGACTGCCTCCTGGTTTTCCTTCTGAAGACACTGCATGTCCTGACTGCCCGACCTGATAAGCCCCTGATCAGAGCCTATGGCTGCACCACAGCTGACCTCAGATATCCCCAGCCAAGGCTATGGTTTCCTCGGTTCTGACCCCTCTGCCTTCTCCCACCTGGCCCTGCACCCACTTCTGTCCCTTCTTTCCTCATCCGCATCAGACCAGTCCAAGCAGCTCTTCAAGGGATCCTATTTCTGGGAGATCAGATCTGGGTTTCACAAATCTAGAATGTCAAAGCACATTCTCTTTCTTCTACCAGCCTCAGTTGGAGAGGGAAACGGCAACCCACTCCAGTTTTCTTGTCTGAAGAATCCTGTGGACTGTAGAGCTTGGTGGACTGTGGTCCATAGGGTCACAGAGAGTTGGACATGACTGAAGTAACTTAGCAGGCAGCAGGCAGGCATCACCCTCAGTAATATATATTTCCATCGTTTTTTCAGAAAGAAAAATATTATTGCCCCTATAATTTGAGGAAGGAGGGAAATAGGACTAGTACTAAGTTTAACAAGGGAATAAGGACTCATGTTTGGAGAAGACAATGGAACCCCACTCCAGTACTCTTGCCTGGAAAATCCCATGGACGGAGAAGCCTGGTAGGCTGCAGTCCATGGGGTCGCTAAGAGTCGGACATGACTGAGTGACTTCACTTTCACTTTTTACTTTCATGCATTGGAGAAGGACATGGCAACCCACTCCAGTGTTCTTGCCTGGAGAATCCCAGGGATGGGGGAGCCTGGTGGGCTGCCGTCTATGGGGTCGCACAGAGTCAGACACGACTGAAGTGATTTAGCAGCAGCAGCAGCAAGGACTCGTGTTATATTCTGAGGCAGGAGAAGAGCCTGTCAAAGGAGGGAGCTTTGATTGGATGTTGAGACGTGGTTTATTTTTTAATTAAATTCATTCATTTAAATTGAAGGATAATTACTCTATAATATTGTGATGGTTTTTGCCATATATCAGTATGAACCGGCCATAGGTAAACTCGTGTCCCCTCCATCCTGAACCCTCTTCCCATCTCCCCACTCATCCCCACCCAGGTGGTCCCAAAGCACCGGCTTTGGGTGCCCTTCTTCACGTATCGAACTTGCACTGGTCAACTGTTTTACATATGGTAAGGTATATGTTTCAACACTATTCTCTCTAATCATCCCACTCTCTCCTTCTCCCACTGAGACCAAAAGTCTGTTCTTTACGTCTGTGTCTCCTTTGCTGCCCTGCATGCAGGATTGTTGGTACCATCTTTCTAGATCCCATCTATATGTGTTAATATACAGTATTTGTTCCTCTTTTTCTGACTTACTTTACTCTGTATAATGGGCTCTAGGTTCACCCACCTCATTAGAATGGGCTCAAATGCATTCCTTTTCATAGCTGAGTAATATTCCACTGTGTCTATGTACCACAACTTCCTTATCCATTGAGGCACAATTTAGATGGCAAGGGATAGGCTGGCAGCTGGGAGAGACCCAGGTCACCACAACAATGGCGGGGTGGACAGAGCCCCGGACTGACGGTCAGATGACTCAGCTCTGAATCTGCTTCTGTCAGTCAAGCCTTGTGCTTATTGAGTATGCGGCTGGGTGCCACTCTGCCAGGTGCTGGGAATACAGACTTGAATATGGCAGACCCAGATCTTGCCCTCCTGGGTGTCTCTACTCTTTTTCATCTTGACACCGGATGATTTGTTCACACTGGAGCCTCAATTTCCCCTCTCTGAAACAAGAAGTCTAGATTACGATTCCTCCTGTTCTTTTCTGCTTGAACATCCCTTAAGGGCGGTTCGTTGGGTTTGAGGTGTTGAGGACTGAAATCTCTAAAAATGGGAAGAGAGGGATGAACCCAGAAACATTCCTAAGAATAAATTGGTTCTTTGGCTACGGGGAAGGAGTGAAACTGAGGGGGCAAAGATGTCTGAGGTTTTTAACCTGAAGGCGTTATCCACAAGGAAAATGGAAATTGGGAAAGGAATGAAGATGATTGCTGGCCCAAATTAGACTTTTCTGTATTTTTATTTATACAGGCAAATGTGTCAAAACTTTGTTTTTTTCTCCAAGGAGGGAAGAATAAACTCCAAGAATGAAAAGATGTGTGGGGGAGGTGGGGGAAGTACCCAGTGACTCTCTATTCACATGGGTGAACAAGATCCAGAGGTCCTAGCAGAAAATAAGCAGACTCCAAACCAGAAATCAGTACCGCTGAAGGAAGCAGTCGCAATATGGTGGCTCAGTGACAGAGGGGAATTGAACATAAAGGGGTCTTTCGCTATGTGCACTGGAGTCCACAGGCTGGAGAGGAAAATTGCCGGGCCACAGCTCCATCCCCAAGGAATTGTGAGACTGAAGCTACATCCTTCTAAATAACACACTGTTGTTTTTTTTCATCTTCTGAGTGCTTGGTAAACCAGCCAAATCATAGTGCCTACTGTTTAGTCAACTCAATAAGCCTTATTGTAGTACCTTTCATGTTCCAGGCAACAAGCTAGGTGCCAAGGATGCAGATATGAATAAGTGAAGCTTCCTGTTTAAAAAATTAGAGGTGAGTAGGGAGGCAGACACATGACTGAGCCTATTGCGGGCAGCCTGTGACTTGTCTTTAAAATACCATTGTTAGCAAAGTGCTGGTGATGAATTCTGATGGCTCAGCTCTGGGAAGGCCTCATAGAGGAGGTGGTATTTGAACTGGGCCTGATTTACAACCTGCATTGGATGAAGTGAGCTAAATGTTGGGACTTACAGAGGCATCATCTTCAGCCTTTGGCAGGAGAAAGGTTGAGGGTGGATTGGGGAGTGGAGAATGTTCTAGACCAAGGATGTAGTAAATTTGGAGGAGGCTCAGGGGCAGCAGCAGGGTGAGGGGGGGATGGGGGAGGACTCTGGATGTATAAGCACCTTTATGGAGCATAATCAGATATATTGATTCAGTTCAAAACTAAGTGGGCTTTCCAGGCAGAGGATGGGAGAAGGTACTGTGGGGAGAGGTGGGAGAGTCAGTGACAGGGGAGGTGAGGGAAGAGGCAGTTACAAGCCAGCAGGAGGATGTGGGAGGTTTTAGACAATACTGCTCTTTCAGAAGGGTGAAGCAGGCCAGTGCCGCAAAGGCGTGGAAGGCTCCAGAGCCAGAGGGACAGTGAGCTGATGAGCTGCTTGGTCAGTGAAGCAAGGAAAGAAGCTGGGATGGCAGCTGAAAAGATCCATGGGGTCAGAAAAGGAGGGAGGCAGCCAGCAGCCTGGATCTTAGTTCTTACTAACGCTGCCCTGCCTGAGCCTGGGGCTGGAGGTGAGGGGGTGCAGGCTTGCCAGGACCCACATAGAGGGGCTGTGGGCCAGCTCTAGGCCTCTGAGAAGCATGAGGAGTGATCAGACTGTAGACACACAGCTGAGCTTCTGAGGCAGTGCGGCTGACCAGATGCAGATTGCTTACCTGGCAGGTATTGCAGACAGGGAACAGGTGCGAGCCCAGCCTCCACATGGTCCCCCCTGGCTTCCTCCCTAACAGCCTGTCTGCTCCTTCCTCCTCTCCTCCCATCTTCCTCCCTCTCATCCTCNGAAAATACTTTAAGGCAAAAGGTCCCATGGGGCAGGCACCCATGGATTTGGGGACAGGGTCTGAGGCCCTGGGGCAGTGCTGAATGGACTCTATGGAACTTCCCCTGGAAGCCTAGGGCCTGGTCTCCTGTGACCTTCCGAGGAACAGGAGGAGGAGCTCTGTCTTTCACCATGAGATCCCTGGTAGGAGAATTCTCAACAGATCCCAGGGTTGTAGCCCCTTGGAAGAGGATGTGGCTGAGTCTCTCAGGCCAGGATGACGTGCCGGGGCTTAGGCTCCTGGGTTTCAGTTAGACGGTTACCCAAATGCAGGCAGCTTCCTGGCTGGGGAGCTGGAGGCAGTTTTGGGTTCTCTCTAAAAGTTACCCCATACCTCCTCCCCACCCCGCCTCCACTGCCTCCTGGCTCACTCCCTCTGTCCATAACCGCTGCTTTCCTTCCTGTTCCCTTTCCTTCGGGGGTATTCACACAGTCTCCCCCACCTGTCCCTTTCCTCTCATTACTCCTACTTGTTTGTGATCATTTGGGTCTTGGCTTAGATCTGCTTTTCTATGGGAAATGGCTTGACTCCCCAGATTGGCGCTAGGCCCCCTGCCTGGATCTCATGGCATTTTGTATGTCCGTATCATAGCATCTTCTCACAGTCTGCAGTTTACAGGCTTATGTACGTAATGTTTGTGTGGTTTTATATCATGCCTCTCTCCTCTGCTTCTGGAGTACAGGCTTCCTGAGGGCAACTGCTGGGCCTGGTGTGCTCACTACTACCCTCTGTGCCTGGCACATATGGGCACTCAGAAGTGTGATGCTCTCTGGGGTCAGCGCTTCCTGCCATTGCCCTAAGTCAGCTACGAGACTGCACTANGAAAAAAAAAAAAACCTAATAAATAAATCCATGCAGCAAATTATATGTTAAACAGTAGATATTTTTCAACAAAGATAATGAAAAATTGCTCCTATATTATAAAGAGAGTAAACACAAGTAGAAAAACAGAAACGTATTAGGTAAAGCACAAAATGTCAAAACAAACAAGTGTCTGATCCCCTGAGCTGTGCAGGTGGGCCTGGCTACCTACAGTAGGCAAGTCCCTAGGTGGGCTGGACCACTGGTTTCCCACATCAAAAGTGACTCCAGTCTCTCTGGACAAAGTCAGAGACTTAACCACAGAGCAAGAGGCAGGAGTTAGAATCAAGAAAAATAAGCCCAGGAAGTTTTGTTCCACTGGGTACTAGAAGAGGCTTCTGGAAGACAATGTGAATGAGACATCCTTGTCCATACCTGGGCTTTGTTAATAGAGCTTCCATGACACTATGAGAGTGGACCAGATTTGATTGGATTTATAGCTGAGAGCAGAAATAGGCATAACTCAAAAGAAAGGAGTGTACTCGAAAATTGTTATTTTAAAAGTTCAATATCACTGTTAGATGGCTAGATAGCATCATTGACTTGATCAACATGAATCTAAGCAAACTCTGGGAGATAGTGGAGGACAAGGGAGGCTGGAGTGCTGTAGTTCATGGATCACAAAGAGTCAGATAGGACTTAACAACTGAAGAACAAAAACAGCAATTAATTAAAGAGAAACAAAATAGAAGATCCGTTTGCTCATTCATTCATTATAAACATAGTTTTGAAAGTTGTCTACTTGCAGGCACTGGGAATGTAGCAATGAATGAAATAGACAAAAATCCCTGTCTTCATCAAGCCCATATTTTTGGTGGGGATAACAAAAATTATAGAAAATAAATCATATATAATTTGACATTAGCATGAAGCACAAGAGAAAAAGCATAGGAGGATTCGGAGGGATCGTCATGGCCAGCAAGATGGCAGAGTAACAGGTCTAAGTCAGACACAAAGAGAAGGCAAAGGCTGCAGAGGAGCAAAGCCCTGTGATCGTTATTTTATTGCATAATGTTGGTGGAAAATGCAACCAACACTGGGCTTTGTGCCTGACTGTCTGTGTATGAGTCCTTCCCCACTGGGGGACTGTGTTGTAGTTTCCTCATTTGCAAATTAGTGGTGGTGGTGTTGCCAGCTCCAGGACTGTTGTGAGGATTAAGTGAGGTAATAAAGAAAAACAGCTCACGGTGACTCATGCAGCAAGCCCTTGAGATTAGTTTGCATCATATCCGTCGGTCAATTACTACAGCAAACTTTTTTTCATTGCAATGTTCATTGCTAATGAGGATAGGACAATATGTCTTGGTAAGGATAGGGCATAGTTGATATGATTAAGAGGGAAATGTGTTTTAGTTAGGGTATTTTCAGGTTTATGCAACTTAAGTATGCATGCGCCTATGTACACTCAGTTGTGTCTCTGTGCGATCCCATGGACTGTAGCCCACCAGGCTCCTCGGTCCGTGGAATTTTCCAGGCAAGAATGCTAGAGTGGGTCACCATTTTCTACTCCAACTTAAGTATACAGACCTTTAAAAACACTTGTCCGGGCCTCTGAAGTTAGAGCGCACATGAGGGCTTGTGGAATTAGAGGATCAATGATGCTCCTGGCGGTCTTCATTGCTCCTTTATGCCATCCGTGGTGGTTTCTTCTCTGCAGGCTTGTAGCACCACAGGGACCCTGTATCCAGGCATGATGCTGTCTGGAGTGATGCGCTTCAATGCAACAGGTTAGGCACATGCAACTACTTACATTCCATCTAATAAACTTAAACACAAGTTCATTCCACATATTGCTGATAGGGTAATAGAATCATAATCATTTTTTAAAATTTCATGTTTTCTGTTATTAAAATATTTCAATTTATGCTATTTTTTGCAGAGAAATAATCATTGAACACACACACACAAATATATGTATCGTACATATGTGTTAGATATAGTTAGCTAGCATATACCTACCTACCTAGCCAACTTGGGGTCACAAAACAGTCAGACATGACTGAAGCGACTTAGCAAAGCATAGCACATATATACATGCATATCTATATCGTGTGGAAATGTCCTCTTGACTAATATGATATAGAAAAACTATTCTTAATATGTATAGAAGGAATATTGCCTGCTTAATATCATTGGAACTGAAACAAATAGAGGCAGAGAACAAGATTGGAATAGAATAGAAATAGAAATTTTGGCAGGTATTGTTAAGAAAATTATAGGTGAAAATTTTTCCTACCTTTCTAGATTTTATTAATTATATGTTATCTTTATCTTGGAAGTTTAAAAAAGTACTTAAGAAAACAAATGAGGAAGAAAGAAATGTTTATTTTAGGAATACTGTAGTTTATAAATCTGGGTTCATATGAAATTATTTCATCATAGNCCGCCTACTTCTCTCCAAGTGTATCGCTGCATGCTGCAACAATGAAAGATCTTGTGTGCTGTAAGACCCAGCACAGCCAAATTAATTTCGAAATTGAGTCAAATAAATAAATGAATATTAAAAAATACCCAAAACCCCACTAAAAATATTTTTTCAAATTGTGTAACAAGTTAAAAAAATTAAAAATGAACATTCTCTATCCCAAAAAAGAATATTGAATAATTAATTATGTATTCCGTGTACAAGTTTTGTGGAGCACAAGAAGGTGGCTTTGAATATAGAGTAATTGAGGGAGAGTTTCACTGCTTCCTGTAGCCACTGAGCTTTCTGGATGTTTCCGGCTTCAAAGCTCTGCTTCTAGGAGACATGGTGAATTCCATGGAAACAGGGACAAGGCCTCACTCATCTTTAGATGCTCCCAGAGCTCAGGGTTGTGCTGAGCTCCACAGATGTTGGTGAAGAGCATGAGCGGATAGTCTTCTCCTGGGCTAAGGAAGGAACTGGACGAGCAGGAGAAAGGGATGTGATGAGGAGGTGGGGGGAGGCTATGCGCACTTGGCTGGCTCTGGGTTAGCTTTGTTCTCTACTGTCTGGGTTGGCTGCCTCCAAAGCTCCTTTCCATCCCTCCTTGTACATAGTGAGATCAACGCAAAGTCCCCGGCACCTGTCCCACTCGGGTGCCACCTCCAGGAACTTGAGGTCAACGTTAGCTCCACGGGCGGTCTGGCCAGGAGGCAGAGTGAGAACAATGAGGGGTTAATCTGGACTGTGTGTGCACTCTGTGACCTCGGGCAGGTGCTCATCTCTCTGTTTCTCCATTTCTTTCTTCATAAAAAGGAACGATTCATAGTCAGAGGTGTTCACGGGATTGCTGTGATGATGAACTGAGGAAATGCACGGAAAGATCTTTGTGGGGTACCCTGCACACAGAAGTTGCTCAATAAATGTCAGTCATTTTAATCATTACTGAGAGTTGCAGCCTTGAACTGGGACCTGGGTCCCAGGATCCTCTGCCTAGAATTTCCTCGTCCCTTCCTACCCTTTGCAGCCACAGGCAAGTCACCTGGAGCCTTCCTCGTCTCTGCTTCTTTTTTTTTTTTTTCACAACCAGGATAATGATAGCTCGCCTTCCTTCCAACACTGCTGTGTGGATTAATTAGTGTTAATTAATGGGCTTTGAAAATGAAAAGCACCTAGGTAAGTGCTGATCATGATTATTAATGGGAACCATGAGCCTAGAGAAGGCACCGTACAGGGTCCTAAAATTATACAGATTACAGAACAATGACAAGAGTGGAGAAAGTGGCTATTAAGCTCTGAGGCTGGGGCCCCAGGTCTGCCAGCCTGCCAAGGTCTTCAAACCAGAACAAAAAACTCGCAGTCGTTTGCATGCAAAATTCTGTGGTGAGCCAAGGAGGTGGAGTATCTTTAGCAAATGTCACAGACTGGAAGGGACCCTCGAAGGTGGCTGAACCAAGATTGTCTCCTCGGAGAACTCGGCCCTTCCGCCCCTTTGAAGACCGTGCGGTGCCTGTGGGCTTTGAGGCAGGAAGGGACTCCCCACCAGAGTCATCATGAGAAAAGTCATCATGTACTGCCTACTACCCACGGAAGTGTAGTTTTCTAGTAAACGACATGCATCTAGGATTTTACATGAACGCATCCTCTCTTTTTTTGGAGGAATCAGGTTTAACGAGGCACAATCTACATTCAGTATAACTCACCCTTTCAGTGTGCAGTTCTAAAAATCTGGACTAACACCGATAGTCTTGTAAACACCACCATAATCAAGATTCAGAAGAATTTCGTCCCCTGCCAAACTCCTTCAATCCCTTTGCGGTCATCCCCACCACCGGCTCCCGGGAGCCACTGATCTGTTTTCTGTCCTTGTAGTCTTGCTCTTTCTGGAATGCCATACAAATGGAATTATACAGCAGGNGAGGGGAAAATGAGGCTCAGACAGTGATGTGACTTGCCCTGGTCATAGGTTCCTATCGGAGAGCAGGGCTGGAACCTTGGTCTTCTGCCTCCTGGGACAGAGCCCATGATGCTTTCGTTGGAGGTAGTTGTCATCGGGACATACCTCCCCCAGTCCTCGGGCTCCCAGCTCAATTCCTCTTTGAATCCAGAGCAGCTGTTGTTTGACAGAAGAGAGACAGGAGAGGGATACTCTATTTGCCAATTTTGTCCCCCCAAATGAAACTAACATCTTGGGGGTGTTCCCTGTGTGCCAGGCACGATGCTGCTGCTGCCATCCTTGTATTTCTTCCTGTCTGCCATTTTGTTTCTCCTTCAACAATCCCATGAGGTAGGGGAAATGCTGGGAAACCATTCTGCAGAGGAGAAAATTGAGGATCAGAGACAGTAGGTAACTTGTCCTAGGTCACACCATCCATAGCACAGCTAGGATTCAGTTCCCTGTCTGTTGGACTCCAAAGCCCGTGGGCTTTCCACATCCTCACTTTGCATCCCCCAAAAGATGGGATGCAGATGTTGCATGCCAGTGGTCTTTTACCAGAGGCAGGAGTCAGCTGCTGAGAGATGTGACTTGGTCCTTCGGATCCCCTCGGCAGATTTGCAGATGAACTGAATGAGGAGGATCTTTGCCTAGCTGTTACCTGTCTCTTCCTATACAGGGCAGGCTGTACCCAGAGACCAGAAAGTTTATTTAGAATCTTAAGAGTGTCTGCCCCTAAAGAGATAGGAGCAAGCAATGGGGCATTTGTCAAAGCGAAAAAAGAGGAGAGAAAAACAAGGAGAAGTCAGTGGGAAGGAGGAAGAGGAAACCGGAGTCAAGGAGGTGGTGGGCAATGGAGAGAGACAGAATGACTCAGGAAGAGGGATGGGTGCCCTGGGGAGGGGTTGGGAACAGGACTGAATTGGTGAACTGCAATTTGTGAAGTTTACAGATAAATCTTGGTCCTTTCAGCAAAGCTTATCTGTAATGGGCTCGGCTCGCTGAGGCCCCGTCTCCTGTAGACATAAATCATTTTCTAATTTATAACATGAATAATTGATTTTGCCTCTGTAGCCTCAACAATAAATCTCCCGATCACACATGCATAAGAAAATAATAATAATGAAAGCGATCAGGATATGCTGCCATCGATTAACTGTGAGAGGGGCCACTTGACTCGCAATTCATGTTTTAAGTATTCCAGGTGGCACCAGGCCCACAAGCCACTTCTGACCCTTGCCCCTGGGTTCTACCTGTCACGAGC
>SJYV01013620.1:427571-505192 GCA_006410875.1 Neotragus pygmaeus | reverse complement strand
ACCTGTCACGAGCAGGGAGTGGAAGAGGAGGGGGAGGGGGCCAGGAGGGGAGGGAAGGCCAGGTCTGGCCATGACTGACCATGGACAGGATCAAGTCAAGCATTTCCTCAATGGCTGTTATTCACTTACCAGCAATGTACTGAATATCTCTTATCCAGATAGTCCTGGGCAGGTGTTATCCAGGACGAAGCAAGACCTGGTATTTGGCTTCAAGGAGGTTATAATCGGGTTAAAGGGCAAAGCACAGAACATAATTTGGTGTTCAGGAGGGACTGAATTCAGGGTAAAGAGCTCTGTTGTGATCATCTCCACGCCAGGAACCCTGGAGTCCTCCACGAGTATCTGGCTCCCTCCTCCTTCCCAGCGGGCCCTGGGATCCATCTGCTCACCTCCTTTCCCCACTACAGCCTCAGTCAGGGCTCTGCCGCCTTTCTCCTGATGTCACAGTGACCTCCTCAGTGGCTGCCCTCCATCCTGTTGCCCCCTGCCTCCCTCCATTCTCCTGTAGCTACATTAACACGATGGGTGGGCTTCCCACAGGCCTTTGCTTCAATACATCCCCCTCCACCCCAGCCTCTCCAGCCTCGTCTACTGAGACTCTTTCCTCTCGGAGCTCACACTAGATTCATCTTGTAATAAATGTCCAAGGGTGGCGTGTTCCTGTTGTAGCCTCAGACCTTTTCCATGGGTGCTCTCTGGCTGGAGTGCTCTTTCCCCCTGCCACCCCTGCACCTCCTCTCCCATCCCTGCTGAAATATCACCCCTGCCTCAGCCTGGGTAAGAGGTCCCCGATGAGCACCCCTACCTACATCCCTGGCACGTCTCCTTCATGTCAGTGGGACATTGGAAATGTGTTCAATATGTTTCTTTTCTGTTGGTGATCAAGTTCCTGAGACCAAGATCCATATTTTCTCTGTTTGCCACTGTTTCCTCAGGATGTAGTCTAGTTCATGGCACACAGGAGGCACTTCAGTAAAAGCTTGTTGAATGAATAAATGATACTCCTGCCGCTAGCCTACTTCCTCTCTGGATCATCCTAAATAGAATAATTTCTTGTGTGTGAGCATCATGGCCAGATTTTTCTGTTCAGGAATTCTCACCCATTGCCAGCACCTGTGTGTGATATCCAAACATCCCAGCCTGGCCCTGATGGCAGCAACCTGTCCTCCTTGGTCATTCCAGCTTCTCGTCTCATGAGTC
This sequence comes from Neotragus pygmaeus, assembly GCA_006410875.1. Classification (NCBI taxonomy): domain Eukaryota; kingdom Metazoa; phylum Chordata; class Mammalia; order Artiodactyla; family Bovidae; genus Neotragus; species Neotragus pygmaeus. The sequence goes on along the minus strand of SJYV01013620.1, from coordinate 503,992 downwards.
CTCTCAGTGGGCTCTCTGTTCACTTTCTGAAATACACTCATCCTTCATGACTTGGCTCAGATGCCAACACTAGTTTGGCACTTGTTTCTTTGCTTAAAACCTTCACTTTGCTACTGGATGGGAGGGGAGGAATCGAGTTTTAAGTGGAAGAGAGATGTGGGCAGATCTGGGTTTGGGGTTGATTGTTCCAAAAACTTCACAGGGGATGGATCGAGGCAGAGAGGACCAAAGGGAGGCAAGTCTTTCACTCTGATCCTGACCCTAGCCCAGCACCTCAGATCCAGGGAGCCAGGGGCCTGCTTAGGGCCTTACAGTGATTCATTACCAGACTTAGATTTATACTCAGTTGATGCCAAGGCTGCTGCCATTCTATCCACTCAGTTATACTGCTGATCCAGCCCCTGGGACTGTGGTTTCCCAGCTCCCTGGATCCCTGGCCTGAATCCCAGGGTCTCCCTTACAATGGAGCCTAAAAATAGAAGCCGCTTCTGTAGGATAAGGAAGAGGCAAAGGACCCAGGCAGGATGTGAATAGATGGACGTGACCCCTCCAGGGCTCTCTGGGGAGCACGGGGATGTGGCCCTGGAGGCGCTGAGTGCAAGAGGGAGCAGAGGCCAGGCCTTCTGGCAGGAGATGCAGCGTCCCTGGTGGGATGTGGGCAGGCCTGGCTTCCTTTCCCTCACCTGCTCATAACCCCCTCCCTTCGCCTCTCCTGGCTCTGAGCCCAGGCCTTGCCCAGTGCTCTATTCTCATCCCCAGGGAGGGCTCTCATAGCCATCAGACCAACATACGGACGTCAGGGAGAGCTCAGGAGCCACCAAATGCAAGCCAAGCAGGGGACGAGAGGATGGGGTAGGCAGAGGAGGGCGGATGAAGACACGGCCCTGGGTATCTGAAGTTTGACGACCACTGTCTTAAGCAGCACACAGCTCTTTCTGGATGACAATCTAAGGACATCACTGCTTCCACCAAAGTTCACTGAAAATGCCGTAGATAGGCCCATGGACCAGAAGGGATGAACCACAAAGGCCTTGAGTTCTATTGAAAGATTTCTGTTGAGAAGTTCTATGACATGATTCTAGATAAGTTGTGTTCCTGAACCATAGTTTCCTCTTGTGTACAATGAAAATTTTTTAAATTGTAGAGTTTTGATTAAAAAAAAGGCAACTGAGGTGTAATTCACATATAATAAATCACACAAATCTTAAGTGTACAATTGACGGGTTTTTATACATGCATACACTCATGTAACTATCACCTAGATCAAGACACAGAACATTGCCAGCATTCCACAGGGCTCCCTCCAGCTCCTTCCCAGTCGTTGGCACTCACCCAGGCACCTCTGCTCCACCAAGGAGAACCACCATTTCTGATGTCTGTCATCATAAGTTGCTTGCTTAAGTCACTTTAGTCATGTCTGATTCTGTGGGACCCTATGGGCTGTAGCCCGCCAGGCTCCTCTGTCCATGGGATTCTTCAGGCGAGAATATTGGAGTGGGTTGCCACACCCTCCTCCAGGGGATCTTCCCAACCTAGGGATCGAACCCGCATCTCATGAATCTCCACCATTGCTGGTAGATTCTTTACTACTGAGCCACTGTGGGAAGTTCCATCATAGGTTAAGTAGATGTATTTTTAAAATTTGCATAAAATCATACAATATGTGCTCTTTGGTGTCTAGATTCTTTCCCTTGTGGAAAGCGTCTTGTAAGAATCCAATGAAACAGTCGATATATAAGTGCCTAGGGTAGTACATGGCATCTTGTGAAAAGTGAAAGTGGAAGTTGCTCAGACATGTCCAACTCTTTGTGATCTAGAATTCCCTAGGCCAGAATACTGGAGTGGATAGCCTTTCCCTTCTCCAGGGGATCTTCCCAACCCAGGGATCAAACCCAGGTCTCCTGCACTGTAGGTGGATTCTTTACCAGCTGAGTCACAAGGGAAGCCCAAGAATATTAGAGTGGGTAGCCTATCCCTTCTCTAGTAGATCTTCCTGATCCAGGAATCAAACTGGGGTCTCCTGCATTGCAGGCAGATTCTTTACCAACTGAGATATCAGGGACTCCATGAATATCCAAGAAGATGAGATGGTTTGAATCAAAAAGACTTGTCTTGGAAACCAGCTCCATACCTTGCTAGCTTTGTGACATTCTGAGCCTCAGTTTTTCCATCTGTCAAAGGGGATAACAGTTGCTTCCTCACAGAGTTGCATAGTCATTAACTGAGGTAGAGAAGGTGTAGAACCCGAACAGTAAGTGCCCAATTAAGGTCCAGATTGTGCTCCTCCCAGCTGTGGTTCCGAAGCCTGCTCAGAAGCCTGTTCAGACTGTTATAGAGAGTGGGGTACTTTGCTATGTTCCAGTGGTTTTCAAATTGCATTTCTTAGAGTTTCAGCACTCTGTGGTCATGAATCAGAGGCTGAGGGTAAGGAGGAGGAGAACAGGGGTGGGAGGAAGCTTAGCAGATGGAGTTGGGGTTTTCTACCCCAGGTCAATCAGAGCAGCTCTGCCCTCATCTGTTTGGTAAGTTGGGGGATAGCATTTGCAAACTATGTTCTGCTTCTAAAAAAGGTTTGAAACCACTATTGTCTTCTGTAACCCAGAGCACTGCCCATCGTGCCAGCCAGATGTTGTATAAATGGGAGAACAAATAGGAACCTAGCCATGCTAATTGGTTAGACCTTCCTGAAAACCTGTCCAGACAAATGTACTACACCTCAGTGCAAGGACACCCCCAGAAGTGAAAAAAGATGCCCCCAGAAGTGAACAAAGCAGTTTCATTTTTATTTTGCTGAAGTATAAATTGCTTTTAAGGGATATCTACATACCTATTTATTTTATGAGCTATGATATAAGAATCAAGTCAAATTTTTAAAGAAAAGCCTTTAAGATGCTATCACTTTAATATGGCAGCTATGAAATTCATTTAGGAAAACAGTGAGTATCTGTTGCTTTTATCTGACAAGAAAGCATTTATTCCTCTTCTGGTACCAGAACCTCATTTTTCCCTTGGTGGAACCATTTCTTTCCCACTCATGGTTTTTGTGGGATAAATTTGAGTTCAAGAATGCACATATGACCCAGAACTGGTCACTCAGGAGTTCCAGCCCCTTGATCATGGTGATGGTTTAGGGAAGGGTATCACACAAATAGGCCAGTGACAGTCCATCTTGGGCCTTTTGTTGAAACTGATGGGAAAGTGAAGCTCTCTTTTCCACTGGATTTGAANGATATCAGGGACTCCATGAATATCCAAGAAGATGAGATGGTTTGAATCAAAAAGACTTGTCTTGGAAACCAGCTCCATACCTTGCTAGCTTTGTGACATTCTGAGCCTCAGTTTTTCCATCTGTCAAAGGGGATAACAGTTGCTTCCTCACAGAGTTGCATAGTCATTAACTGAGGTAGAGAAGGTGTAGAACCCGAACAGTAAGTGCCCAATTAAGGTCCAGATTGTGCTCCTCCCAGCTGTGGTTCCGAAGCCTGCTCAGAAGCCTGTTCAGACTGTTATAGAGAGTGGGGTACTTTGCTATGTTCCAGTGGTTTTCAAATTGCATTTCTTAGAGTTTCAGCACTCTGTGGTCATGAATCAGAGGCTGAGGGTAAGGAGGAGGAGAACAGGGGTGGGAGGAAGCTTAGCAGATGGAGTTGGGGTTTTCTACCCCAGGTCAATCAGAGCAGCTCTGCCCTCATCTGTTTGGTAAGTTGGGGGATAGCATTTGCAAACTATGTTCTGCTTCTAAAAAAGGTTTGAAACCACTATTGTCTTCTGTAACCCAGAGCACTGCCCATCGTGCCAGCCAGATGTTGTATAAATGGGAGAACAAATAGGAACCTAGCCATGCTAATTGGTTAGACCTTCCTGAAAACCTGTCCAGACAAATGTACTACACCTCAGTGCAAGGACACCCCCAGAAGTGAAAAAAGATGCCCCCAGAAGTGAACAAAGCAGTTTCATTTTTATTTTGCTGAAGTATAAATTGCTTTTAAGGGATATCTACATACCTATTTATTTTATGAGCTATGATATAAGAATCAAGTCAAATTTTAAAAGAAAAGCCTTTAAGATGCTATCACTTTAATATGGCAGCTATGAAATTCATTTAGGAAAACAGTGAGTATCTGTTGCTTTTATCTGACAAGAAAGCATTTATTCCTCTTCTGGTACCAGAACCTCATTTTTCCCTTGGTGGAACCATTTCTTTCCCACTCATGGTTTTTGTGGGATAAATTTGAGTTCAAGAATGCACATATGACCCAGAACTGGTCACTCAGGAGTTCCAGCCCCTTGATCATGGTGATGGTTTAGGGAAGGGTATCACACAAATAGGCCAGTGACAGTCCATCTTGGGCCTTTTGTTGAAACTGATGGGAAAGTGAAGCTCTCTTTTCCACTGGATTTGAAGATTGAGTGGCTGGGGGCCACCACATTTGGAAGACCTTCTTGAAAGTGAAGAGAAAGCACAGGAAAAAGCCTGAGAGATCAAGAAAGATCAAATTCTGAAGATATTATTTCAGACCCTGGATCCAGCTATGTCCGAAACAAGACCTAACTGTAGATCTTCCAATCACTGAGACAATGAATTATTTCTTCCCCCTCAAGGATTTCTTTCACCTGCCACCAAAAAGTCCTGCTTAATATATAAGTAGATCAAAGCTTAATTATGTTAAGTGAATTTCCTTTCAGAGCTGTCACCTTGAGAAGCAACACTTATTCCAAAGTAGCTTTTAGAAATTCTCATTGAGACAACCCTTGTATCAACATGACAATAAAGTCATCTTACTTTATATCATTGTGAGAGAGGAGAAGAGTTGTCTGTTTGATCACTTAGTTCGTTCACCAAACTTAATTCTGATTGATGGTATCCAAAAACTGAAATCTACCCTCAGATGATGGGGACTTGCTGACTAGGATGCCAGCTGAAAATGTGTTGAAAGTACATCTTTGAACTGGTGTTTCGCTTTTCAAGGTGAATAGGGGAAGATTAATTTGTGTACATGGATTGTTGTCTGAAATATCAACCTCATTATCTTTGGTCATACCTCAAAATAAGAGCAGTGCTTGTTTCCCTGACCTCGCTTCTCTGAGAACCATATGGTCTCCATCTTGCCCTTGTCCTGATGAGAGGACTTATTGTCCTATTCACACATAAGAAAATGAAGGCAAACTTCAGTTCAGAATGAGGTGAAACCAAGTATGTATTAGNAATAAGAGCAGTGCCTGTTTCCCTGACCTCGCTTCTCTGAGAACCATATGGTCTCCATCTTGCCCTTGTCCTGATGAGAGGACTTATTGTCCTATTCACACATAAGAAAATGAAGGCAAACTTCAGTTCAGAATGAGGTGAAACCAAGTATGTATTAGTATTCAGAACACTAAATGGAATCTCCATGAGGCAGGGCCAGAAGATGAATCTTGGGATCTGAGCAGGGACAGGTGGGGCCAACAGGAAGCAGGATGATGGATATGGGTGGGGAGGATCAAGCAATGGTGATGACTCATCAGAAGCTGGCTGAGGCCAAGTAAGAGCAAGGGAGACACCCAGCAGGGGACTGAGGAGCTGGCTCTGTTGGCATCTCTTCCTCCAGCTGACAGTGGGTTGTGTGTCGGCTCCGGGAGCACAGCCGGTGTTCTCTGCTCGGTCCTTGTCAGTGCGTGTGTGACATGAGGGGAGGGCCAGGAGGGACTCCAAGGCTCATGGCTTCCACGCTCTGCCCAGGAAGAGGTGTCTTAACTGGAGGAGAGGTTTACTGCATTCAGGCAATTTAATCCTCCCAAGCAGCCGGGCAGGCCCTGGAGATAATAAAGAAAGAAGGTAACAGAGTGGATCTGCAAAGCCTTTAATACACAGCATTAAAGGGTAATGGGAAAATCGATGGGACTATACAACAGGGTCACCCCAACTGCCAGCAGTGCCGTCATTAACGGGATAGTTGGTGCTCCAGCCACTGCAAGGCTGCTGGGCAAGGCCCAGAACCAGGGCCCTGGCCTGACCTCTTCAGGGCTCAGATGGCTTCCTGGACTCTGGGACTTCCCACTTGGATCAGAACACTGGGGGACGACCTTCTCTCTCCGATGGGCACACCCTGCTCTCTTCACCCTGGCCAAGTGACTTAATAATAGCTACCATTTATTGATCACTTTCTATGGGCCAAGGCTCGAGGCTCAGAGCTTTCTGAATTGTTGCATTTAATCCTTAAAACAACTCTATAAACCAGCTACTATCGCTGTAGTTTCCATTCCATATGTAAGTAAAGTCCAGAGAGACACATGTGCCCTTGATCATCTGCTGGGCAGGAAGTGGGTGGATCAGCACAGATCCTAGGATGTGACAGTTGAAAAGGGTCCCACAGAACATCTGGACCCACCCCTCAGGACAGAGAAGTCAAGTGACTTAATCTGGTTCACACAGCTGCTCAACAGAAAACGTGCAATTACAAAGCAGGTGTCCTACCTTTTAGCTCTGTGCTCTTTGTCCCCATTATATCATCCGATCATTTCCATCCACAAAGCACACACTCCACTGGCTTTGGACTTCAGAGTCATTCATTGTAATTAAAGGGATGGTCATTTAGGAATTGTTTCCGTTCAAGGCAAAGTTCCTAAAGCCCCTCACTGCATTCTGGGGGAGGAGGTGCTCAGGATCTGGATATCGTTCTTCAACATCTGCCTGGGGAGAGAAAACCACGCAGACCCGAAACAACCTTAGACAAGTTCTAAACCGACAAATAAATGTGAGAGTGTGTGATGCCGACTGTGCGCACAGAGCATCAGGGAATTAGAAGTAAAAGAAGAGGCTTTGTAGAGGCGAGGAGCTTGGAACTGGATCGTTAAAGGAAAGAAGGTTTGGGATTAGACAAAGCAAGAGGGAGGTCTCGATTGATGGCAGAAACCACAGAGGCAAAGGCCTGGTGGGTGGAAAGAACGTGGTGTAATATGTTGGACCTATAGGAAACAGAAGTCATACTGGTGAAGTCGAGAGATGTGAACTGGAGTGGCAGGGGATTTTAGTCTCAGTGTGGAAAGCAATGCGGAGCCAAGGGTTAAGTAAGGTATAATGCAAAATGACAGCAATGGGTTTAGGAAGATATGACGCCAGCCATCCAGGAATACTGGAAGTCTGGAGGACTGAATCCCAGAGAGGAAGAAACAAAGGCAGTCTTCCCGACACAGAGTGGTGGTGGGAGCTGGGGCTGGTGTGGAGGCCGGAAAATAATTAATTAAAGGGTGAAGGCCAGAGAGGGTTGTGGTGAAGGAGGCACCAGGGTTTGGTGTGAGGGCCAAGGAAGGAGGGCATCAGCTGGAATCCGTGCACAGGCCTGGAGGATGGTGGCAAACTGGGCAGTTTTGAAATTGAGTTCGGGGTGTAGGGTGGAGTAAGGAGAGAGTTATTTGGGATGAGGGCTATTGGGCCAAACGCAGGAAGACCTAGGGGAAGGGAAACAACTGGGAAAATGGGCCTTTGAACTGCTTATGGGAAAAGAAGCTTCCATAAAAGAAATTTCCCAAGTGGAGCTTGTGGAGCTGAGTTTGGGGCCTGAGATAGGGAGACTGTCAGTTTAGGCCTGGCCCCTGCTCTGCTTTGACTGACCTGGAGTCCTGGACCAGTTACATAACAGCAGGGAAGGAATAAGACCCACCTCAAAGAGTAGGCAGGCTTCCCTGGTGGCTCAGATGGTAAAGAATCCACCTGCAGTGCAAGAGACCCAGGTTTGATCCTTGGGTCTGGAAGATCCCCTGGAGAAGGAAATGGCTGCCCACTCCAGTATTCTTGCCTGGAGAATTCTATGAACAGAGGAATCTGGTTTGTTCATGGGGTTGCAAAAGAGTTGGACACAACTGATCGATTAACACTTTCACTGCAGACATTAGGCTGGGGATTCATGATAGCCTTACCAAGTGCCTGATCCCTTCCACACTCGCTCAATGTATGTGAGCCACTGGGCTTCCCTGGTGGCTCAGTTGGTGAAGAATCCACCTGCAATGTGGGAGGCCTGGGTTAGACCCCTGTGTTGGGAAGATACCCTGGAGAAGGGAATGGCTACTCACTCCAGTATTCTGGCCTGGAGAAGTCCATGGTAAAGAATCCATCTGCAATGCGGGAGGCCTGGGTTAGACCCCTGTGTTGGGAAGATTCCCTGGAGAAGGAAATGTCTACTCACTCCAGTATTCTGGCCTGGAGAAGTCCATGGACTGCATAGCCCATGGGGTCGTAAAGAGTCAGACAGGACTAAGCGACTTTCACTTCACCGTGAGGATAAGACCAACTTTCACATATCATACGGTTCCCAAACCACAAAATGGCTCAAGACTTAAATATGGAGATAATGGAAAAAAGGTGGAATTGGGGAAGGAAAAAAAAAAAAGCTATTGGCTGGGGTTAGCAGAAGAGTCCGAGGTGGCAAGCTGTTTAAGCTCACCCCTGAATTTCTTGAAGAGTGGCTGACTGCCTCCTGCCTGGGTCTCCCGAGAGGGTAAGGAAAAGAGCAATTCCCTGGCCCTTTGCAGACCTGGAAAGCTGAAGCTCCGGGGAAGGGCAGGAGCTATGTTTTTAATAACATTACTGAAGTCTGAGATCCACATATTATTTACTATTGTGAATCTCCTTGGCAAGATCTCTGGCCTCTGTGACACCAAGGGGGCGGGGCGCTCACTTCCCCATCGGCCAGCCCATCCATCTCACTGGAGTGAGGGTCTTGTTCCAAGCCTCATGACCGCCTGAGAAAAGTGAGAGGCAAGGGAGAAGAAACGAGCAGGGAAAAGTAGGAGGCTGAGGGAGGTACCTGGGCTGGGGGTGGAAGGCAGGCACCACCGGGGCGAGAAGCAGCCAGCTCTGGCTCCCTCCCTGGAGCAGTCGTGCTGGGTTATTAAAGGGAAGAAGAATGAGCCTCTGTATCTCAGCGGAGCAGGGCAGGAGTCATCAGCCGCCGTTATTAAAATCCTTTCCTCCCCAGTGAAAGACACTTATCGCTCTTCATCAGCAACACGCTCTCTTTTTGTAAAGGAAAATCAGCTTAACAGGTGGGGACTGTCCTTTCACTCCTCCTGCAAAAGAGTCCAAGGCTGCCTTCTGGCAGCCTCAAAACTGGTGTGGGGGGCTCACGGGGCACCCGCAGTGTGGCGGGAGAGGGACTCGGGAGCTCTGTGTTCATGAGAGGGATGGCTCCTCTGCTGCAGGGGACGCGTGGGAGGCAGTGGCTGCAGCACCTGGAGGCTGTGGCTCCAGGAATGACCCTGCTGCAGAGGGGCCCTGGATCCCTAAACAGCGGGCACTCTGCTGCGCAGCCTGGGGGCAGGGCGGGATCTGAGCCGTAGCCTCCCTGTTGGAGTTCCTGCCCCTGCTCTCACCTCCCTCCTCCAGTCCCCCATCCCCCTGGGGGCATCTCTCCCGGGCAGTCACTCCCTTGCTGACAAATGTTCAGCAGCAGCCCACTGCGGCAGGAGCTCATCCACGCACTGTAGCCCAGACCCTGAGCTCTGGAAGGCTCCTTCTAGACTGGCCTCAAATGACCCTCCAGCCCTCTACCCATCTCTCCTGCTGGGCCGCAGGCTCTTCCCCCACCCCACGCTGCTTTTGCTGTTTCCCTGCTTTTGCTCAAGGCAGTTGCTTTGCCTGTAATGCCTTTCTCCTTCTCTACCAGGTGATCTGCTTAATGACCCAGCTCAAATGTCCCCTCCTCTGGGAAGTCCTCCCTGACCTCTCCTGGCAGAACTAATGATTTTCTCCTCCAGATTCCCACAGCAGGCACGCTATTGTTTTAACAATGATCCCACTGTATTCTAGGTGGCTGTAATCCCTTGTTTATATCTGTCTCTCCTTACAAGGAGTTCTCGAAGCAAGGGAAGGAGGACTGTATCTTGCTTCTCTTTGTCCCTCCCACGGAACAAGCTGTAATTCTTAATAAAAACATACATTAGCTGGCAGCTACTGATGGCTTATTCAGCACTCTGAAGGTCCTTCATGTACACCATTTCATGTGATCCTTTGGGTTATTAAACCCATTTCACAGATGAGAAAACTGAGGCTTAGAGATGTAAAGAGATCTGTCCAAGGACACATGACTAGTTTGTGGCAGAACAGGGATTAGAAACCAGGACTGCCTGAGCTCAACAAATGTTTGTTGACTGAATGATCCCTCCTTCCCCCTCCCCACCTCTGGTGCCAGTAGCCCCTTAGGTAGACTGGCAGAGGGACCTGTGGTCGTGTCCAAGTCCCAAGCCAGAGCCCACCCATCCATCCACTTCCTTATCTCTGTGAGCTCAGGTTTTCTCTGCCTCCAGGGCATCCTACCACTTGCTCTGAAGTCTTCTATCCATTTTCCCCTGGACAGGGTAAGGCTCTAGAGAAAGTTCTGTCATCTCCCCAGAAGGAGCCCCCATCACCCCACCACTCTCACTCTCCCCATCCCCAGCTCCCCAGTCAGTATTTCAGCTTCTCTTTCTTGTATCCCAGGCCCCAGTGCTCCTCTGACCTCAGGCTAAGCCCTGGAAAACCTGCCCAGGCTGGTGTTCTGGTTTCTGCCCCAGATTTCAGGTACTTATGGAGGGGATAGAGCCTAGCCATCTCACAGCTTCTTCTTTCACTGGGGGATTCAGGAGGGGTGCCTCTCTTCTTGGGCCTCAGTTTTCAGGACAAGCTCTGATTTTACAACTTGTAAGCTCTTTGGGAGTCCCTTGGACAGTAAGGAGATCAAACCAGTCAGTCCTAAAGGAAATCAACCTTGAATATTCATTGGAAGGTCTGAGACTGAAGCTGAAGCTCCAGGACTTTGGCTACCTGATACAAAGAGCTGACTCATTGGAAAAGACCCTGATGCTTGAAAGATTGAGGGTAGGAGGAGATGGGGGCAACAGAGGATGAGATGGTTGGATGGCATCAGTGACTCAATGGACACGAGTTTGAGCAAACTCCGGGAGAGGGTGAAGGACAGGGAAGCCTGGCATGCTACAGTCCATGGGTTTGCAGAGTCAGACACGACTGAGATGCTGAATGACAACAAAGCTCTCTGAGCTTCCCAAGTAGCGTTAGTGGTAAAGAATCCTCCTGTCAATGCAGAAGACGTGAATTTAATCACTGGGTCAGGAAGATCCCCTGAAGGAGAAAACAGCAACCCACTCCAGTATTCCTGTCTGGGAAATCCCATGGACAGACAAACCTGGTAGGTCACAATCCATAGGGCCGCAGAGAGTCAGACATGACTAAGCACATGTGTGCACGCACACACATGCAAACATAAGCTTTCTGAGAATAGCAGAATTGTTTTCATCTCTGCAGGTGCCACCATCCGTAGTCCAAGGCTGTGAAACCAGGTGAAGCCCTGTAAACGGTGAGTGAGTGACTCCACAGAGAATACCAAGAACATTCCATGAATATACTCTTCATCGTAAAATACCCTATCCCTGCATCAACCGTCTCGTCACTCCCTCTGGTTCTAGAACAGATGATTTCTCCTCTCCTCTCCAGATCTGACCCCCTCTCTACTGTGCCCACCTCTTAGGACAGCAGCTCTCTGGCTGCTCTGGGCAGGCGAGCAGCCCTGAGGACCTCCCCTCCAAGCGCTCTGAATGTCCCCCATGCTCACTTTCTTTCCCTGTGGAGGGAGATTGCCAGGAGCCCTGCAGATCAGCATCACTGCAAAGGCATGCTGACTAGCTTCAACTGCTTGGCAACTCTTTAAAAAAATGTGTATTTAAACGATTTTCTAAAGGGGAAAAAAAATCTCTTCGCCTCCACACACCAACTGTTTACATAATTCAGTGACCTTTTATGAACCATCATTGTATAAGCATCATTTTCCAGGGTAGAAATCAACTTATCCATCCTGTTTCTTACTCTGCCTTATTCACCTAACGTTTTTCTGTATACGCTTTCTCACGTATTGACAGAGAACTCATATTTATCATTTGAAATGGTTATATAATATTCCATCATATTAATGTTTCATAGTTTGCTTAACCATTCCCCAGTTGTGGAGCATTTGGGTGTTTTCCAAGGTTTTCCAGGGATGAAAAGGGCAGCAATAAACATCTTTTTGCAAATAGCGTCCATTTCCTTTCTGGTTGTTTTCTTGGTGTATATTCCCAGAAGAGGGATTATGGGGTCAAAGGCTGGGAACACTTAAATGACTTTTGTTCCAAGGGGCCAGACTGTTCTCCAGAAAGACTGTACTAATTTGCAATTCTCCAGTCTTTTTATTCTTGTTTTGTAGCCTCCTGCTGTATTCGTCCAAGGGTCGTTTCAAATCTTCAGGCCTGCCTGGGGCATTCAGCTACCCTCACCCTCCAGAGGTGGTTAGTACTGAGAAAGTTACAGGCATGTGTCCCCAAGTTTCCTCAACTTCCTTGCGTAGCAACATTTCTATTTTTACACTGGCTTCCCGGCCTGGGCTGATCTCTGAGGAAGAGGTGTCCAATTTCCTCTCCAAATAAACTTCCTTGTCTACATATCTGACCTCATTCCCTCCTCTCTGGTCCCTGGGGTCACAAGAGTTGGACACAACTTGGCAGCTAAACCACCGTCATCACCTCTTGTCTCTTAGAAACCATGCCTCATCAGTTACTCTGGTCTTCTCCCTCATCCCTCCCTCCCCCCACAACCTGCATGTATTCTCAAGTCTCCCTTGTTCTAAAAGCAGTAAGCATTTCCCTTCTCCCCGTGAACCGCTCTCTTCTTCCATCACCATCCACCTGGCTGAAAGAATAGTCTGCGTGTCACCTTCTCATCTTCCAGTTCCTTCTCAGCCTCTTGTTCTTTTGAGCTGATGCCCAACCCTCAACCAAAGCAGCCATCTCAAGGCCATCACTCATTTTCTTAATCACCCAAACAGATGACCTTTTATCAGTCATTATCCCCACTATCTTGTTGGCTATTGCCTCCTCACTGAGACTTTCTCCTGTCTGGGGTTGCATGGCAGAGAAAGTTCCTTAGTGCTCCTTGGATCCTACCAATGTTATAACTCTAGAAGGATCTGTTCTGGGACCTTTTAGTGAACTTTATTTTATTCCTACCTCCCACTGTACCATTTCCAGGAGAATTGGGTAGAATTGCTTTCATTCCCAGCTCTTGTGGTGAGCTATGACGGATCTAAACCTTTTCGTATAAACCCATTCCCTGTCTCTTATACACATCTAGATGTGTATAAGAGACAGGTTTAAGCTCACCCCTGAATTTCTTGAAGAGTGGCTGACTGCCTCCTGCCTGGGTCTCCCGAGAGGGTAAGGAAAAGAGCAATTCCCTGGCCCTTTGCAGACCTGGAAAGCTGAAGCTCCGGGGAAGGGCAGGAGCTATGTTTTTAATAACATTACTGAAGTCTGAGATCCACATATTATTTACTATTGTGAATCTCCTTGGCAAGATCTCTGGCCTCTGTGACACCAAGGGGGCGGGGCGCTCACTTCCCCATCGGCCAGCCCATCCATCTCACTGGAGTGAGGGTCTTGTTCCAAGCCTCATGACCGCCTGAGAAAAGTGAGAGGCAAGGGAGAAGAAACGAGCAGGGAAAAGTAGGAGGCTGAGGGAGGTACCTGGGCTGGGGGTGGAAGGCAGGCACCACCGGGGCGAGAAGCAGCCAGCTCTGGCTCCCTCCCTGGAGCAGTCGTGCTGGGTTATTAAAGGGAAGAAGAATGAGCCTCTGTATCTCAGCGGAGCAGGGCAGGAGTCATCAGCCGCCGTTATTAAAATCCTTTCCTCCCCAGTGAAAGACACTTATCGCTCTTCATCAGCAACACGCTCTCTTTTTGTAAAGGAAAATCAGCTTAACAGGTGGGGACTGTCCTTTCACTCCTCCTGCAAAAGAGTCCAAGGCTGCCTTCTGGCAGCCTCAAAACTGGTGTGGGGGGCTCACGGGGCACCCGCAGTGTGGCGGGAGAGGGACTCAGGAGCTCTGTGTTCATGAGAGGGATGGCTCCCCTGCTGCAGGGGACGCGTGGGAGGCAGTGGCTGCAGCACCTGGAGGCTGTGGCTCCAGGAATGACCCTGCTGCAGAGGGGCCCTGGATCCCTAAACAGCGGGCACTCTGCTGCGCAGCCTGGGGGCAGGGCGGGATCTGAGCCGTAGCCTCCCTGTTGGAGTTCCTGCCCCTGCTCTCACCTCCCTCCTCCAGTCCCCCATCCCCCTGGGGGCATCTCTCCCGGGCAGTCACTCCCTTGCTGACAAATGTTCAGCAGCAGCCCACTGCGGCAGGAGCTCATCCACGCACTGTAGCCCAGACCCTGAGCTCTGGAAGGCTCCTTCTAGACTGGCCTCAAATGACCCTCCAGCCCTCTACCCATCTCNGAGCTATGACGGATCTAAACCTTTTCGTATAAACCCATTCCTCTTTATTTTTTTAAGGTTTTTTGTTTGTTTACTTTAAAAAATAATTTTATTGATTTAGTTTTGGCTGTGCTAGGTCTTCGGTGCTGCCTGAGCTTTGCTGTAGTTACCGTGAGCGGGAGCGACTGTCTAGTTGCCTCGCACGGGCTTCTTGCTGCGGCGGTTTCTCTTGTTGCGGAGCATGGGCTCTAGAGCAGAGGCCCAGCTGTCAGGGCCCACAGGCTTAGTTGCTTTGCAGCAAGTGTGGGGTCATCCTGAATCAGGGATAGAACCTGTGTCTCCTGCATTGGCAGGTAGATTCTGTACCAGTGAGCTGCCAGGGAAGCCCCTGTTCCTCTTTCCACAGTGACGGTTCAGGAAAAAGAAAACCAGGGCAATCAACATGTGAGATTTACATGTGACCTATGGTGGATTCAACTAGAACAAAGCCCAAGACTTTAGTTTCACAGTTGAGGAAAGCCAGTTCTTTCTCTCCTCTTGGGTATAAGTGATAAAAGCATTAAGCCTAATTGCTGTTGGCCACCAGCTTACAACCTTGAGAGAATCTAGTGTAAAGGTGAAGCCAAAACAGAATAGAGCAAGGGGTAGAAAATTAAAGTGTAACAGATCCAGATCCCTGATTGAACCATGTCTGAATCCCACTCCACTGGATTTTTCAGTTACATAAGTCAATAAATGCCTTGTATTATTTATATCATGAAGTGTAGGGCTTTCTGTTAATTGAAAGATACAGCCATTATATCCCTTTTCACTATTCTCCCTTTATACTTTATATCTCATTTTCCTCATCCATTCCAATACCTTCTACGATCACACCTATGTGGATGATTCCTCTACACCCCTACCTAAGCACCAGCTTTTTGCTAGGTGGCTGTATGTGGTCTATGAAGCTTTAATCTTAACACCAAAATCATCACCCAACCTCACTTCCCTATATCTGATTATTCGATTGGCTAAGCTTAAAACTTTAGCGTCATCCGCAGAGTTCTCTCCACACCCCATAGTAGTCAGTCAGCTGCGATGACTTGGCACTTTTGGCTCTGCCTGCTTCCTGCCATTCATTACCTCACTCTCAGATCGACTCTCTTCCCAGCTGGTCTCCTTACTTCCTGCATACCCCAGCTTCTGATCACCCTACATAGCTTTATCAAAAACATCTTCTTAAACTTCAAAGCAATCAAATATTTTCAATGATTTCCCAATTGTTTCAGATTTAGTCCAGATTTTTTTGACCAAAATCTAATTTCATCCACTTCAGGATCTTTTCATTATCTTCTCAGTCTTATAATCTCTTTACTGTCTCATTGGCGCCCAAGCTACAACTAAAATCGGTTGTTTTCGATTTTCTCCATATCTTGCTGCCAATGAGATGAATCCCACCAGGACCATCTTCCTTTCATATTTCATCTATCGAAATCCTACTCATCCTTTAAGATTCCTCTTGAAAGAAATCTCGATAAAGTATACTCTGATTTTCCTGAATAGGTGAGTATCTCCTTTTTTGAAACCCTCCAACCCACCTCTTTTGTGCCACACATCAGAATAGAAAAACTGACTTTTATTTTTGTTTCCCCTAGGCACGGGGTCTTAAAAATAGTAGGTGCTCAATAAATACTCATTAAATTAACTTGAATCAAGGGCATCCCTATGAGAACAAGAAACCACAGTAGGGTGATTAAGAAGGAGTCTTTACCTGCATTAGAACCTCTTTTTCCTTTTTTATATTCCAGCTAGGGATTTATCAAGTCAGCAAATACTCACTTAGTGCTAACTATGTGCAAGTTAACACTGGAATCTGAGAGAAGCTAGCTTTGAAATCTTGTACCCTGGGATGACTCAAGCTGTGATTCTCAGAGTATAGTCCATATGGATATTCCTGGCAACTGAGGGCTGATCAACCCTCCTACAATATCAATAGTTAGGGCAGATTCTGAGCTGGAGAGCTATTAAGGCTAATGGGGAAAAAAAACAATGGACCAAGAGTCCACAGACCTGATCTGGGGCTGGATCTTTCGCTAATTAGCTGTGTGATCTTGCACCAGTCTTCTAAACCTCTCTGGGACTTTAAGACTTCTTTTCCTGTGAAACAGTAGTGTTAAGCTGCAGTGTTTCTCAAAGTATGGCCCTCAGAACACTTTCATCAGATTCACCCAAGTGAGTAAAAACATAAATCCCTGGACTCAAACCAGTGTGTTGAAATGAAATCTTTGGGGTCAGGACCTAGGGGTCTGCACTGGAACAAGCTGCCAGGTGATTCTCATTCAACTCAAGTTAAGCACCTCCAGAATTTTTGAATTACAAGGTTCCTCCTGTTCTAAAATGTGGGAATGAGGCTTCCCTGGTTGTCCAGTGGTGAAGACTTCATCTTCCAATGCAGGGGGTATGGGTTCGATCCCTGGTCTGGGAACTAAGATCCTGCATGCCTTGTGGTCAAAAAATCAAAACATAAAATGAAAGCAATATTGTACCAAACTCAATAAAAACTTTAAAAATTGTCCACATCAAAAAAATTTTTTTACATAGAAAATAAAATGTGGGGGTTACTGAATTAAGTAATAATCTGAGTTAATTTTCAGAGATCGGTAGAATGGCCAGGTGAATAATCAAGAAGGCATCTCGCCCTCACAGTGTCTATGAAAGAAAGCTTAGAAAACCCCTATTCTGTGACATGCCAGCCAGGCCACAGCCCCAGGAATATGCTGCAACTGATGCCCGTCTGCCCACCTGCCTCCTTTCTTATCTCTCCCTCCCTCTCTCCTTTTCTTGTCTTCTTTTTCATTGTCTTTTTCATTTCTTCCAAAATCCCATCAGCACCCGGGTAAACACATCATTAGTGATACATTTATTCGCACTTAATCAATATACTTTTTGTGATGAAGTCTTTCCGGCTCCCTCAATCAGGTATGAGCACTTCCTGCTCAGAACCTCACAGCACTTTGAACCAATCTTAAGCCATTAATCATGTTTTGCCATGCAATATTTCTAGGTGTACTCTATTAGGGAAAAGCCTGTTTTACACACACACCGCCCCTTCTACTACGCCCAGCCCGGTGCCTTGCACATGTTGATGATACTTTACACTTATGTGGGGTACATTAGTTTAATAAGTATTTGCACAGACACTAACTAATGGCAGACCCTGAATGGATATTTACTGAATGGACCAATGAACAAATGCCTCTACTTTCCTTACCCTTTTCTTGAGCTTATTTCCTGTCCAAGAGGCAGATTTGCACAGTGACAAGGTATTGACCTTGGAGTAAGAAGCTTGAGGCTGAAACCTTGTTCTATCGCTTAATAGTTGGGTAGTCTTGGGCAATTGTTTAACCTCCTGAACCCTGATTTTATCTGTAAAGTAGAATAATACCTTATATTCAGGGTTGGTGATGATGAGCTGCAATTACTTGTGAAATAAGTATGTGCCACAATCAAGACACATAGCAGATAATTTAAAAATGCTAGTTAAATGAATTTCTTCCCTTCTCCAACCCTTTACGTCCATTAGAATGTCTCTTAGGACAAACACTGGCTTTTCTAATTCTTTCTCTCCGGGTTTGTATTCTGTGTCTTGGTATGCTGCATACAAAAATGTGCAGAATAAATTTTGTGAACTCTTAAAAATAGTCAATGTCACATATGGAAAGCACTTAAACTAGAAATGAGCAGACTGTATTGTCAAGATTTTTTGTTGCGAGGTCTGTAAGCCCAACTTAAACAATCTTAAGGAAAAAAAATTTTTTTTTATTGACTCCCATAATTAGGAACTTCCGAAAGGCATCTGACTTTAAGCATAGCTGCACCCAGGGGTTAAAATACTGAAGTCGGGATCCTGTCATTTCCTTCAGCTTCGGACCCTGCTTCGATGGCTTCACTCTCAGGCAGGATCTTTGCAGTTGGTTCGGTAGGATGACTACTGGCTTGCAAAGCTGAAAGGGAGAGAGGTGCTTTTTATCTGCGTGAAGCTTACAAATCTCATGGAAGAATTCTCACTCACTCTGGTTGGGTCCTATTTCCACATCTGGACCAGTCAGTGAGTTCAAAGCTTCAGGATAATGGTTGGCTCAGCCTGGGTCACATGCCAACCCTTGTGGTCAATGGGGAAGGACACAGTGATTGACAGTCCCTCGGACCACAGGAATGAGGGAGAGGTAAAGCCTCCAAAAGAGGGGCTGTCAGCAAACAAGACGAACTCGTTCAGCTCACAAGTAGAAAAGACACCATTTTCCCATAAGATGCCCTATGCTCAAGACTGCCCACTTTGTGTCATTTAAAGGACCCGGCTTCATTCATTCATTAATTTATTCATTCACTATTATTGGGGAAAATATAATAATTTTGAGAACATCCTAATCCCCAGGCTCAGTGCCAAGGGTAGAGGTAGAGCAGGGATGAATGGGTTTCCTCAGATGGAGCTTTGAACCTCTCCCTGCGTGGGCTGTCACAGTTCCCAAAGTTTCTCTGCTAACTGTGACCCTTGGGTTCCAGTTCTGATTTTCAGTGTTTTAACTGGGAGGGGAATTGCTTTATCCGGTTATCACCCTCTTAGCACAGTCAGTTTGCTGGCTGGACTGGCCTCTCTTGGCAGAGGTCATGGAATGAGAGGCTCTAGGATGAAGGATGAAAGAACGTGTACTCAGTTCCGAAGAACAGGCTTTTTTGTTTGTTTTCTTTCTGTTTGTTTTTGTACTATACAGTTTGTTTTTATTTTATTTATTTTTTTTAGCTGCACTGCGAGGCATGTGGAATCTTACTTCTCTGACCAAGGATTAAACCTGCATGGGGAGCACAGATTGTTAACCATTGGACCACCAGGGAAGGCCCTGTTTTTGTAATAAAAAGTTTTTAAATTGTGGTAAAATATATAAGCTTCCCCAGTGGCTTAGTGGTAAAAAATCTGCCTGCCAATGCAGGAGCTATGAGAGACACGAGTTTGATCCCTGAGTCAGGAAGACCCCCTGGACGAGGAAATGACAACCCACTCCAGTATTCTTGCCTGGGAAATCCTCTGGACAGAGGAACCTGGTGGGCTACAGTCCATAGAGTCACAGAGTCAGATTTGAGTGAGCATGCTTGCCCATACAAAATATATAAGCATAAACTTTATCATTTTAACTATTTTTAAGTATAAATTTCAGCTAGAAGGGATAGGCTACCCACCTCAGTATTCTTGGGCTTCCCTCGTGGCTCAGCTAGTAAAGAATCTGCCAGCAGTCTGGAGGACCTGGGTTCAATCCCTGGGTTGGGAAGATCTCCTGAAGAAGGGAAAGGCTACCCGCTTCAGTATTCTGGCCTGGAGAATTTCACGGACTACAGTCCATGGGGAGGCAAAGAATCGGACACAAATGAGAGATTTATACTTTCACTTTCATCTATAAGCACACGTATTCTTGTGAAACCAATTTCCAAAACTTTTTTTCTTGCAAAACTGAAACCCTGTACTCATTAAACAGCAACTCTGCATCGTCCCCTCCCCCAGCCCTAGGCAGCCACCATCCCACTTTGCCTTTGTGAATTTAACCACTCTAAGTGAGTGAAAAGTGAAGTCACTCAGTCATGTCCAACTCTTTGCCACCCCATGGACTGTAGTCTACCAGGCTCCTCTGTACATGAGGTTTTCCAGGCAAAAGTATTGGTCTCCAGGCCAGAATACTGGAGTGGGTAGCTGTTCCCTTCTCCAGGAGATCTTCCCAACCCAGGGATCAGACTCAGGCCTCCTGCATTGCAGGCGGATTCTTTACCAGCTGAGCCACAAGGGAAGCCCAACGATACTGGAGTGGGCAGCCTATTCTTTCTCCAGTGGATCTTCCTGGCCCAGGAATTGAACCGGGGTCCCCTGCATTGCAGGCAGGTTCTTTACCAACTGAGCTATCATGTAAGCCCTAACCACTCTGAGTACAGCTTCTGTCCTTTTGTGACAGGCTTATTTCACTTAGCACTGTGTCCTCAGGGTTCACCCATGCTGTATCACGTATCTGATTTTTATCCCTTTTTAAGGCTGAGTAATACTAGGTTGTACATCTACACCACATTTTGTTTATCCCTTCATCCATTGATGAACACTGCGGTGCTTCCACCTTTTGTAAATAACGCAGCTACAGACATGGTGGGGAAGATCAGTTTTGACGGCAGGAGCTTAGTAAAGGTAGGGCCCAAGAACCCTACATGGACGAGCCCTGCGTTTGAAGGGGCAGTGTGAGCATTCAGAGTGCCCTCTTCTGGAGTGGGCTGAGGTGAGAGGAAGGGACAGTCTCCTGGGCCTGAGGTGGTGTGTCCGGGTTTGAAAGAGAGGGTCCAGAAGGAAGGGAAATGCAAGACTTTATCTTCCTCATACTTTGTCCAGCCCAGGCCCTGATCGCACACTTTGTTGATCAAACTTTGGAACTCTTATTAGGTCACTGGAGGTGACTTACAGACTACAGCATTGTACAAATTGCTTTAGGAGTGGTCTTTCCTCATTCTTCAAGACTCACCTTCACTTGAGCCTTCTCTCAAGGCACCCCCAGCAGCTACCAGCAGGCCACCAGAAAGAGTTCGGCCCCCTCCTCTGCCATCACCTAGCCCCAACTTCACTTTTCTTTGCCAGTATACTGCCTGTATCAAGCATGGTAATTTGTTCATGTTTCAGCTGTCTATACCAAACTGAGGTTTGAAGTCAGCCTTGTACCAAGTGCCCAGTTCTGCTCCTGGCACTTAAGAAGTAGGTGTTCAATATGGCTTTGTTTGAAGGTGAAAAAGGAGAGTCACACTGATTAAATGGGGTTTGCTCAGTGATGCCCAGCATCAGTGGACTGTTAGCTGGCGGCTGAGCCAAATAGAAGTAGAATGTCTAGGGAACTTTAAAATGGCCACTGAAGACAAGGGAATTGCTTGTTGGAACTAGGCGCAGGTTTCATGGCGCAATAGATCAATACTGTTCCTTCTAGGCAAACAAACAGGATCAATGCTGGCTGCCCCAGGTCTCAGAGCATATCTGAAAGCCACAGAGCCCATGGATGGAGGCTCCATGCTGGTCTTGCAGACTACGACAGCGTGTACCCATTTGGCAGACTGAACGACACTATATTTAATTTCATACCTGTGATTGTATCACAGGTCACCAAAAGCCCAATATATAAAGTGACAGCAACAGAGGAACACACAATCGAAGGGTTGAAAGCGTCCTTCAATGCTGGGGCTGGTATTCTCGCTCTGTTCCCTTCTCCTCTACCCAAAACAGACATTCCTATTGGCATCCACACACTTGTTTGCCAGGCAGAGATGCCACCTCAAAATGTTCTCACCAGTGTTTCAGGCAGCTACTGCCAACAGTTCATGGCTGGGACTTAATGTGAACGTTTTTTGCCTTTTCCAATCTAATCCAATCTAGCATCACTCCAGTACGAATCCTTTCCACGGCTTTCTAGACTGCTGCTCTAGAGGC
This sequence comes from Neotragus pygmaeus, assembly GCA_006410875.1. Taxonomy (NCBI): domain Eukaryota; kingdom Metazoa; phylum Chordata; class Mammalia; order Artiodactyla; family Bovidae; genus Neotragus; species Neotragus pygmaeus. The sequence goes on along the minus strand of SJYV01013620.1, from coordinate 482,258 downwards.
TTTTCAGCCTGTTTAGTTGTTGAACTCCAATCCAATAAAAACACACTGTGTTGCTACTATAGGAAAGGCCTGGGGCTGGGTGCTGGGAGAGTGTTAAGAAGGACAGAAGTCTGCCTCACTTTAATTTTGTCCCTTGGTCCTATACCTGCCTTCTGGACAACCCCAGTAAGGCTTTCCCCACGTCCTATGACATTCCTTTCACTATTCGAAGAGGCTGTCATGCCTCCATCCTACCGCCCCCATCCCACCTTAGTCTTTCTTTTTACTAGAGGAAATCTAAGTGCTTCTAGTCATTTCTTATAGCATTTGGTTTTTCAGATCCCTCACTCTCTGGTTAGCCTCCCATGGTCATGCTCCAGTTTGCCTACATTCCTCTTAAATTGTGGTGTCCAGAATACATGTCGTACTTCATTTGTCATCTAACTAAATCAGAGCACAAGCCAGCATGGACGGGTGAAAAGGGGTTCACCAACTGACAAGATTTATCAAGGCAAAAACCCCTGTGCAAGTGTGACCATGACTTGATCATGCAAACTCTTGTATGGACCAAGAGTTCATGACATAACCATTATTGTTAGAATTACAAAAGCTCAGAGCTCCGCAAATCCTTAAAAGTCACAATCACCCATCTTATGACGAAATCACCAGGCTACCACATTCCCTGCAAAAGATGGGAGGTCTTGAGCATCTTCTCTAAAGGGGAATTTTATTTTTGAAGGCAAACCTTTCAGTTTTATGACTTCCCTGTTCAAAAGTTCCTCCTTTTCAGTTGAAACCTTCCTGATTGTAATGCTAGTCATTTTTCAGGGTTATCAAGCATTTCATTTGCTCAGCACAGTCCTAGGCATTGTGTGTGTGGGGCCACATGTGTACCAGGGAACATGAGCACTCCACAGGGGTAACTGAGGTGGAAGGACAAGGACAAATCACCTCAGATTTTTGTCTCCTGGGAAATTATAGTCTGGTGGGGAAACACACCAAAGAGTAAAACAAATACTATCATTGGGACATGGGCTAAATGGTAAGCAAATACAGAGGAAAAGGTAGTTACTTCCAATGAGGAGAATACAGATTATTCTTGTGTCTATAAGGCAGCCAGTTCTCTCTATAGAACAAAATCAGATCACGTTACGTAATGTGCTCAAAACCTGCTCAAAACCCTCCAAGTTTCCCAACACACTTAGAAATGGACCTGAGGTCCTCACAGTGGCCTATAGGATTGTGTGTGGCCTGGCACTGGCCATCTCTCTTCGCCCACATAAACGCATACTTTTCCACCTTGCTCACACAGACCATCTTGCGTACTTGAACTTGCTAGTTGCTATCTTAGAGCTTCAATACTGGGGGTCTCCCCATGGGTCTCCCCATGGCTTGATCCCTCACTTACACAGTCTCAACCCCATTGTCACTTGCGCAGAAAGACCTTTTCATCCTCCTATCCTGCCTTCTTTACTTAATGGCATTTAAAACTACCCGAAATTATCTTTATATTTATTACCGACAGTCTCCCAGTAGAACATAAACTCTACAAAGGCATGGATTTTATCTGTTTTGTTCCTGTTATATTCTCAGTGCCAAGAATAGGGCCTGCCACACAACAGGTCCCAAGTAAATGTTTGTGAAGTGAGCGAATGCATTAATCTTGAAGACCTGTTTTGGCAGTCGTTCTTAGTAGCATCCAGTGTTCTTGTCTATTGTTTCTCAAAACAAGTCCCATATTTTTGAAACAGTTTCCTCACTTGAAATTCTGTGGCATTTCCTAATTTTTAAGATTTCTCAAAGATTTAGACGGTGGGTCTCAGATTTGCAAATTCTTTCAGCTGTCTGGGAGATTTTCCTCCCAGGCTTAGGGACCTAGACAAATTGCATGCTCAAAGAATGCACGTCTAGCATGAAGGTTACATTCTCACGTCAGCAGAGAAAGTGAAAAGTGACATACTGGAATTTTCCTTGAATATCCTTAGCACTGCAACGAATCACTGATTCTGAAGCTGTGCACCCAAGGAATCGGCTTGTTTGCATTAAAAGCCCAGTAGTATGAAAAACATGGATCTCTGACTACTTGAATCTCTCTCAGCCCCTTGGATGCTTTGCCTATAAGAGGTATTTGGGAACTGAGTCTAGTGAGTGTTAGAGCCAGACTGTCTAATTTTGAATCTTGGCCCCACCACTTGCTATGTGACCACAGGCAAGTTACTCAACTTGTCTATGCACCAGTTTCTTCATCTGTAAAGTGGGGGTAATAACAGGGCATACCTGCCTCATAGGGTTACACTGAGGACCAGATACACTAACGCATATGAGGTCTTTAGATAGGCACCTGGCACGTAGTACTCGAATCAACGTTAGTGATTATTTTATTATCTCCCATCTCATGTTCATACTAGGGCATATGCTCGGTGGGTGGAAAGGCAAGCAGAATGTGCTAGACTATTTAAATTGCACTCTTGCTAGTTCTCTCTCACTTTCTTTGTCTCTGTTTCTCTCTTTCTGCAAATGCCAATAATTGAATTTCTATGATGTGGCCTCGCTGTGAATTGCTTAGGCACTTTCCTTCTGCTGGAATTCTATATTTTTAGATTGATCATCATACCATTCTAGTTTGAACACCTTTGTAAAGACTGGGGAAGGTGAGAAAAAACAAACGTGGACTAGTTTGACCTCCTTGTCTTGATCACCTGAATATTCCCACACTTTCTGCCAACAGTGGCCTTAATTCTCTTAGTGTTTTCTTGCCAGCGTGGCTATTGAGTCCCTTTGGCTGCTTTTAGCTTTTCCTACAGCACTGGGATCCTTCTCTAGCTTTAGCTTTTTTGGACATTATTCTCACAGATTCATGTGTCTCCCTTTCTTTTAGCATTGAGAAAGTAAAAAAAAGTCAGAAAAAAAGGCACCACTGCAGAAAATTCATTAAAAATAGCCAGCCTGTCTTTTTTTTTTTTTTGGTTTTCCATTTTTGTTTTTGTTTTTAATGTGAAGAACAGAAAAGAGAGTAGCCTGAGGAGTTGGCATGAGGAGAAAGAACCATTTGCTGCTGCATACACAGACGGTGCTGTTCAGCATGTGATGAAACCCTTAAGGCCAGAGCCGCAGGATCATGCAAGGCTCTTGAGGGCACTCCTACCAGGCATGCAAGCAAGTTTTGACCACATCTGGAAAGTTCAGTTATTACTGTTGTTCAGTGGCTAAGTTGCTTTAGACTCTTTATGACCCCATGGACTGCAGTATGTCAGGCTTCCCTGTCCTTCACTATTTCCTGGAGTTTGCTCAAACTCATGTCCCTTGAGTCAGTCCCTTAATCCCACCATCTTGTCCTCAGTTATTACAGGTATTTTCTTACCTTCCAAGCCCTGGGACAGGATTCCTTGGTCCTGGGCTGGTCCTGAGAAAAACAAGGAAATTCATAAGGGCCAGATATTATTATTAATATCATCCTGTGGCCCAGCGCTCGACTCATTCACTCATTCAGCAAATATTTACCAACTACTTATGTACCAGGCACGATGCAAAACATGGAGGGTAAAAAATAAGGTAGACACAGTCTCTTCCCTCAGGTTTTTTATGTCTAGTGAGAAAGAGAAGCACTAACAGATGATGCCCTTACCGCAGGGTGAGGGCAGTGTGATAGGTCAGGTGCCACCCAAACCATCCCAGGCAGCAAGCTCAGGAAGTACCCATAGAGGAGCTGAAGCTGAAACAGGGAAGAAAAGGAAACCAATACCAGGAGTGTTAATGAACAGGTTTCTGCTGTGGGTAACAGGGGCTCAGTTCCAGGGGGGGTGTCTCAGAGCTAGTGCAGAAACTGTCTGTGTTGCCTGCTCTGAGGTGAGGATCTGAGGTACTGGCCCACTGACTCCCACCCTCTCGTCTGCCCTGGCCTCTGACTGGGTACATGCGTGGCTATAGGCAGAAAGCCGTGTGTGTGTAGAAATGAGGGTGCCAAGTCTATGTGGGCAGAGCACTGACCGTGTCTGCTACATGCATTTATAGGAGCCAGCCCAGAACCCCACAGATGCCCCAGGGAGGAGCTTCCAGCTCAATCTGGTGAGATATAAGAAGTCTTCCTGGAAGACGTGACAGTTGAGCAGTACCCTAAAGGAGCCTTACTCCAGAGCTATTCAGCTGTGTCTGGGGCAGAGTCCTTGCTGTCTGGTCACACTAAAGATTTTGCACTGAGAGGTCTGGCTAAGATGAACAAAAGTGCTGCTTATCACTCTGCTCGTGGGGTTTGGGAGCGGGGCAAGAACTCAGATGGCTGACGCCCTCACAGTGCTGCGCTTTCCAGAACTGAGTCAGGAGAGTCAGAAGAGCGAGCAGTGAGCCTGTGTCTGCTCTTTGTAAAGAGAGCCTGAGGACGTTTCTGGGTTTGCCCCAAACCTACCCTGGGTTTCTGTCTATTTGTGAATTAGGTGCTTCCTCAGAACATCCTTCCTCCCAAAGCGGTCACCCCGCGCCGTGCCCAGCCCCCAGATGCTCGCTGCACTCACTCCTTCATCAGCACCACCTCCCTATTAGACCAAGGATGTGGCAATCGGGCTGCCCAGAATTGCTCTCCCCACCTTCAGTTGCCCTGAGCAGAGTTCAGATTGCACATTTCCCGACACTCAGAGAGACCCATTAATATTTAGCATGTTATATTTCCAAAGCACTTTGCTAACACGAATTGATCTTTTCGGCACCCCCTTGTGAGACAGTTCAGTACTGGTAGCCCTACTGGGGACATCAGGCTTTGCGAAGATAAGCTACTTAGGCGAGGGCCATGGCTGGGAAGGGATGGATCCAGATTAGAACCAAAGGTCGATGAGACCCATTGTATGAGCCTCCAGACAGAACTCCAGAGTGGGGCCAGTGCCCCCTCCCTGCTTAGGACGTATTGGAACAAATCCAGCCTTCTGAAGTTTTAAATAGAATGAGCTTGTCATCCTTAAGATTGGACTGTTACAGACAGCTGGATTGTTACAAACCAGCTATTGTTTAGGAAGTGCTTACTTTGTGCCAAGAGCTGGGTGCTTTACATAGAATGTATCATTTAGTTCTTATAACCCTTGCCCACCTCTGCAATGTTGCTACTGTTATTATTTTGTACACCAGAAAACAGGCACTGAAAGATTAAGTAATTTACTTAAAGTTGAACAGGAATTGGTTAGAGCCAGGATTTAAACCCAAGCTACTCAGCTTCAGAGACTTTGAACCAGGTGAAAGGTGGATAGAGGCACCAAGTCAATTGGAATTACTCTTGAAGTTCTGCCTACTTCCAGGCAATTCATCATATGCCTTGCAAGATTCTTTCTGGAGGTAAAGGAATTAGGTGGGGGTGAGGGGCTGTCTGCGAAAGAGTTCTTGAGAAATGAGAGTGTAAACAAAAGTTGGTGGTTACTTGATTTCCTCTGGCTTCTACTCTTGGCTCCCCATTCCCAGCCCTGCATAAAAGAACAGAGAGGGGACTAGTTTATCCAATGAACAAGTGTGGGGCCCACGTGCCGTGTGTTGTGTTCTGGTGGGGCTGAGACGCACATAAGTCATTATGATTTGGTCAGGAGTGCTATAACCAAAGAGTATGAGAGCTCTTGGGAAGGAGGAGGCAGAAGCTAGCCTGGGGAAGTTGGGTAAGTTTCTCGGAGGTGCCATGAGGTAGGCCCTGGTGGAGATGGAGGAAGGAGAGAAAGGACATTCCAGGGCAAAGGGAATAGCATGTACAAAGGAAAGGAGATGTGAAATAACATGGCAGTCTGGAGCGTAACAAGTTCTGTTTATGTGGAAACAGGCTGCTTGCTTTCTTGAGTTCAGTGAGGGTCCACTGCCCTAGATAAAGGGCTGGGTTACCAATTCTAGACTCTCCCTGAGAATGTAACTCCTTCTGACACGTTGAGCCAAATTTTTGATATTCTATTGCTGAGTAAACAAGATGATTGTTTAAATTTAGCGAGTTCTGCTGGATGCTGTGGATAAGGAATCGTAACTGAGCCCGGTGGAGCCGTGGGAAAGAGTCTGGGACTGAGGACCTGTGTGCTGGAAAGGAAACTTTGTAAAAGGGTCACTCTGCCCCTAAGACTCTTCTAAGGGAAAATAATTAATGTTGCAACTTAAAAAACCTGTTTGTTCCCTAGTCAGCCCTGTCCCTTAAGAGCAAACCTCTATGTCATGTATATGCCCCCTTTCCTTGTTGTTGCTTTATAATTTACCAAACCATTTCCCATCCACTGTATGACTTAATCCTCATGATAACCCAGTGAAATAGGTGGCCTTGGTGGGTCTCCATTTTATAGATGATGAAACTGAGGTTTACTGAATATTCAAGATTATGTGTTTTATAGCAATAGAAAGCTTCCCCACAGTGGTCTCAAATTTGTCCCATTACGCGCACTCCTTGCCTTCTGAATCAGTGCTCAACTACAGCTTCTGTGTTACGTGCTCCAGGGGCTCCCAGTGGCCCCCTGGGGTGAGAGGTGTGTTGCTGCACCTCTGGAGGTAGGTATTGAGAGTGTTAAAACCAAGGCATGGATGCTGCTGTATTGGAACTCAAAGCCCAGCTCTAAATAGTTGACTCCGTCGGAGCTGAGCCAGGAAATTCTAAGTGGTAGACTTTATTAAACTATTTTCTCAATTATAGCTCGAAGGAGTCAAGTTGTCCTCAGATCAAGATGAATATGGACATAATATCACCTAGCCCTTTCCTCTAAGAAGCATTGTGGTGTTGGATATTTTAGTCAGACAAGCCTTGAGGTCAAGAGGTGGATAGATTAGACTTGGTATAGGAAAGCTAATTGTGTATACATGTGTGTGTGTGTGTGTGTGAGAGAGAGAGAGATTGAAAGTGTGTGTGTGTTGGAGGTACTAGCACAGCTCACAGTTGGATAACAGCATCAGATGTGTGACCTTACTGTCCAGAGAGTCAACCAAAACAATAGTTGCTGCCATGCCCTTTTAAAGGTGGCTTCAATTAGAGTTGGGAGAGTTTTCTGGGCTCCTATTTTAGGTGTGGGGTTGGAGGTCATTGCTGGTCATCAGGGTCCTCTATACTATTTTCCTCATGAATTAAATGGGAGTTCTCCCAGTTGATATTTTGCCCTCCTATTGTCCTAAAAAGTCTTATTTTTCCTCCAGTTGATACCTAAGACAGATAAAATTCTAGATAATAGCACTTACTGATGCTAGTCATGAGGGAAGGATCCAAGTACCCAAAAGCCCAATAAAATCTGGATCTTTCTGCATTTACTGATGAAAGTCACTAAAGGAAAGAATTCTTAAGTTAGGGGGCCCCAACATGGGCCCACATTTCCAAGGGGCAGGTTCATTTAGTCCCTCTCTCCTGAACTTTTTCTCCTCCATCTTCCATGTCATCTGGGTAATTATGGTATTATCCCACTCCAGTGTTCTTGCCTGGAGAATCCCAGGGACGGGGGAACCTGGTGGGCTGCTGTCTGTGGGGTCGCACAGAGTTGGACACTACTGAAGCGACTTAGCAGCAGCAGCAGCAGCAGCAGCATTAGGAGGATATTGAAATTCCAAGGAGATGTGAAATGTCCTCCAGCAGAGTTCTCTTATATATGCCTTGTTCAAATTGTCCGTTTTGAAACTAGTCTGGAAATGACCAAGCCCAAATCATTGAACAGAGAGGCAACATGGAATACCTGAAAGTCTGAAGACCAGATATCCTCTATTAGTAGTTACCCGAGGACTCTGAAGGGTCTGAAAGAGGGGACCTGGCATCAGGAACATTTAAGTTAGAGGCAGTGTAACTTAGTGGTTGAGAGCTCAGACTCGAGAGTCAGATTGCCTTGGTTCAAATCTCAGGTTTGTCAGTTATTAGCTGCACAGCCTTGGGCTTCCTCCGCTGTGAAATGATGGTAATAATAGATTGTAGCTTGTAGGGTTGTGTGAGGACTGACTTAGATCAGGTACATAAAGGGCTTAGCACAGCTCCTGCACACAATATGCATTTGTTAAATGTTAAACGCTATTATTTATTAAAGGGAGAATTCTTTTCCTGTTCTAGGGTGTTTCTTTCCTTCCTTGTTCTTGACCCCCTACCCTCTAGTTTATATTTCTATAGCGAGCTGCTTAAATATCCCCTCTTCTTCTGTTCAGGGATACAAATAAAAAACAGCTTGGGCATGGGAGTACTTTCTTCTGTATTACTTACAACATCACCTCAAACCAATATACACAGTTCATTTTAATCCAAGAACTAAGGGCCCTTTAAACCAGCCATTCCTTATTTACTCAGTTAAAAAAAAATCAAAGTCCTTTGGTTTCACTTTCCTTTATTGTATTTTGTAAGGCACATATTGGATACTATGTAAATGTGAAATACTCTAACAATAGTAACTGAGACAGATGAGAAACTCAAGGAAGCAAAGTCACCATTTTGAGCTCAGCTCTTTATTGATGGGCTGAGTGGTTTGGGAGCGACAATGTGGCTCCAAAGTTAAAGAGCCCCCAGGGATTCAGAGGGCAAAGGCTTGAGTCTCAGTCACGGCAGCAGTTACGGTGACCCCAGGCAGGCAGCTTCTTCCCCTGCAGACCTCAAATTCTCCCCATCAATACTAGGATTAATGCCACAGAACAGTCTCCCAGGCATGTGAAGACAGGGCTGCCATATGTGGTTATACAGGCTGTGTACTGCACAAGGGTGTCAGCTGACGGGGTAAGTGGGAGCTGAAACATAGCTCATACTCTGCTCATCAGTCTGTGCTCCTTGGTGATGGACAGCGTCCACACGGACGAAGGGACCCTTCTTTCTAATTTGCATAAAAGTAGTATATGGGCTAGTAGAGGCCCTGTGTGAAGCAACAGTAATAGCCATGGGTCACAGAGCTTAGCACTTAGAATGGATACATTTATTCAGCACACAGTTCTTGAACACCTACTATGTGCCAGACCCTGATCTAGGGACTGAGGATATGGAGAGGAGTGTAAATAATTTCTGCCCTTGGGTCCTTTTTCCATCACCAGGCCATCCTTCCCTAACGTTCAGTCATCAGCAAGTCCTGTAGACTTGAGATGCAAAATATACGTCAAGTCCACCCACCTTGTTTCACTGCTAGCACTTTGTTTTTATTATTTCTTCCCTAGATTACTGCAGCAAATGGGCTCCTACTTCTACTCTGGTCCTCCAAACAAAAACAAGAGTGACTGTATAAAAATGTCAATCAGAGGACTTCCCTGGGTCCAATAGTTAAGACACCACACTTTCATGCAGGGGGTATGGTTCCATCCCTGGTTGGGGAACTAAGGTCCCACATGCCCCGAGACAAGTCCCCCCCCAAAAAAAAGTCAATCAGATACCATTAACCCCTCATTTTAAGTTTTTCAGTGGCTATAATTTAGTCCAGGGTCTTCACCATGGCCTCAAGGCTGTGCACACCTGATTCCAATCATCTTCTCATGTCATGTGAATCACTCAACCCACACTCTCCGCATCTGTATAAGAAGAGGTTCTTCACAGAAATAGGAACCAGTAGGATATATGTGTATCTCCTATATGTATAGGTGTATGTGATATATATATATATATTTATATCCTATGTATATGTATGTGTGTGTATATATGTGGGGCTTCCCTGGTGGCTTAGCAGTAAAGAATCCACCTGCAATGCAGGAGACCTGAGTTGGATCCCTGGGTCGGGAAGATCCTCTGGAGGAGGGCATGGCAACTCACTCCAGTATTTTTGCCTGGAGATTCCCATGGACAGAGGAGGCTGGTGGGCTAAAGTCCACAGGGTTGCAAAGAGTTGGATACAACTGAAGCCACTGAACATGCACATGTATATATGCATATATAAAACAAGATTTATTGTGAGGAATTGGTTTGTGTGATTTTATTGTGGCTGAGAAGTCCCACAATTGCTGTCTGCAAGTTGAAGACCCAACAAAGCCAGTGGTGTAATTCCAGTCCTGGCCTGAGAATCAGAGAGAGTAGAAGGATAGAAGACCAAAATGACTCTCCCCTTTCCCAATTTTTTCTTCTGTTCACACCCTCAGCAAATTGAGTGATGCTTACTTCCCAGGTGGTGCTAGTGGTAAAGAACCTGCCTGTCAACGTAGGAGGCACAAGAGATGAGTGTTTGATCCCTGGTTTGGGAAGATCCCCTGGAGAAGGAAATGGCAACCCGCTCCAGTATTCTTGCCTGGAGAGTTCTATGGACAGAGAAGCCTGGTGGGCTGCAGTCCATAGGGTCACTAAGAGTCAGACAAGACTGAAGTGACCTAGCAAGCAGGCACCCACATAAGGGAGGGCAAATAAGCTACTTATCTCAGTCCACCCACTCAAATGCTAGTCTCATCTGGAAACATCCTCACAGACACACCCACAAATTATGTCTGATCTGGTTACTCAGTGACACAGTCAAGGTGACACACAAAATTACCTTTCATACTATTCCACAAAACTCACCATTCTGTCCTTCACACAACCTTGCTTGTCTTCTGTGTGGTCTCATCCCTTTGGCCAAAACACCAATTCCCTGGTTCTCCCCTTGACCATCTCTTTCTTATCCTTCAGTGCTCAGTGGAAAGGTCACTCTGAACCTCAGAGAGGTGATCTGGACCACCTTGTTAAAGTTGNTTGTCTTCTGTGTGGTCTCATCCCTTTGGCCGAAACACCAATTCCCTGGTTCTCCCCTTGACCATCTCTTTCTTACCCTTCAGTGCTCAGTGGAAAGGTCACTCTGAACCTCAGAGAGGTGATCTGGACCACCTTGTTAAAGTTGCATAGTATTCTATGCCTACCAGCCACTCTTTGCTAGGATGTTCCACAACAAAGCATCCCAGCTCAATTTGTAAGTACACAGTTCTTTGTTTACAATCTGTCATATCTGCTAGATTGTGAGCCTTGTAACATGATTGTTTGTTCTCCACTATAAATCCCTTCAGAATTTTGCTAGTCTCTGGTGCACAGTAATAAATACCAAATATTTGCTAAATGGAGTTGTTACAGAGAATTTGTCTCTCAAAGGGAAGTAATCATCACAACATATGTAGAGATATATTTTGTGACAAAGGTAGTGATATGCTGGTAAACTGACTCTCAAAAAAAGAACCTGATTTATCATTTGTTGATTTCCATGGTGGTGTAAATACTCCCATCTGAGCTGATTTCAAGTTACCAATGGTTTAAAAACTGACTTGTAAAAACAGTTAGTTTTTCAAAGGGCTTCCCTGGTGGCTCAGATGGTAAAGAATCTACTTTCAATGTGGGAGACCTGGATTTGATCCCTGGGTTGGGAAGATCCTCTGGAGAAGAGAACAGCTACCTACTCCAGTATTCTTGCCTGGAAAATTATAAGGATAGAGGAGCCTGGCAGGCTACAGTCCATGGGGTCGCAAAACGTTGGACATGAAAGCTGTTATGAGCTGCGTCTAGCCTGTCACTGGACGAGAGGTCTGCATGGGTTCAAGGAGAACCCATTAGTTCATGCTGGGGAGCTCAGCAAAGGCTTCCTGGAGGAGGTGACACTTGATCTGTATTTTGAAAGCTGGGTATGTTGGTTCAGGCCTTTTAAGTCCAAAACAGCTAACAGAGCCCTGCTCCCAGTAGCCCATGTTCAACTGTTCCTGGCTTCTCTAACTCAGCTCATTTCTGCTTGTCCAGGAGTTACCACTTGATCAGTTCAAGCCTCAGAAAGGGTTTCCTTGTGGCCAGCATTCTACTGGGTTTGCTTTGAATGCAGCAAAGTAGAGTAAGACTGGGTAGAAGTTAGTCAAGGGAGAAAGGTAAGAGTTTTCCAAACAGAGGAACGATTCATGCAACTCAGCAGTTCCATAAGTCTAAAAGTATATAGGAGGGCATGGAGGAAGATTAGCTTCTGCCAGGCTGTGTTTGATAGGCTGAGGAGCTACACTGATTCACAGCATAGGATGGGTGGCAGAGGGAAAGAGAAAGGAATTGATCATTTTCCCTGCATAATAATTCCTGCATAATTCANATATAGGAGGGCATGGAGGAAGATTAGCTTCTGCCAGGCTGTGTTTGATAGGCTGAGGAGCTACACTGATTCACAGCATAGGATGGGTGGCAGAGGGAAAGAGAAAGGAATTGATCATTTTCCCAGCATAATAATTCCTGCATAATTCACAACTGGTAATTGTGGGGTTTTGTTTTTGTGGGTCTCATTTTTTTCCGGTATGGAATCATTTGATTAACATCTGTCTCTTCTGTAAGAGAAGACTGTAAACTCCACAAGGGCAGTGACTATCTAGTTTACCATTATTTTCTTAGTATCCAACACAAAGCTTCCCACATAGCAGTTGACAAAATACAATCTTGTTGAATGACTGCATCACCTGTGGAACGTTTAAAACATGCTTATGTCCACTTACCCTGAAATAAGATCTGTAAATCTCTCTTCCCTGAACCTCTGAACCACAAGGATGTAGAGAAAGTAGTAAGGCAGGTGTCCATGTTTTGTAAAAACCATTCAAGAAATTCACTTCCATTTCTCCTTTCAAAACCAATCAAGTGAATCCTTTAAATGGTTTAACCAAGTGTGACATGATTTAATTTTACTGGTATAAGGATAGAGACTTAGTGAGGCTGGCCTCCATGTTTTGTAAAAATGACTCAAGAAATACCCTTCCTTTTCTCTTCTCAAAGCCAATCAAGTGGATCCTTTAATTGGTTTAACCAAAAGTGTGATGTGATTAAATCTTGCTGGTTACATAAATAGGCCTGATGACAGTAGGGAGGAACCACAGAGGTGCTGATGGCCGTGGGGAGGGACCTGCAGAGGTGCTGAAGTGCTGGGCCCAGTGAGGAAGCCCATACTGTAACCAGGTAAAAAATGAGATGGGTCTGATTTAAATCTCTGGCGGTGGGTGTGAAAGGGAAACAGATTCAAGAGACGCTCAGGACGTAGAATCTACACAATCTGGTGCCCATCTGGACACAGTGGAAGAAGTGAGATGGAAGAATCTAGGTTGAAGGTTGGAGTGAGTGTTAGTGAACAGGGAGGAGGGAAGAGTCACTTTTAAAGTTGCTACATTTTAGGTGCTTGTTGGACGTGGAAATATTAGTTGCTCAGTTGTGTCTGACTCTTTGCGACCCCATGGACTGTAGCCCACCAGGCTCTTCTGTCCGCGGGATTTCCCAGGTCAAGGATACTGGAGTGGGTGGCCATTTCCTTCTCCGCCGGATCTTCTCAACCCAGGGATCGCACCCTGGTCTTCCGTACTGCAGACAGGCTCTACCATCTGAGTCACCAGGGAAGCCCAAATGGAGACTTAAATATTAGTCTTCTCCAAGAACTCTGGAGAACACTGATATTTAAGAAGGAGGTTAGAAAAAGAATTCTTGAAGAAGACGGAGAAGAATGACCAGAGAAGAAGAAGGAAAACCTGAAAATAGAAAATCAGTGATAATGTCCAACAGCATCAAGTGGTGCTTAAAGCTTAAGTTAGTGACTTGAAACTACCTTCAAGGAATGATGGTGACAAGGGTACTTTCTTTAGGGGCAGAAATTGCCAGGCAGAGGACGAAGGAGGAAGTGGCGACAGCGAGTTCAGACCACCTTTTTCAAGAAGCTTTGCTGTGAAGAGGAGGGATGGTACGACTGTGCAGGACGTCAGGAGTTCTGACCCTTTTATAGCTGAGAGGTAAGGGGACGAGTGAGCGGACGGCGCCGCACCCACCGCGGGGGCTGTGCCCTTTGGCCTACTCCTGCGCCCACGTGACCCGGAGGCCGCCTACGCAGGCCGGCTCGCCGAGACTACAGTCCCCAGAAGGCCGCGCAGCTGGGGGCGGAGCCGAGGCCTGGCGCACTCACGGAGGCGCGAGCGGAAGAGCTAGAGCCTGGAGGCGGCGGCAGACGCGGACAGCTGAGGCGCCCCGGGTAACGAGTTGCTTCGCGTACCTGTCCCTCCCTCCCTCCCTCCGCACTCCAGCCTGGGGCTCCTGGCTTCCACGTCTCCCTCGACACTTGGGACAAGCTTTCTTTCCCCTTTTGTTACCGGTATTTTTCTTCCCACGTGACGCGTGGCCGGCCCCCGCCTGCGGCGGAGGTGACTGGGAAGCTCCCGCCCTTCGACCCCTGCGGGCCCTGGGTTGCGGGGCCCCGTCCCAGACCCCTTTTTCCTTCTCTGGGCTGCGTGCTTGCTTTGGGTGCTCTCCTCAGATACTCTCTGGGAAGGGGCAGTTCCTTTCCTGTGTGTCAACAGGTACTGAGTGGGGACTTGGGGACCCCTTTTTCTCCCCAGTGGGAGGCTGTGGACAGCGGGGGCCACCCGGGGCTTCGGGTGATTTCGGGGCGCGAGCCCCGAGCCTCTGGAGCGAGTCTGCTGGGCTGGCTGGGAGCCCCGGGCTATGAGGTGGGAGCGAACTGTCTGTTCGCCAGGGAGGGTATACTTCCTGGTTTTCTTGGGCCATCCTCGGAAAACTCCAAGTCCGCTTTTAAAGTTATCTTTATCAATAAAAGCCTCTTGTCAGAGTGGAGTAGGGAAGAAGCACAGGATTTGGAATTTGATGTTCTGGGTAGAGTCTCGGGTTTGCCACTTGCTGGATCTATTATCTTTTGTAGCCCGTTTATTGCCTCCTGGGTTTCCCAGTCTGAAAAATGGAGTGATCGTCTTTGGCCTTCCTGCCTTCCAGTGTCGAGGGGTTTATTAGAAGTGACATGTGTGAGAAAGCATGTTTCACATATAACAATCTCACTGTCTTTCTGTCTCCAGCCCAGGTCAGTTGAATTTTCAAACCGTGTTCATGTGTTTATGAACTTGATCATAAACGTGATCGTGAACCGTGTGAAGATCAAATGAGTTAATAAATAGGGGAAAAATGTCTTTGGAAACGAATGTGAACCATACAGATGTTCTTACGTCGTGTTCCTGGGGGAGAGGTAACATTAGGGCCCTATCACCTATGGAGTCAATTTTAAACTTCGCCTGGATTTTAAGGTCCACCCGAATTTGGCTTGTTCTGTCCCACCAGCGCTGCGTGCACACGCTTAGGAGCAGTCTTGCTCTCGTCTTGCTGTGTTACAGCCATCCTTTCTTCAGTGCTACACAGAGTACAGTATCCCAGAAAGTACTTCATGTTCCGCATGTGTAGTACTTGGTCTAAACCTAGCTCTGATTGTATCACAGTGTCACTAACTTGAATGTATACTAGCTGAAATGAGAAATATTGGGGTTATTTTTGCCTGTCCTCAGTTCAGTTCAGTCGCTCAGTCGTGTCTGACTCTCTGCGACCCCATGGATTGCAGCACGCCAGGCCTCCCTGTTCATCACCATCTCTCAGTTCACTCAGACTCGCGTCCATCGAGTCAGTGATGCCATCCAGCCATCTCATCCTCGGTCATCCCCTTCTCCTCCTGCCCTCAGTCCCTCCCAGCATCAGAGTCTTTTCCAGTGAGTCAGCTCTTCGCATGAGGTAGCCAAAGTACTGGAGTTTCATCTTTAGCATCATTCCTTCCAAAGAAATCCCAGGCCTGATCTCCTTCAGAATGGACTGGTTGGACCTCCTTGCAGTCCAAGGGACTCTCTACCGCGGCCAGCACAGTCAAGGAGCAACCCCCGTAAGGAGGACGCGAAGGAGAACGCCTGCTTAGAAAAAATAAGAAGACAGAAAGATGGGGTTGAGAGGATCAGACCTCATTGTCTGATACCAACTTTATTAGGTGTTCAGTATATATAGGATAACATATGTGACTTATGACATCTACTAGGTTACTTTGATCTAGATAGTCATTCACCAGACCTTCACCATTGTGTTCAGGACACAATGCCTAGTTACTTGAAGTACGATAAGCACCAGTGAGCAGAACATAGCTATCAGACATCCTGGAGACACAAGGTCACACATTCTTCAGGGAGGCGGGACAGAGAGCTTAGGGCATGCCTAAGGCTCAGCGATAACGCTCGAGCAGCTCCCAAAACTTTAACCCTTCACGGGCAGTCCCCCNCATAGCTATCAGACATCCTGGAGACACAAGGTCACACATTCTTCAGGGAGGCGGGACAGAGAGCTTAGGGCATGCCTAAGGCTCAGCGATAATGCTCGAGCAGCTCCCAGAACTTTAACCCTTCATGGGCAGTCCCCCGCAGCAAACTATCCCCCCAAATAATATATTTTATGCTCTAAAAACTACCAAGCTAAATTTATTCCCCAGCTTGTTCAAGAGCTTGAGGCATTGGTAATTGTGGTTACATATAAGAAGATATATCATCCATATTCAACTAGATATATATTTGTGTTATTTAAAACAAAAAAGCCTGAAGGATTTAATGATGCCCTCCCAACATAGTTATTATGACTTAAAAATTTCCTATTGCTAAACTTTTTAAAGTCATGTTTAAGTATACAGAAAATGATACATTTCTCTAGCTTATATTAATACAAGCATTTGAAATAGAGATTGCCAGAAGCTGTTGTATTTTGACGTGCTAATTAACTTTCCCATATATTAATTTACTTACTCTGAATCTTTCAATTATGTTGAAACCCTATCATTCAGACAGTTGATGGTGAATAGTCTGCAGTAGTAAACTACTTTCTCATAGTTTTTTCCAGTAAATCTTGGCATACAATTGTAAAAAAAAGTGTAACTGAGAAAACCTGCAATCTAAATATTTTCACAGAATTCTATTAACTGGCTACTCAAAATAATAATGGTTTGTGAAATCAAATAAAACATTTATTGTCACATGATGTTTTCCATCATTTATTTTGTCCATGCATACTTGTGTTTCTTAACAATGGAGACAAATTTTATCTATTTAGAGGGAATTGGAATAAACTACATTTTCCTGAGTGATCTTAATATTATATTTTGAGAGGTAAGAGTAAAATCAAGCTTGGACTAAATAGATATTTAATAATTATGTCAGTTCATTCATTCAGTCGTGTCCAACTGTTTGCAGCCCCATGGATTGCAGCATGCCAGGCTTCCCTGTCCATCACCAACTCCTGGAGTTTGCTCAAACTATTGTCCATTGAGTCAGTGATGCCATCCAACCATCTTATTATTATTAAATAATAATATAATAAAATATGGGTTTTAGGAAACTACTGGAATAAGTGAAACTCTTATTGAAACAGAGGGAAAAAAAAGACAGAAGAGGTTTTAAATGTTCAGCAGAGTCATTCTATTAAAGCAGGAAATGGTAACTCATTCCAGTGTCTTTGCCTGGAATAAGTGGTGAACACTACTGAGCAACTGAGCATCTGAACTCACTCTATACTCATGATATGCTATCAGGAGATAATGATGATATACTGGAATTCTAGACATACTGCAAATAGCTATAGTGGACAATGTATTATCATAGATTGGCTAGTTATAATGCTTTGCTACTTCGTCAGGTGTCATATTTGCATTTTTAATAAACCAAGCTTGTAATGTTAGTGCTTCACAGTAAACCTTTTATGGTGTGACCTAAATGCTTGATGAAAGTGAAAGAGAAGTGAAGAAANTATCATAGATTGGCTAGTTATAATGCTTTGCTACTTCGTCAGGTGTCATATTTGCATTTTTAATAAACCAAGCTTGTAATGTTAGTGCTTCACAGTAAACCTTTTATGGTGTGACCTAAATGCTTGATGAAAGTGAAAGAGAAGTGAAGAAATTGGCTTAAAGCTCAACATTCAGAAAACAAAGATCATGGCATCTGGTCCCATCACTTCAAGGGAAATAGATGGGAAAACAGTGGAAACAGTGTCAGGCTTCATTTTGGGAGGCTCCAAAAATCACTGTAGATTGTGACTGCAGCCATGAAATTAAAAGACACTTACTCTTTGGAAGAAAAGTTATGACCAATCTAGATAGTATATTGAAAAGCAGAGACATTACTTTGTCAACAGAGGTCCATCTAGTCAAGTCTATGGTTTTCCTGTGTTCATGTATGGGTGTGAGAGTTAGACTGTGAAGAAAGCTGAGCGCTGAAAAATTTATGCTTTTTGAACTGTGGTGTTGGAGAAGACTCTTGAGAGTGCCTTGAACTGCACAGAGATCCAACCAGTGCATTCTGAAGGAGATCAGCCCTGGGTGATCTTTGGAGGGAATGATGCTAAAGCTGAAACTCCAGTACTTTGGCCACCTCATGCGAGGAGGTGACTCATTGGAAAAGNTCTCATCTAATGTATGAGGACGTTTTTGTGGGAATGGGATAGAAAAGTCATCCTGATCATTTACCATAATGGAGATATGCATTAGTGTGGATAATATATTTGGTTTTGATGTGTATTATGTGATTATTTTTGCAGCACAATTAACTTCCTGATTAAACTTAGCTAGTATATCCTGCATATATATATATACTGGGTAGAAAATTGGTTAAAGGCAGGTATGATGGTTAGCTTAACTATTTAGTTTAGTTGATGGGAGATCTGGGGTTCTTGTCTCAGTTACCACTCAAATAGTTCCAAGCCTTAAGTAAGTTCCTCAGTTTCCTCATTTAAAAAATGAGTTTATACGACATGATTTTCCAAGGTCTTTTTCAGCTATCTGTAGGGCTGTAAGGTTTGTATGGAGGTAACTTGACAATCATGAAATGCAACAGTGACACATTTTGCCCACCAGAGGGTGGAGTCCAATCAGTTACCCAGAGCTCTGTATTTGACCAGAATGTGGTGTCCTTGGAAATGAAGAGGACACATTGTTCCTCTGTCCATTTAATTTAAGTTATGGAGCCTCTGACTTTTCTGATTCTACTTGCATTAGACATCTTTCTGCTTTTTTCTTTTCAAACTTCTAGATAAAGAAGGGAGAAGAGAAGGATAGAGGTTTATTGTCAGGGATTCATCAAATTTTGTTCTCTAAGATAGCAAGTGACTCTCAGGTGACCCATTGGCAACTTTGATGGGGAGCACAATAGTATTAGTGGCTAAGTTTAAATTACTTGTGGCTTCCTTCCTCCCCAAACACATAGGCATACATACAAATGACAGTCAATCCTCATTTCTCTCATTCCTTCTGAAATCCCAAGGATGAAAGTGGGATGTCTGAGAAATATAATAAGCACAATACTTTAATTGAAATCTAGGTTTCAGCCTTACTTTACTCCTTAGTATCTATCTCACCAGGCACATTACAGCCTCAGATCATCAGTTTCTGTATTTGAAAAATTAGGATATTGAATTCTGACCTATATAATCTCTTTCAATAATGTAATTCTAAAATTATGTAAAAATTCTTCAGTGTTTATGTGAAGGGCAGTGCTATTCTTGATAAGACATTAATTTTTATAAAAATAGCACGGAATTTTTCCTATTTTTTTGCTTGAAATAGAATTATAGGTGTTGTTAAGGCATAAATATTAAAATTTTAAAGTAAACTACCATTATGACAAGAAGAATGACAGTTGCCTTTCCATTGAGACATTTTTCTAACCCCGAAACAAATACAAACAAATTCTCTGAGCACTGGCTCACAGCAGCAGCAAGTCAGTCAAAAGAGGTGGGACCAGGAGCTAGGCCAAGCTGATTTGGGGTATAGTTGATAGTAAAGCATTTAGAGAAGTCATCTGGGAACACATGAGCTTAGAAGAGAGGGCACGTGGGGTCTAGGAACCTGTATTATAAAGCTGGATTCAGAGTCCATTTCTTTAATCACACAAGTGGAAATAACTTTGATAGAGTCCAGTTGTAAGAGTCTGAGAGCACAAGATAACATGGAAGTAACGAAGGGGGTGGATTGCCCTTTCCCTCTGCAGCGGATCTTCCCGACCCAGGGATCGAACCCAGGTCTCCCGCATTGTAGCCAGACGCTTTACCATCTGAGCCACCAGGGAAGTCCTAACAAAGCGGGCATGTAGTCCAAATAAACAAGGAGAAATGAGTGTCTAAAGGTGATAAACCTGTGGATGCAGAAGTGTGCTTGTGAAAACAGACAAGGATTAGTACTTTGATTTGATACGTATACAAGAGAGTAGAAGCCAGCCAGGAAAACCAGATAGAAACAGCATTTTAGGATTATGTGCAAATACAAAATTTCAGTCTATCTTGGTTTTAATCACTTTCCTTGAGGTTGGTAGCCATGTCTTCTTGGCATATCCAAAGTGCTCACACTTGAGTCTAGTGAGGATATCACTGACACACTGTATATAGTTTATATGCTTTTAATAGCTTCACATTCCACTGGATACACATATCCGCAGATCTGCTCACTATAACTGCAGAGTTCATTTCACAGAACTGGCTAGTAAAAAATTTGGCAGGCAAGCTAGCTTTTCAAGTGCTCCTAGGAACAGAGCCCAGCTGTTCCGTTTGGGCTTTGCACTGTTGGAATTCATTGGGTTAGCAGCTAGAAAGAATGGACTGTGATATTTTCAGCCTGGTTCCTGACAGCAAAGCAAAGGTGTTAGAATTTCTGTTCTAGAGGTTTACACTGCAAGTGACTTAACCTGATTGTGTGTCTTAATATTACTGGGCTTCTGACCGCTGAAATATGGCTTGGATCGATGGTGGTTTGGAGAAAGTAGAAGGAGGGCTATCCATCATTCAGAGGCTCCATAGAAGCTGCCTGATAATGCTGCTTTCACCAAGCAGCCATCTGTCCATCCATCCATCAGTAGTATGAAATGAGATTTAGCGGAACAGGCAGCTGTAACTCTGAGACACTTTCTAACCAACGTTTGCAGCCCTGGCCTTAGTCTGACCGCAAAGCACAGCATTGGGGTTTGGCGGGATGTGGCGGCAAGCACAGCAGTCTCGTTCCCGTCAGTGCCAGCCTCGAGTGTATTCAATATGAGGCTGAAGCCCAGCCGAGTCTCTTGTACATAATTCGGCTAAACTTCGGGTGATGAGCAAGCAGTGATTCTCTTTCAGGTCCAGTACTGTTTTACAAGTTGAGCAGACTCTCTTGATGGAGAATTTTTTGTTTGACTTGGAGAAGAAATAGAATTAAAGAACTGATTTAATTACTCTAGAATCCGACCACACAGTTTACTCTTTAACCCATATTGTATATTGGTAGAAGACTTTGTAAATGCCAGTATACAAATGAATCTGGAAGGCCACCTTTTTCTCAATTGTAAACACTGTGGGAACTTCTGCTGGCAAGTCCCTGTTTGTCATGGCAGTGAGGGATGAGGCTAAATTAAATTGAAGGATAATTCAGTGATTTTATTTTATCTAGATTCTTTTTTCTCTAAAATTGGCATTTTTTTTACCTAGGTTGTTATAGAGCAGAAATTGCATATTTCTCTCTACTCGTGCCAACATGGAAGGAAAGTAAATGTGGGCAGGAAAATGGGTCAAAGATAAGAAGCAAGAAGGGGACTACCCCTGAAGTGGATAATCAAGCTCTGAGTATTGACTGTTACCTGTTGTCTTCCTGGTTCTCCTGCTTTCCCAGGGCACCAGGCCTTCTGAGAGCCTCTTGCTCAGTACGGCTCTGTGCTAACTTTGCCTGTCCTGGTGCTTCCCCAGCCGTGGTCAGGTTTCTTGACTGTTTTCTTGCTGTGGTCACTTCAGACCTCTGCTCCTGCTCTTTGTTCTGAAGCCTTAGCTCTTCATTTTAGATTGGGGGAAGGGTCGAGGGAGCCTAATGTACCGGAGATGCCTCGGAAATGAGAGCCTTGGATGAATTCCTGGGCCTATTGATCCACCGGCAGTTTATGCATCCTGACATTCATAATCTCAGTAGGTTGCTGATGTTCCTGATTAATGGGCCCAGGGGCTGTCCATCCGTCACTTCACATTAATTACTGAAGAGGTGTTTTTCCAGTGATTTACCTGACAGCAGGCTGTGATAAATACCCCTAAGCAGAGTGGGCAGTGATTTATCACAGGGCCACACCCTCCCCCCACTTAGCCTTCCCCCTAACCACAGGCTAGCACTGGGACCTGACCAGAGAGTGCCCCCTCCCCATAAGCTATCTATCTCCATAATTGCTTGTGGATGCATATTTACTGGGGCATGGGACCTGGCAGATAGCGTTCTAGAATTTGTGCCAAAGATGATGAAAAATAAATCTTCCTAGTAGGAAGAGTAACTAGTATGTTTTTTCATGGGGCAGAGAAGTATATATACGGTGCCTTTCTGTTACTTTTTAAGAAATCCGATGGAAATACTGCCTACCTACTGTGCATGTCCTGAGCACTAGTAATCGCTCTGTGAGCTTTAAAGAGTAGAGAAAGCAGTTTTCTTTTCCATATTTGTAGTCTGCTGAGGGAGAATCTGAAGACATATGAGAAATTAGAGAACATTTCGTGGCACTAATATAATCTTGAGAGGAATGGGATAGAACTCTAGAGTTCCATTTCTGTGAGAATCACGCTCACCAGCCGAAAACCAAGGGATGGACTTAGAGACACAAAGCACAAGGAAAGCGAGGCTTTTAATGACAGTCTTGTAAGATCTGGTGTCTGGTGGGCAGGCAAACCCAGGGCAGTTACAAGCAGTTTGTTCTGTAACATGCAGGTCCCTTCTCCCTTTTCTTCATTGGCCCAGTATTGTGAGATGTACAATCTTTCTGATGTCACCTAAGTTTCGTTATTTCCTTATTAGGCTATCCTTCTTTCTTTCTTCCCAATTTACATCCGCATTTTTCAACAAATACTTTCTTGTTAGTTTATCCCTTCCTCCGACATCCTGTTTGCTTAGGGACCCTCCAGGTTCATGAACTATGTCACGTCCACAAATCTTTAGGCATGTTAGAGCTGGGGCATAGGTAATGGGTGGAGTCCTATCTCTTTAGGATCCAGTCTGACCTCCCTCCCCCAACCCCAACTTTATCTGAAGAGTTCAGGCCTCAACTTTGTCGTGTTTGCAAGTTCAACTGCTAGTAATTTTTCCACTCAGAGCTACTTAGTTTGCCTTGAAAATGGACCACTTCTAGTTTCTGTTTCTTACAATTTCCTATTTTTTAGTCTTTGAAAGTAAAATTTAGTTCAGTATTTCAGTGTTTTCCATGGGTCAGACATTGTATTTAACTCTGGAAATATGAAAATGAATGTGGTATAGCAGCAGATCTCAGGGAGCAAAGTTTGATACCTTCAATTTTGATGTTTAGCTTGTTGGTGTATAAACAAAATCTGCAAACTGGCTTTCTTTTGTTTCTTTTGAAACAAAAATAGCATACAATTGATCTTCTCAAAGATCTAGTTCTTGTAGAGAGAAACTTACTGTATGTAATCACATAATTTCCTTGTTTTTCCCAGATGTTTTTACTTAGCATTTAGTGTGGTAGATATTTTAGAACTTGTATTAGAGAGTTCAGGTCTTTTAAGACTCCAGAGTTACCTAAGGTAGTAACCACTATCCCTACTAGCTATGGTAAGTTTTATACAGAACAGAGTGGTTCAACAGGTGGTGCCAACAGGATTTTCCTGGTATTAGGAGGGGTGAAGTCTGATTTCCAGAGAAGGGAAAGTAGTGGTAAACAGCCCACGCTATGATTTGAGATTTCAGGGGTTAGGTGGGCAGATATGTATGGAGTCATGTTGGTAATTTTACTTCTTGAAGTGATGAAGTTAGCAATAAACATGGCATGTTAGCACAATGTTAAAGTTAGGCATTCAGAAAATTCAGAGTTGTTTTGTTGAGGATATACAATGGGAGACAGTCGTAAGCAGTCAAAACTTGGTTTCAATTACGGCTCTTCTACTTAGTAGCTAGCTGTGTGAACTAGAGATTTAGTTACCTTATCTGTGAAATGGTAATAATAACTATATGTACCTCAAGGTGTTGTTAAATGAGATAGTTAGTATAGGAGCACTTAGCACAGTGCTTTCCGGGTCTCCCGCATTGCGGGCAGACGCTTTAACCTCTGCGCCACCAGGGAAGCCCAATTGACTTCTTTAGTGCAGGACAGATATTGCTCAGTGGTTTTAAAAATCCCAACATATTACAAGGTTTTTATAAACTCAGAAATATTCATAGTCTTAGTGCTTTTCAGTATTTCTTATGATTGGGATGTGTGTGTGTATATATATTTGTAAAAATAGATAATACTTAAAAACATAGAGCATCATTTCTTTAATGGTGGAAGGACATTGTGGCTTTTAAGAATGAACCAAGTACAGGGGACAGGCCTTTAATCTGGCTGTAGTTTGATTTTGGTCTCACCATTAGTTTGCACATAAGGCCTCTTTTTGTAAATATATTTATATCATGTGTCATATATACAAGTTAAGAGTCTATGTTAGTAGGAAAATAGCAAATGAATTGAATTTAAAAACACATTGGTAAAGAATTCTTAATTTTGACCAAGAATACACGTGCTTTTCATCTATTCACAGTCTCAAGCAGAAATATCTGAATTGATAGTACTTCATGTTAGGAACATTGGTTTTTGATTCTGATTTTTTACCAAACATTTATGGAATGCCATCCATGTGCCAGTTATGGTGTTGTGCATTGAGGATTTAAAAATGGTAAGATGTTTCTTACTTTAAGGAACTCAAGGTATAATTGGAGTCAGACAAACTAACAGTTTGATATGGCAGCAGGAGTTGAAAATACCTAACTTTTCTCAAAAAAATGTTCATTGAAATGAACAACATGCAGCAGGCGTTCAGAAATCCTTTAGGGCTGGGTATTAGAAGGAACAGTCTGAAACCATCCTTGGCAGGTAGGGCTTCAATGGCAATGGACTGTCTTGGGTTTGGATTCACTACAGGACAGGCATAGGGTCATCCTAGACTCAGTTAGACCAGTTAGACCTCTGGAAGCTTCCTGCTCAGTTTTGCTGACCCACTGGTGTTCCTCTGGCTTTTCAGTTCTAGGGCCCCATTATATCTTTTGGAGCAGCTTTTGAAAAGAAAGGAGAATGGTTAAGGCCTCTTAATTTCTAAGACATCAACTAATGGATGTAGTTATTCCTAATATTTTTCTTCCCCAGAGGATTATAAGATATTAAAGTGGAGGGCATTTAACACTGGTATATTCATTTTGCCATAAGGCAGTTAGGAGCACAAACACTGGANAATTTCAGTCTATCTTGGTTTTAATCACTTTCCTTGAGGTTGGTAGCCATGTCTTCTTGGCATATCCAAAGTGCTCACACTTGAGTCTAGTGAGGATATCACTGACACACTGTATATAGTTTATATGCTTTTAATAGCTTCACATTCCACTGGATACACATATCCGCAGATCTGCTCACTATAACTGCAGAGTTCATTTCACAGAACTGGCTAGTAAAAAATTTGGCAGGCAAGCTAGCTTTTCAAGTGCTCCTAGGAACAGAGCCCAGCTGTTCCGTTTGGGCTTTGCACTGTTGGAATTCATTGGGTTAGCAGCTAGAAAGAATGGACTGTGATATTTTCAGCCTGGTTCCTGACAGCAAAGCAAAGGTGTTAGAATTTCTGTTCTAGAGGTTTACACTGCAAGTGACTTAACCTGATTGTGTGTCTTAATATTACTGGGCTTCTGACCGCTGAAATATGGCTTGGATCGATGGTGGTTTGGAGAAAGTAGAAGGAGGGCTATCCATCATTCAGAGGCTCCATAGAAGCTGCCTGATAATGCTGCTTTCACCAAGCAGCCATCTGTCCATCCATCCATCAGTAGTATGAAATGAGATTTAGCGGAACAGGCAGCTGTAACTCTGAGACACTTTCTAACCAACGTTTGCAGCCCTGGCCTTAGTCTGACCGCAAAGCACAGCATTGGGGTTTGGCGGGATGTGGCGGCAAGCACAGCAGTCTCGTTCCCGTCAGTGCCAGCCTCGAGTGTATTCAATATGAGGCTGAAGCCCAGCCGAGTCTCTTGTACATAATTCGGCTAAACTTCGGGTGATGAGCAAGCAGTGATTCTCTTTCAGGTCCAGTACTGTTTTACAAGTTGAGCAGACTCTCTTGATGGAGAATTTTTTGTTTGACTTGGAGAAGAAATAGAATTAAAGAACTGATTTAATTACTCTAGAATCCGACCACACAGTTTACTCTTTAACCCATATTGTATATTGGTAGAAGACTTTGTAAATGCCAGTATACAAATGAATCTGGAAGGCCACCTTTTTCTCAATTGTAAACACTGTGGGAACTTCTGCTGGCAAGTCCCTGTTTGTCATGGCAGTGAGGGATGAGGCTAAATTAAATTGAAGGATAATTCAGTGATTTTATTTTATCTAGATTCTTTTTTCTCTAAAATTGGCATTTTTTTTACCTAGGTTGTTATAGAGCAGAAATTGCATATTTCTCTCTACTCGTGCCAACATGGAAGGAAAGTAAATGTGGGCAGGAAAATGGGTCAAAGATAAGAAGCAAGAAGGGGACTACCCCTGAAGTGGATAATCAAGCTCTGAGTATTGACTGTTACCTGTTGTCTTCCTGGTTCTCCTGCTTTCCCAGGGCACCAGGCCTTCTGAGAGCCTCTTGCTCAGTACGGCTCTGTGCTAACTTTGCCTGTCCTGGTGCTTCCCCAGCCGTGGTCAGGTTTCTTGACTGTTTTCTTGCTGTGGTCACTTCAGACCTCTGCTCCTGCTCTTTGTTCTGAAGCCTTAGCTCTTCATTTTAGATTGGGGGAAGGGTCGAGGGAGCCTAATGTACCGGAGATGCCTCGGAAATGAGAGCCTTGGATGAATTCCTGGGCCTATTGATCCACCGGCAGTTTATGCATCCTGACATTCATAATCTCAGTAGGTTGCTGATGTTCCTGATTAATGGGCCCAGGGGCTGTCCATCCGTCACTTCACATTAATTACTGAAGAGGTGTTTTTCCAGTGATTTACCTGACAGCAGGCTGTGATAAATACCCCTAAGCAGAGTGGGCAGTGATTTATCACAGGGCCACACCCTCCCCCCACTTAGCCTTCCCCCTAACCACAGGCTAGCACTGGGACCTGACCAGAGAGTGCCCCCTCCCCATAAGCTATCTATCTCCATAATTGCTTGTGGATGCATATTTACTGGGGCATGGGACCTGGCAGATAGCGTTCTAGAATTTGTGCCAAAGATGATGAAAAATAAATCTTCCTAGTAGGAAGAGTAACTAGTATGTTTTTTCACGGGGCAGAGAAGTATATATACGGTGCCTTTCTGTTACTTTTTAAGAAATCCGATGGAAATACTGCCTACCTACTGTGCATGTCCTGAGCACTAGTAATCGCTCTGTGAGCTTTAAAGAGTAGAGAAAGCAGTTTTCTTTTCCATATTTGTAGTCTGCTGAGGGAGAATCTGAAGACATATGAGAAATTAGAGAACATTTCGTGGCACTAATATAATCTTGAGAGGAATGGGATAGAACTCTAGAGTTCCATTTCTGTGAGAATCACGCTCACCAGCCGAAAACCAAGGGATGGACTCAGAGACACAAAGCACAAGGAAAGCGAGGCTTTTAATGACAGTCTTGTAAGATCTGGTGTCTGGTGGGCAGGCAAACCCAGGGCAGTTACAAGCAGTTTGTTCTGTAACATGCAGGTCCCTTCTCCCTTTTCTTCATTGGCCCAGTATTGTGAGATGTACAATCTTTCTGATGTCACCTAAGTTTCGTTATTTCCTTATTAGGCTATCCTTCTTTCTTTCTTCCCAATTTACATCCGCATTTTTCAACAAATACTTTCTTGTTAGTTTATCCCTTCCTCCGACATCCTGTTTGCTTAGGGACCCTCCAGGTTCATGAACTATGTCACGTCCACAAATCTTTAGGCATGTTAGAGCTGGGGCATAGGTAATGGGTGGAGTCCTATCTCTTTAGGATCCAGTCTGACCTCCCTCCCCCAACCCCAACTTTATCTGAAGAGTTCAGGCCTCAACTTTGTCGTGTTTGCAAGTTCAACTGCTAGTAATTTTTCCACTCAGAGCTACTTAGTTTGCCTTGAAAATGGACCACTTCTAGTTTCTGTTTCTTACAATTTCCTATTTTTTAGTCTTTGAAAGTAAAATTTAGTTCAGTATTTCAGTGTTTTCCATGGGTCAGACATTGTATTTAACTCTGGAAATATGAAAATGAATGTGGTATAGCAGCAGATCTCAGGGAGCAAAGTTTGATACCTTCAATTTTGATGTTTAGCTTGTTGGTGTATAAACAAAATCTGCAAACTGGCTTTCTTTTGTTTCTTTTGAAACAAAAATAGCATACAATTGATCTTCTCAAAGATCTAGTTCTTGTAGAGAGAAACTTACTGTATGTAATCACATAATTTCCTTGTTTTTCCCAGATGTTTTTACTTAGCATTTAGTGTGGTAGATATTTTAGAACTTGTATTAGAGAGTTCAGGTCTTTTAAGACTCCAGAGTTACCTAAGGTAGTAACCACTATCCCTAGTAGCTATGGTAAGTTTTATACAGAACAGAGTGGTTCAACAGGTGGTGCCAACAGGATTTTCCTGGTATTAGGAGGGGTGAAGTCTGATTTCCAGAGAAGGGAAAGTAGTGGTAAACAGCCCACGCTATGATTTGAGATTTCAGGGGTTAGGTGGGCAGATATGTATGGAGTCATGTTGGTAATTTTACTTCTTGAAGTGATGAAGTTAGCAATAAACATGGCATGTTAGCACAATGTTAAAGTTAGGCATTCAGAAAATTCAGAGTTGTTTTGTTGAGGATATACAATGGGAGACAGTCGTAAGCAGTCAAAACTTGGTTTCAATTACGGCTCTTCTACTTAGTAGCTAGCTGTGTGAACTAGAGATTTAGTTACCTTATCTGTGAAATGGTAATAATAACTATATGTACCTCAAGGTGTTGTTAAATGAGATAGTTAGTATAGGAGCACTTAGCACAGTGCTTTCCGGGTCTCCCGCATTGCGGGCAGACGCTTTAACCTCTGCGCCACCAGGGAAGCCCAATTGACTTCTTTAGTGCAGGACAGATATTGCTCAGTGGTTTTAAAAATCCCAACATATTACAAGGTTTTTATAAACTCAGAAATATTCATAGTCTTAGTGCTTTTCAGTATTTCTTATGATTGGGATGTGTGTGTGTATATATATTTGTAAAAATAGATAATACTTAAAAACATAGAGCATCATTTCTTTAATGGTGGAAGGACATTGTGGCTTTTAAGAATGAACCAAGTACAGGGGACAGGCCTTTAATCTGGCTGTAGTTTGATTTTGGTCTCACCATTAGTTTGCACATAAGGCCTCTTTTTGTAAATATATTTATATCATGTGTCATATATACAAGTTAAGAGTCTATGTTAGTAGGAAAATAGCAAATGAATTGAATTTAAAAACACATTGGTAAAGAATTCTTAATTTTGACCAAGAATACACGTGCTTTTCATCTATTCACAGTCTCAAGCAGAAATATCTGAATTGATAGTACTTCATGTTAGGAACATTGGTTTTTGATTCTGATTTTTTACCAAACATTTACGGAATGCCATCCATGTGCCAGTTATGGTGTTGTGCATTGAGGATTTAAAAATGGTAAGATGTTTCTTACTTTAAGGAACTCAAGGTATAATTGGAGTCAGACAAACTAACAGTTTGATATGGCAGCAGGAGTTGAAAATACCTAACTTTTCTCAAAAAAATGTTCATTGAAATGAACAACATGCAGCAGGCGTTCAGAAATCCTTTAGGGCTGGGTATTAGAAGGAACAGTCTGAAACCATCCTTGGCAGGTAGGGCTTCAATGGCAATGGACTGTCTTGGGTTTGGATTCACTACAGGACAGGCATAGGGTCATCCTAGACTCAGTTAGACCAGTTAGACCTCTGGAAGCTTCCTGCTCAGTTTTGCTGACCCACTGGTGTTCCTCTGGCTTTTCAGTTCTAGGGCCCCATTATATCTTTTGGAGCAGCTTTTGAAAAGAAAGGAGAATGGTTAAGGCCTCTAATTTCTAAGACATCAACTAATGGATGTAGTTATTCCTAATATTTTTCTTCCCCAGAGGATTATAAGATATTAAAGTGGAGGGCATTTAACACTGGTATATTCATTTTGCCATAAGGCAGTTAGGAGCACAAACACTGGAACTATATTATCTAGATTAAAATCTGGCATTTTCTAGGTCCTTGGCCTTCGACATATTATTTAACATCCTGTGCCTCATTTTCTCATCTGTAGAATCTGACTGGTAATGATTTCACATTGTAGGGTTATTGGGAAGCTTTTAATGAGGGTGTCACTGTTTTGAACATCATCAAGTAAGCTACTTAAGATCTGATAAGTGGCCAAAATAGGTATCATAAAGTTGATATGTTAAAGTTCATAAACTTTGCTCAAATAAGCATCTCACATCCTTATCGGAGAAGGCGATGGCACCCCACTCAAGTACTCTTGCCTGGAAAATCCCATGGATGGAGGAGCCAGGTAGGCTGCAGTCCATGGGTTTGTGAAGAGTCGGACACGACTGAGCGACTTCACTTTCGCTTTTCATTTTCATGCATTGGAGAAGGAAATGGCGACCCACTCCAGTGTTCTTGTCTGGAGAATCCCAGGGACTGGGGAGCCTGGTGGGCTGCCATCTGTGGGGTCACACAGAGTTGGACATGACTGAAGCAACTTAGCAGCAGCAGCAGATCCTTATTTACAAGCTTTTTTATTCTTATTCTGTATATAATTTGAGCATGCTGAAATTTACAGTATCCATTAGACTCAAAGAAATAAAGATGCTGAGAGTGGCAAGAAGTGACAGATGGGGAAGAGATAGGAACAATAAAAATCCTGTAAAAAATTATTTTTTTGGAACAATAAAATTCCAGTGAAAAATCCACATTCTTTCACAATGAAAAGATGTATCACTCAACAAGTGGCTTGTTTAGCCATTTGAATAGAACTGTTTGACTCCTCATTTGCTTCCAGTTAATGAATCTGTTTACCTTCTGAGTAAGGGCCTCTAAATGCGTGTCTGCTGCTGCTGCTAAGTCGCTTCAGTCGTGTCCAACTCTGTGCGACCCCATAGATGCACCCCACCAGGCTCCCCTGTCCCTGGGATTCTCCAGGCAAGAACCCTGGAGTGGATTGCCATTTCCTTCTCCAATGCATGAAAGTGAAAAGTGAAAGTGAAGTCGCTCGGTCGTGTCCGACTCTTAGGGACCCCATGACTACAGCCTACCAGGCTCCTCCGTCCATGGGATTTTCCAGGCAAGAATACTGGAGTAGGGTGCCACTGTGTTCTCTGAAATGAGTGTCTGCCTGGTTTAAAACCTTTTTGATCTCTTCAGTTCAGGTATGTTAAAGAGCAGGCCTTGATTCATTAATGTCACAAATTATTGTCTTTATTCTGTTAATTTAAATCACAGCATACATTTTGTAAACCTGATTTGAATAGAAGTAAGAATAAACCTCCAAGTGAATGTAGAAATTATTTTGTTTTCAAATGTGAAATATGTCCCTGTTTTAACTAGTGCAAATGCGTTTATGGAAGGAGGCATTAAGAAAATTACAGCAGAATCAGTTGTGGTTCATTAACAGACTTCATAGTTGTTAAAGTATGAAACCATTTCTTTGCTGTCCAAGTACAATTTTTCATGTTATTATATTATGAGCAAGTGCCTCTTTGTTGTGTTTGGATCAAGGTTTCTTGTTGTCTTTTTTTTTTTTTTTTTAATGAAGCTTGTAGCTTGTTCGCAGAGAGAGGACGTTTCTTGTTTGTAAAAATATGCTTGACACTGGAAGTGAAGGAACATGAAAGTGAGGAAAGATTGGGTATATCCCTTATTTTATTATTTTACTAAACACTTCTTTCTGGTCAGGTGATATAATTGTCTGATTTTTTACTCATGTTTTACTTTTTCTTTTGCTCCACAAGCAAAATTCCAAATCAGTTAAAACAGAGTATGTTTTCTATCCCTGCTGTGAAAATTTCTGACATTAAATATGCTGTTTTGGAATGGTTTTTCAGTCATTCAAGTGATATTTAGAGTGCTTATCTCTGTAGGTGAGAACACAGATTAAAAAAAATTTTTTTTAGGTTTATTGCATAATGCTCTTGTGTTAAGGGAAAAAATGACTTTTTTGGTTAACTTCACACTTCATGGGCTTCCCCAGTGGTGCAGTGATAAGGGATCCGCCTGCTACTGCAGGAGAGACAGGCTGATGCCTGGGTTGGGAAGATCCCCTGGAGTAGGAAATGGCAATCCACTCCAATTTTCTTGCCAGGGAATTGCCCATGGACAGAGAGGCCTGGCAGGCTGCATACAGTCCATGGGGTCACAGAAGAGTCGGACATGACTTAGCGACTAAAACAACTGCAAATGCAACACTTCTTTAAAAGTTTGTAAATGATTATTTACTGCTCCATTCACAAGATTATGAAGTAAGTCCACAAATATATGTATGTATATACTGGCCATTGCTAAAGAAGTAGAATTTGTTTGTGTTCCTTAGATTAAATTGAAATGACTGAAGAACTGGCATAGGCTTTAATGAATCCTAAATCTTTCTAAGGCAAAAATAACTAAAAAAAAAGCTGTTGATTATGTAAGTTTAATTTATATATGAAATAGTGAGGCTCAAGATACCTTATCTGTCTTGAGGTAAATATTTGAGCAATTCAGAATATCATGTTCTACTTAATACTCCCCTTATGTTTTTAATAGTATAACAAAGCAGGTATTGATAGAGTTTCTAATCTTATGGTTGCTAACTTTTTTGTTAGAAGATTTAAAAACTATGATACATATGCCTTTATTACATTAAACTCCCTATTCCCTATTTGTATCATTTGTTTCTCCTTTCCTATTGGATCATTCTTCCTCACCTCATTCCAGTTAGATATTTATCTCTCCACCTCCTCTGAAACTATTCCAGTGTCACCAACACCCTCTATCCTGCCAAATCCAGTGGAAAATTCTCAGTTCTTACTGCTTGACTTTTCAACATTTAATGCAAATGATTGGTCTTGCCTTTTAAAGAACTGCATGCTTCTGTTTTTTCCCCCACGTCCTATGCTTGGCTGCATGTCTTCTTCCTGACCTCTAAAGTTGTAGGTCCCCCATGGTTCAATTCCCCTGGCCTACTATCTCTGTCACTCCCTGAGTAGCCTTATTCCTGTTCTTAGCTTGAATCTTTATGGTGATGATTTCCAAATTTTTATCTTCAATTCTTAGGCCTCCTCTGAGCTTCAAACTTACATTTCCAGTTGCTTCCTTAATAGCTATACAGTGTCCAGCAGGCATTCACAGTTAAAGTATCCAAGTTACAGCTTTGATTCCTCTTGTCTTATTTCCTTCCTATCTTAGTAAATTTAACTCATCATCCAGGCTGATGAGACCAAAACTCTCAGGTGGCTCTTCTCTTCCCATCACATCCCATACAACCACATCATCAAGTTTTTGTTGGCTTTGCCTTGAGAATATATAATAACCTTTTCTTGTGACCTCCTCTGTTAGTAACGTATGCTGCATGTCTGTTTTTAGACATAGAGATTTTCTTCCTCATTTCTAGACTTTGTTTTGTTTATTGCTGTGTTCCCAGTGTCTAAGATGGGACTTGGCACATACTACATGTTCAGTAAATGTTTGTGAAGTGAATGGGGCCTTAAGTCCCACCTAGGGGTTGGGAGAACATCACCTACTGAGAAATTTCACTTGCTATGATTTAACAGGTAGTATTTATTTGGTGCCAGATACAGTGCTATGAGACAAAAAGACGCCTACGCTACACTGAAGGAACTCAATTACTGTTTAGAAGAGAGCCAGGCATGCAAATATGTAACTCTAAAGCAATATGATAACTGTTTTAATGAAAGTATTTGTATTATAGTGAGAACTTATGGGTAGGGCTGTAGCATATCAAGGAGTCAGTGATGTAATTATAAAGGAGTTAACCTTTTAGGTGAGATGTGAAGGGCATGTAGGAGACTATCAGGCTGTCCTCTGACTGAGAACATAATGCCTCTTAAATCACAGAGGTGTGAGAATGTGGCTGGGCATGTTTCTGGTAGTACCAGAGTTGGAATCAATTGATGGACTGTAAGTCTGATGTTAGGAGTGGCTGGAGATGACCCTGGGCAGCTGGGTGGTTTTAGGGTGGCAGTGGAGCCAGATTATGTAGGGCCATATCTGCTGTGCAAGATACTGAAGAGCCACTGAAGGGTTTTGAACAGAGAGATAACCAAATCTGACTTGTATTTTAGAAAATCGCAGGAAACAGTGTAGAAACAGAATGAACAGTATAGAAGTAGGTAATTGAAATATCACAGATAACGACTTCCAGGTTTCTGGCCTGAACTTCTAGATTGAGAGTGATACCATTCACCAAACTATTAAATTATAGCGACAAAGACAGTGAGTCTTTCAGAGGGGATGGCCAGGAGTTAAAAGTATGTAATTATATTTTAGTACTCAGAAATCTATTCATTTACTTGTGTCACTTAATATATTTTGTGTATTAAATTTAATTATAAACATTCTAAATCTCCTCTTAGGATTCTTTTATTCCTTTACAGATGTACATGTATGCTACTGAGCTGAAGGATATTGGCATTTCTTAGTTTTGTCTGCTTCTAAGTAGACAGTGAAAATAAGAATGCTCTTGATAGTCCAGTAAAACAAAAGCAGTTTTTTTATTAATATGCAAAGAAGTGATTCTAAATCTAAGCCCTTCATAGTTTTAACATATATGAAAAAATGCTCCCAAACTTGTTGAGGGTAAATTTCACCACATAAGAGTGTTGTCCATTCAGTCTTACTTTTAATTTATGAATTATAAGTAGACTTTACTTCTTTTGATGCTTTATTTTTTGATAATTATGAAATTTGGGAGATTAAATTGTGCAGAGATAAACTTATCCGTAGATTCATGGGTTAGTTGACTCCTTGGTTTGTTATATTTCCTTGCTGAAAGTAAAAAAAAATCCGAGATAGACAAGACACAAGAGGAAAAGCAAGACTGTGTTTGTTACTCTGGCATTAAGGTCCTATTAGAAATAAAATACAGACCACAAAAGTGAGCCATAAGTGCAATTTTAAATTCTCTAGCAGTCACATTAAAAAATACAAAAATAAACAATCACTTTAATGTCTTTTATTTAACCAGTCATATACAAAATAGTATCATTAAACATATAATCAATATAAGAATATTAATGAAACATTTTACTTTTATTTTCTGTACTAAGTCTTTGAAATCCAGAGACATTTTATAAGCACAGCACATCTTAATTTAGACTGGCCACCTTTTAAGTGCTCAGTGACTACATTTGGCTATTGGCTAGTGTATTGAACAGTGTAGCCCTAGGTTCTTCCTAGACCAAAAAGTAGAGGTTTCTCAGCATTCTGCAACATTTGTGAAGTTATCTTCCCAACGTCAAATGTTTTCTGTGCTGTTTTATTATCTTTTGACATATATTAAAGAGGTTACCCTTTTCTCCATTCATCATTTTCCTACTTACTTTGTCCAATAAAAGTCTGTTTGTCAATTTTCATTGCCAAAAAACAAACAAACAAAAAAATTTTCATTGCCTTCACTTTCTCCTTACACCAAT
The DNA here is from genome assembly GCA_006410875.1 of Neotragus pygmaeus. Classification (NCBI taxonomy): domain Eukaryota; kingdom Metazoa; phylum Chordata; class Mammalia; order Artiodactyla; family Bovidae; genus Neotragus; species Neotragus pygmaeus. The sequence continues at coordinate 446,998 of SJYV01013620.1, read as the reverse complement.
TTATGGTAATGGCCTGTTATACTAAAGCAATAGCATATCTTTAAGTTTTAGTAATTTTGTTTTTAAGATAACTACATTTATTGTAACAAATTCAACCAATTCTGTGCTAAATGTATATAAAGAGAAAATCTTAATTTCTTTCTCCTCATGTTCTGCTCTCCCAGATGTAACCACTGTTAACAGTTTAGATAATAGCCTTTCACCCCTTATTAGGAATGTATATTTTTGAGAAAACTTTGTTAAATGAGAAAATTGGTACTTTGAAAATATATCTTAAAGTGGACCTGTTTAAAATGGTGACTAAATTTCATAATTATTAATGAAAATAATTGCTAGGGGCAGTTTTCTGACATGAAAACATTTTACCATGTATTTAATAAAATCTAAGTTATAATTGCAGCTGTGCTATTCTTAGTTAACAAAGAATAAGTATTAGTACTTTGTTGTTATAACTTTTTCCCTGAAATTGTGTGCTAGTCTGGTAGCATCCTTTTACTTTGATTTTCTTGGTATTTATCAAATAGATTTGGGATTCCCCGGTGTCTCAGTGGTAAAGAATCCACCTGCAGTGCAGGAGATGCCCTAGGAGAAGGAAATGGCAGCACACTCTAGTATTTTTGTCTGGGAAATCCCACGGACAGGGACTGGCAGGCTGCAGTCCCTGGGGTCTCAGAGTCATATACACTTAGCGGCTAAACAACAGCAACAATCCTATAGATTAGATGAGCTTCCATTTTACCAAAACTGTTGAGAGTGTTAGCAAATTCTCAAGAGATTTTTCTTAAGCCCTTGACATTTCTTTTCTTGATTTCTGTCCTGTCATCATCCTTGTTAGATTTTTCTCTTCTTCAGTTGTTCACTGGTTTAATTTTGCTGCATCTTCATTCCCCAAGGGTTTTGCTCTGAGATGAGTACTCTTTCAATATTATTTTATAGACTTCATGAAATCCTGCATTGTTTTCAGTGTTTTTATTTTCACTTTACAATTGAATTGCATTGTGTTTGTATTATTGGATGCTTGCAACATTAGGCTATTAGTGAGTGATTGATAGGGCAAAGCCAGAATACATAGTTGGAATAGATGTTAGTGTCAAAAAGAAATGGATTTTATAAGTGATCAAGGCACTTTTGATTCCTATGTAAACTTGTAACTTAAAGAACTCAACTGCCTGTTTAAATAATAGCTAATTTTTATTGAGACTTTGGCATGACTGGCAAATTTCCACATATGCATCATGTAATTAATTTGTTCAGTGTGTCTGTGAATAAGTCTTTTGTTTTCTTCATTTTATACTTTGAGTAAACAAAGGCTTGAAGTAGTAACTTTTGCCACAATGAAGCTAAGTAATTTGTCTGATATAAGGGCTAGTCAAGCAAGCATTGGGCTGGGAACCACAACCTATACTTGATTGTACTAATGTATACACACACACACTTCTGTGCAAAAAAAGAAAATAAAAAAGGATTGTAATTTTCTTGTTTCACTTAGTATTATGTTTTGGATATGAAAACATATCCAAATATGTTTCATTTGGGCTGAGAATGGGCTGTAATTTTAAGAAAACTTCCTTGTTTAGATTTTGTGTACAGTTTTTGTTTATTTTTCATTTTACTAATGTTGATGTCCTTCGTAACTAAGAGGCTTAGACTTTAATAGCCCTGTGGGAAATAAGAGTGGAGGTACTGGGCCTGGGAGAGATGAGCTGGAACTGAGCTCACCTCCTAAAGCCTTGATTTCTCAAAGTGTTAACCCTCACTCAAAGGGTAGACTAGGAAAAAAAAAATTTACTCAGAGTTACAGAAAGAAAAGAAGGATGCTTGCCTGTTTTCTGGGTTCTGAGTGAAGGGGGAAAGTTTCCTAAGATTGTGTACCTACTATTTAATTCTCATCTGGGTTTATGCTTTATATTTGTATTTACTGCATCATTAAGAAAACTTCAAACTTAAAAATTAACATTAATGTAGAACCACTCTATAATAGAGAAATACATATAGTCTGGCTGTTTGCAGTTCCCATTGATAAAGCCCCACTGATGTTGCACTCGCTATCCAAAATTACAACAACAACAAAAGAAAGCAGTACTTTAAACAAAAGTCAGAGACACAAGAGACAACAGAATTAAATCTTCAGGAATTTCACAGAATAGAACTATTAAATAATGAAAATTACTTGCAAAGTTCATTTAAAAGTTAATGCTGCAATTATAGTTAAAGTGAAAGTCACTCAGTTGTGTCTGACTGTTTGTGACCCCATGGACTATAAAGTACATGGAATTCTCCAGGCCAGAATACCGGAATGCGTAGCTGTTCCCTTCGCCAGGGGATCATCCCAACTCAGGGATCGAACCCAGGTCTCCCACATTGCAGGCGGATTCTTTACCAACTGAGCTAGTAGGGAAGCCCTTAACATTAATAAAATAGGAATATTAAAAATGATTAAAGATAGAAGAAGAGAAACAAAACTATTAAAAAACGTAAAGGCCATGGAATTAGGGCCAGGGTGGGTGATAAATAGCACTTCACAATAAAACTTTAGTCATTAAAAAAAAAGCTGACTGGATAGTATGTAATGTAAAATAGACAAATGTGAAGACAAAACTAATGATCCAGAAGATGGGTCCATAGGTACTGCTCTGAATAAATAGAATTGGTAAAATTCAAAAGCATAGTGTTATCCCAGTAGAAAAGCAACTGTAAACACAAACCAAAACACTTAAGTAGGCACCTGAGAAAACACAACATGTAGAGAGATGTATTCTCAAGATTCTCAACATGTATTCTCAAGAGGATATCTTGAGAATCATCAGAGAGGAGAGAGAGATCCTTACAAATCAGTGACAAACTAATGACAGATTTCTGAACAGTACCAGTAGAAGTCAAAATACATTAAAGAATGGGAGCAATGTAAAGGTATCTTCAGACAATATAGTGTAAAGTAAAAGCTTCATACAGTTGTCTCAGAGACATATAAATAATGATCAATGTGTAACATTACGGAAAAGGAGATAGTCAGACATTATTGCTCTCTGATGTGATGCAGTAGGAAGTTCATAACACCATGTATGCCATATACTTACTAAAAAAAGATTAAATCCCGACTGTATCAAGTCAGTAGGTCAGCCACCATTTTTTAGGAAGTTTAGAGATTATATATAAGAACTTATTAGTGTTCAAGAGTACAAGCAGCAAACTCCAGCATGTGGTAAATTCTGAAAGGACATCTAAACCCACTTTCTTTAAGAAATGCATGGCAAGATAGGAAAACAAAAACTGTGTTCACTGATAACACATTGGTAGCTTGAAATTAACCATGATAGGCATATTTACACCACAGAGATCAGCAAATGCCCTAAATCAGGGTTTGATTTATTGCTTATTGATTGTCTAGGCTTAAAATGATGGAGCAGTGCTGATAATGCTGACTCACAAAAGTGCCACGTCTTTAGCTATTTACTGTATTGTGCATAATCAAAAAAATGGGAATATATTCTTTCATTCAAAAATGATTATCCACTTCAGCAAAGAAGTCACACCGCTCACATTGGTGACATCATTGATGCAAATCCACGCATTACCCAGTACCCCAGACTACACTTGGAAAGCCAGTTGCTAAACATTTACCAGCACAGTGCTGGTCAGGACATAATCAAATTCAATGCTTTGGTAGAAAATAGACAATAATATAAATTTATTATACTGTTACTCAGCTTTCGAAATCATCATGGCAACAAATAGGCATGAACTAAGAAAAAAAGGTTAAGTTACAAAAGCGATTTGCCATTTAAAATTTGAAGCCTTTGATAATATGTCTATTGTGGATGACAAATAGAATCATAATTTAGAGTTTGAAGAACACTTAAAATTAATACTGGTGAATCTGCCTTACAGATAGAAATTCTTTCTCTAGTGTTAATCCATTTTCTAGGCTGTGTTTAAATTATTCTAGAGGCAGGCAGAGCTCATTTACCTGATAATAGTGCTGGAGAATTCTAAAAGTAGAGTTCTTTTTTATCTTGAGGTATACTTTGTTTTCTTTTAATTTTTTCCAGCTAGTTCTGGTAATTGACTTCTGGAGAAACACAGAAGCAACCCACCCTGTAGAGCAACCAACCTTGTAGAACAACAATCCTTCAGGTATGAAGGTAGCTGGACTGTCTCCATTTAGACCTTTTTGGGTAGAGTATATCTTTAGTTTCTTCAGCCACACTTTGTGTCATATATTTTCTAGACTCTGTATTTTAAACTGTGTTTCTTTCTAAACATCCACGTCACTGTCTTTTCACTTTTATTGACTTTGTAGATGAAGTAAAAGCCTTTAGATCTTTTTTTGTCTGTGTACCAGTTATACATTTTATTCTATGTTGCTTGAATTTTTTTTAACCCAAAGCAAGTCTTTGTATTTATTCATTCTTAGTCTTAATATTGTTTTCAGCACAGCATTCCCAATTAGAGAAATTATATTAAACTGTAATTTTATCATTTTTGGTATTTACTAATCCTGTCAATTTTGTATCAGTTGCACATATGATAAACACTAGTGTTTATTGTTTGCATTGAAATTTTTGTCTAAAATGTTGAGCTTTAAAAGGTATCAGTAACACAGTTCTCCATTAAATAGCCCTCTCTGAATTTACTTCTACCTTATCATTACTTTTTGCTATGAGTCTACCTACCAGTTCTTAGTCACCCATATTTCACTGTCTTACAGTCCATCATGATGTATTTTGTCAGATGCTTTGCTCAACTGAGATTGGGTTACACTATGTCTCTGGTGTCCTCTCCAGTGAAATATACTTCAGTACTTCTGTTTTTGAAAAGTAGGCATTTTCAAAAGACCCTGGCATGGTTAAATGTTGAAGTCACATTCTTCTACAAATGGAAAGATAGAAAATCCATGTCTTCATGATGAGCTAGATAGTTAAGACATTAGAAGAGAAAAGGGACAGGTGGATCACTGGGCTGAAAAAGAAAATAGCCTGTGCCAAGAAAGTGGGGCTTATTCAGTGAGGAAGTATTCTGATCAGGTGAAATGTTAGGGATCTGTAATAGAGTGAACAGGATTTGTTAGTCTTTCCCTCCTATTATCTTTTTCCTTTGAAAGATATGTGGTAAAATATTAACAGTGGTGCTTCTNATGTCTCCCTGCTCAGCTCGAGATCAGGCTTCTGTCCCAGTTTCGTCGGGGAAATATTCCCGATGGTCCTGTCGAATGTCAAGAGGAGGCGCCTGCCATAGGAATGTCCAGAGGAATATCGGGGGTCAAGCCCCCTGATCCACGATACCCCCAGATGTCTCTGTCCATTCCAGAGGAACCTGGTGGCCCTGCATCACCTCGAATGTCACCGAGAGGATTGACTCCCACCAAGGTAGCACGTGTTTCAACCCTGTGGGAATGCCTTGAGGGGAAGCCACAGACCCCTGTGTCACCTGGACAGGAAGCCTGACCCTGCAGCTACAGCTCGGGAGGAAAGCGGAGGTGCATGTCTCCTCTCAAGACGATAACTGACTCCCCTCCGGAGCCTCCAGAGCAACCCCACGGCCCACATCTCCAGTGGAGTGGAGTCCTCAGGTGTCAGACGAGGACATATGAGCCAGAACCAACTGCAAAAGAATACCAGTAGGCCGCTGGCTTTTATGGAGGGCCCCAGAATGGGTCACTGTGGTCCCCGTCGTAAGTTGAGAGGAAACTGCCGCACCTTGAGACAAACCAGGAGCATCTCCCCTCCAGGCGAGATGAGGCTTTTTTCCTCTGCAGCACCTCACGGGAAGTCACCCCATCCCTCATGAACCTTTTTGGGTTACTTCACACGCTTGCAGCGACTCAAAAATATCCCGACATACAGGTTTTCACGCGAGAAGAACACCGAGGATCCCGCCACAAGTCAAGAGGACCCCGGTGTCCCCCTGCTCAGCTCGAGATCAGGCTTCCTTTCCCNGAGTGAACTCTGGGAGTTGGTGATGGACAGGGAGGGCTGGCGTGCTGCAATTCATGGGGTCGCAAAGAGTCAGACACAACTGAGTGACTGAACTGAACCGAATCATAAATGGGAGCCTTTGTCAAAGGCTTTTTCTGCATCTGTTGAGATTATTATGTTTTTATCTTTCAATTTGTTAATATGGTATATTGTACTGATTGATTTGTGTATATTGAAGAATACTTGCATAACTGGAATAAACCCAACTTGATCACAGTGTATGAACTTTTTAATGTGTTAGCTTTTTAATATGTTCTTGAATGCTGTTTGGTAGAATTTTGCTGAGAATTTTTGAATCTATGTTCATCAGTGATATTGGCCTGTAGTTTGTTTGTTTGTTTTCCTTTGGTTTTGGTATCAGGGTGATGGTGAACCTCATAGACTGAGTTTGGAAGTATTTCTTTGTCTGTAACATTTTGAGAGAGCTTTAGAAGGATATGCATTACCTCTTCTCTAAATGTTTGATAGAGTTCACCAGTGAAGCCATCTGGTCCTGGGCTTTTGTGTTTTGGGAGATTTTTGATCACAGTTTCAATGTCAGTGCTTGTAATTGTGTTGTTCATAATTTCTTCCCATTTGGCATTGAACTTTTCTAAGAATCTGTCCATTTCTTCCAGGTCCATCTGTCCATTTTTTCCATTTCTTCCAGGCTTAAAGGCACTCAGCCTTCTTTATGGTCCAACTCTCACATACATACATACATGACTATTGGAAAAATCATAGCTTTGACTATACAGACAATTGTTGGCAAAGTAACATCTCTGCTTTTTAACATGCTGTCTATGTTTGTCATAGCTTTTCTTCCAAGGAGCAAGCACCTTTTAATTTAATGGCTACAGTCACCATCCAAAGTGATTTTGGAGCCCAAGAAAATAAAGTCTGCACTGTTTCTATTTTTTCCCCATCTTTTTGCCTTGAACTGATAGAACTGGATGCCATGGCCTTAGTTTTTTGAATGTTGAGTTTTAAGCCAGCTTTTTCACTCTCCTCTTTTGCTTTCATCAAGAGGTTCTTACAGCATAAGATAAATCTCTTTGGGAATTTTCCTTTTTTATCTTTTAGAGGAGACTATAGGAGACATTAAAACACTCTTTGTATGGTATTTCACTGTTTCTGTGCTTTTTTTCATTGACACTTNGTTGAGTTTTAAGCCAGCTTTTTCACTCTCCTCTTTTGCTTTCATCAAGAGGTTCTTACAGCATAAGATAAATCTCTTTGGGAATTTTCCTTTTTTATCTTTTAGAGGAGACTATAGGAGACATTAAAACACTCTTTGTATGGTATTTCACAGTTTCTGTGCTCTTTTTCATTGACACTTGGGAATAATATAGATTAATTATTGTTATCTTCTTCTTGAGATAAAGATACTAATTTGTTAGTATTAGTCGCTGTTCTTTGTCATTTGTTCAAGGTAACAACACCAATAAGAAAAATGAAGACAGGTTTAGAATCTAAAACATTCCAACCTTGAAGACCGTTTTTCAGACTACCATGACTAACATCCCAAATTGGATGACTTAAAACAACATAAACACATTCAGTTCCAAATCTGGAGGCCAACAATATAAAATTAATATGCCACAATCCTTCAGAAGGCTCTATGTGAGAATCAAGCCTTCTTTGCCTCTTCCAGCTTTTAGTAGCTTCACATATTCTTTGGTTAATGGCTACGTAACTTTCAGCTCTAATTCTATCTCTATATGGCCACTTTCTCTTCTCTTTGTGTCTTTTAGTTGTGTTTCTTTTAAGAATACTTACAATGAGATTTAGGGCCCACTTGGACAATCCAGATGATCTTGTCTTGAGCCTTAGTTAACATCTAAAAAGACCACTTTTCAAGTCAGGTCACATGCAAAGGTTTTCCAGTATTAGGAAGCAGATGGATCTTTTAGGGGACCCACTAGTGTCATTTACACAACACATTCATTGAGTATTTAAAGAATAATGTGCAAACAGTGGGCCACTAAGTAGAAAGCTGACAGAATCAATATGCAAATTCATAAGGATCCTCTAATATGCCAAAAATTCTGGCAGTACCAGGGTTCTGTTTGAACTGAGGTAAGAAAAAACAAAACAGTGTCCTGGTGTTCATACATGAATATTTTCAAATTTTCTTACATGATCTCCAGCTTTGTATTTCAGTGCACTTGTATAACATGACTAGATGGACCTTAGTCGGCAAAGTAATGTCTCCGCTTTTGAATATACTATCTAGGTTGGTCATAANGCATCACCAGCTCCTGGAGTCCACCCAAACCTATGTCCATTGAGTCAGTGATGTCATCCAACCATCTCATCCTCTGTCGTCCCCTTCTCCCCCTACCCTCAATCTTTCCCAGCATCAGGGTCTTTTCCAATGAGTAAGTTCTTCCCAATAGGTGGCCAAAATATTGGAGTTTCAGCTTCAACATCAATCCTTCCAATGAACATTCAGGACTGATTTCCTTTAGGATAGATGGGTTGGATCTCCTTGCAGAGAACCCCATGAGGGTAGGGGATTATTATTTTCATAAAAGGGCTCCAGAGGTCCCTAGCCCCTTCCGGTGTGAGAAGGAACTGCTATGAGCCAGAAAAGGGGTCCTCGCCAGACAGCGAGATGCAGCACCTGGATCCTGGACTCCCCCGCCTCCAGACCTACAAGAAATAAACGTCTGCTGTGAAAAAGCCGCCCCAGTGTGTGCTGTTTTGTTCTAGCAGCTCAAACAGCTCAGACAGTGTGTGAAGTAACTTCAGCCATTTACAGAGGGTTTTTATCTAGAGGCTTGGTGTCTACTTTAATAAATATAATTCATGGTCACCAGGAGCCATAAATAAGCACAGTGTATCAAAACAAACCTAACCAGAAATCAAGTCCTTGCTGGGCACCTATTCTTGCGCGTGCACCAATACATGGAATGAAGAAGCATCAGACATTCTCTACCTAAAAAGTTAAAAGCTACTGGAGAAGATCAAGCTGCCACCTGAAACAACGTCAAAGTCAACAAATATGGGATTCACACCATTAGTGTTACAAGATTTTGGAAAAGACTCATGAAGGCTAAATATCGAGCTGAATGAGTGGAGAGTTCCGTTTTTCAGGCATGAAAGAACACTAACTGGAAATGGACCTGTTAAGCAACAGTTTCCGAGTAGACAACACATCCCAGGACTGTGAGCCCTGAAAAAGGGGAAATCACTGAGGCAAGTCCTGTGTCCCCCAGTTTCAGTGTGGAGGCATTTAGCAGATTCCAGTACACAGAGGGGAAATACAGGGAATGCATTTCCCAGGCAGGGTCATGTAGAGCAGTGGAGATGCGGATCGGAGTTCAAGGAGGCTGAGACACCTGCAGTCTGCAGTCCAGAGCATCAGAGAAAAAGCAGTTACGCAGGAAGAGAGGCCCAGAAATCTGCAGAGGGGCCCACCTGCATCTCCAGCTCCAGCCCAATCTATGTATTCACAGTGTGAAATTCCATGGGCCAGGCAAAGAATCAGCAGGGAAAGAACGGTGAGCAAGGACCTGCGAGCTGAACAACTAGTAAAATTCTCACAGAGGTGGGAGGTGTTCAAGAGCCGAACAACGGTGCACCTGTAGGGTGGAGAACTCATTCAACTCCTCGGGAATGCTGTGCCTGAGGAGAAAGGAGTGCTGCAGACCGGCGTCGAGGCTACTCTGGACCTGCCCTGACTAAGCTCTAAAAGCTCCAAACCATCAAACTGTCAGCGCTGAAAGGGGAAGGAGAAAACCCACGATTGTATTTGGAGACTTAACACTCCTCTCTCAACAACTGATTGGAAGGTGGACACAAAGTCAGTAAGGGCTTAGACTTCTGAAACCAGACTCTCAACCAACACGACAACTAATATTTTAAAACACCATAGCCATTCACTACACAATCTGTATTCTTTTCAAGGGTATATGGACTAAGATAAATCGGGTCATAAAACCAGTTTAGATACATTTAAAATAACTGAAATCAAACAGCATATTNCAACCAACACGACAACTAATATTTTAAAACACCATAGCCATTCACTACACAATCTGTATTCTTTTCAAGGGTATATGGACTAAGATAAATCGGGTCATAAAACCAGTTTAGATACATTTAAAATAACTGAAATCAAACAGCATATTCTCTGACCCACAACAAAATGAAGTCAAACATCAGTAACAAAAAAAGAAATCCAAAACATCCTCACATAACTGGAAATTAAACACTACATTTCTGGAATTTCCATGGCGATCCAGCAGTTAGGACTCTGCCCTGACACTGTCGGGGTCATGGGTTCAAACCCATGTTGGGGAATGGGGACCCCCCACCACACAGCACAGCCAGAGGAAAACAAGAAAATACAAAGGAAATTAGACACCATTTTGACCTGAATGAGAATAAAAACATGATGTATCCAAATATGGGAGATGCCGCTAAATTAGTGTTTAAAGAAAAGTTTAGTATTAAATGCCTATATTTACGAAAAAGAAGATCCAAAGTCAAAAATCTAAGCTGACATCATAAGAAGCTAGAAAAAGAGAAAACTAAACTCTTAAGTTAAAGAAAATAAATAACAAAGGTACAAGCAGCAATCAATAAAACAAAATAAAGGAGAAAGGAAAAAAAGATCTAAGAGCTCAAAAGCTGGCTCTTTGAAAGATAATTGACAAAACTCCAACTATACTAGTAAAGAGAAGAGGCATAGACTGGCCATATCAGGAATGTCTTATAGACAATAAAGAAATATTATAAACCAGTTTATGCCACTAGACAACTTATACGAAATGTAGAAATTCCTTGAAAAACAACTGCCGAAACTGACATAAGAAATTGAAAAGCTGGAGAGCTCTGTTTCTGCTGTTTCTCAGCAAGTCCTCTTCTCTGAGCTGCTCTGAGACACTGGAACTGGGGCCTGTAAATGCTTTCTTTTGCCAGAGAGCAAGGCGGGAACCACAGGGACATTCAGAAGCAAGGAGCTTCCATCCCAAGACAGTCCGCTTTCTTCTTCCTGCTCCTGTGGCGAGCTCACCGCAGCCTCGGGGACACCCTGTGATGCCTCCCTTCCACCAGCGGCCCTCACCTGCCAGGCACTTTCACCAACAGGCCAGCAGTTTTCCCAGAAAAGTTCCACCGGCACCACAAAGGGGAACTTCCTAAAGCTCAGCAGCCTTCCAGGAGGCGGCTTCCCAGTGAGTCTCAAGTCCACCCCCAAAGCCAGGCTGCTGCTTGCCAGCGGCACCGTCTCAGCAGTTCTGGGCCATCTGCAGACCATGGCCACGCCCCCTCCAGTGAGATCGGAATCTCGGCCTTGCATGGAAACCCTCCTCCGGGTGTGCTTCTTCCTGGAGGACTCTGCCCAGCCGGGAGAGCGGCTGTCTCCATAGCTGCCACGCCTGTGTTCTTCAGGGGTCTCCTTACCTCTCAGCAGTTAATCCTGTTACTAGTTAGTAACTCTCTATGTGAAGTTTTTCCTAGTGTAGCTTCTGCCTCCTCAGAGACCCCGACTGATACAACTGATGAACTCCATCTAAGATTTAAGAAGCTCACAAACTCTTTCAAAAAATAAAGAAGAGGAGGGAATACTTGCCAACTGAGCTTATAAAAACATCATCCTGGCACTAAAACCAGAAACAGACATTAAGGGGAAAAAAAAGACCCATATTCCACGTAAGCATAAACACAGAAACCCTTCACAGATACCAAGGAATCAAATTCACTACTACATACACAGGGTAATAAACACCACTTGGTCATGATATATCTCAGGAAGGCAAACCTGTTTTAATATTTAAAAATCAACCATGAAATACCATCTTCACAAAATAAAGGAGAAAAATCATATAACTGTCTTATTAGATATATAAAAATCATATAACTTTCTGATAAATTGAATCTCTAGTCACAACGAAATTCTCCGCACACTGGAAATTGAAGGCCGCTTTCCCTAAATAAAGGGAATCGTCAGAAAAGAAAGTCTGTAGCTAACATCACCGATGCTGCTGCTGCTGCTGCTAAGTCGCTTCAGTCGTGTCCGACTCTGTGCGACCCCAGAGACGGCAGCCCACCAGGCTCCCCCGTCCCTGGGATGCTCCAGGCAAGAACACTGGAGTGGGTTGCCATTTCCTTCTCCGATGCATGAAGGTGAAAAGAGAAAGTGAAGTCACTCAGTCATGTCTGACTCTTAGCGACTCCATGGTCTGCAGCCTACCAGGCTTTTCCATCCACGGGATTTTCCAGGCAAGAGTACTGGAGTGGGGTGCCATTGCCTTCTCCAAGCTAACATCACAGTTGATGCCAAGAGACACTTCTTCCCTAGGGTCAGGAATACAGCAAGGACCTCTGTTCTTACCGCGTCTTCCCTGCCGTGTACCAGGGGCCCTAAGACACAGAAACAAAGCAGACCGACCAGGAACGAAGACGGAAGACGAGGTGCGTTCACAGATGGTATTGTCATACATGCAGAAAATCCTAAAAGTTTTGTTTCTTTAAAAGCTACTAAAATAAGTGAATTTAGTAATGTGGTGGGACTGCAGGTCAACAAAAGAAAATCAACTGTATTTTGATGTATGCACAGCAAAGAACTGAAAAACAAAATAGAAAACACCATTTATAACAGCATCAAAAAACAAAATATTTAAGGATAAATATAATCAAATATGTATAAAAACTGTACAGTGAAAACTACAGAATTGCTGAGAGATATTATAGAAAGCCTCAAAGCATGGAGATGGAACATGATCACAGATTGAAGGGTCGATATTATTAAGATATCCATTTTTCCCATCTGTAATGCTGGTGTGATTCCAATCAAAATTCTAGAAAGGAGTTTGCAGAAATATATGAGTCAAAAACTTATGGAAATGTAAAGGATCTAGATTATTCAAAACAATTTTCAGGACAAAGTTGGAGGATATAAGCTGAGCTCAAATTTTACTATTCATCACCTCCACTGTATAATCATAGGGGATGTGATTTAGACCATATGTGAATGGCCTAGCAGTCTTCCCTACTTTCCTCAAGTTAAGCCCAAATTTTGCTGATGATCTGAGCCACAGTCAGCTCCAGATCTTGTTTTTGCTAACTGTATAGAGCTTCTCCATCATCAGCTGCAAAGAATATAACCAATATGATTTCGGTATTGACCACTTGGTGATGTCCATGTGTAGAGTCATCTGTGTTGTTGGAAAGGGTGTTTGCTAATGAAGAGAATGTTCTATTTGCCTAAAGACAGACATACATATCAGTAGAACAGAATAGAGAGTATATTGTTGGTTGTACACATGTATGGTCAATTGATTTTTGACAAAGGAAGTCCTTTCAACAAATGATGCTGCAGAAACTGAATATTCATACAGGAAGAATATGAACCTCAATCCTCATCTCTCTTCATGAACAAAAAGTAATGCACAGGGGATCACAGATCTGAATACAGAAACTAAATACACTAAGATTCTAGAAGACAAGACGAAAACATCCTTGTGAACTTGGGCCAAAGAAATATTTCTTCAGATACCAAAAACACACCTATCATAAAAGGAGAAAATGACAAATTGGACTTCCAAATTCAAATTTTGTACTTTTCAAAAGATATAGACTTGGAGAAAATCTACAAAATACATATCTGAGTTTAGAAACCAATTGCACCTGAAATGTATAGAGACCTCTTACAACCCAATAATAAGACAAGGAACCATATTTTTTAAACAAGCAAAAGATGTGAACAAACATTTCATGAAAATGTATGAAAGGGAAATAAGCCCTTGAAAAGATGCCCAGCAGCTAATGAACCTACTACAGAGTCAAGAGAAAGGGTTAAAATTAAAAATAATAATAATAATAGGAAGCACTGACAAGAATGCAGAGCAACTGGAATTCTCAAACATTTCTAATGGGAGTATAAAATCATACAATTAACTTGGCAATGTTTGACAGTTTCTTATAANTGAACCTACTACAGAGTCAAGAGAAAGGGTTAAAATTAAAAATAATAATAATAATAGGAAGCACTGACAAGAATGCAGAGCAACTGGAATTCTCAAACATTTCTAATGGGAGTATAAAATCATACAATTAACTTGGCAATGTTTGACAGTTTCTTATAAAGTTGAACACACACTTCCCAATAGGATCTAGCAATTTCACTTCTTGGCATTTACCCAGAAAAGATGAAAACATATGTCCACACAAAAGCTTGTACTCGAATGTTCATAACAGTTTTATTTGTAATTCTAAAAGCTGGGGGGACAAATTGTGGTATACCCCTTCAATGGAGCAAATCACTGATATACATAGGACATAAAAAAATGTCAAAAACTTCATGATAAGTAAAAGAAATCATTCATAAGAAAGTACAAAGTGTATGATACCGTTTTTATGTTTTGGAACAAAGAAAACTTATCAACAGTGACAGAAATCAGGCCCATGATTGCCGGGGAGCAGGGTGGGGGAGGGTAAATGACCGCACGGGTATCAGCAAGAACTTTCTGGAGTGACGAAGCCGTTTGATATCTTGGTTTATCCATTTACCAAGACTCGCTGAACTGTACACTTAAAATGCAAACATTTTACTATATGTAAATTACACTTCAATAAAGTTAATTTTTAAAAAATATGTAGTGACCTAAACTGGAATCACTTAGACTGGTTTTAATTTAGAAATTTTCCTCTGTAACCTGATTTATTCTAAAATTTAGCTTCTTGTCTCTAATGGTAATACAAAACTTCATGTTGGTTTAGCCTACATTAAATCATCATAAATTCCAAAACTGTAGAATTAGTTCAATGAACTTTTAAACCTTCACTATAAAAAAAATTATTTTATCCACATGAATAACGGTTTATATCTAATGATTAGATATAAATTATAATGCATGAGAAACATTCTCACCTACACTTAAACATATTTGTACTTCAATTAAATACATACTTCTAACCACAACAAAATATTAGAGGATGCTCCAGTTCTGTAAACCAGCAAAAGGTTAGGTGATCATCTCTCTTCCAGGCACAAGATGGCAGTGTTCATCAGTTACTTGTCACCAGTGCCAGCAGAGACGTCAGACCAGAAAGGCACAATTAAACCAAACAAAAAACGTGCTGCAGTTTTGCCTTTGGACCCACTAACAACACTGGCCGCATGCCAGGGAGCTCCTCCTTCCTGCCACCTGGGAAAACGTTCACAGAGCTGTAAAGGTCACAAGACTAAAAGCTGGACCCAAAAGAAAAAAAAAAAAAATGCAGGTAACCCAATTAATCTGCTAATATTTATTACTGTAGAAATATCTTTAGAGGTAGTTATTAATGAGCTATTTTTCAAATCACCTCACTCATCATAATTGAAAAATATATCACTTTAAAAAGGAAAAGAAAAAAATACTTTCAGAGTGCAGGCGTAACATGTTGGAGTGGTTCCCGCACAGCAGAACTTCCAGGGTCTTCAGCTCCCTATGAGGCAGGGCAGCCTGCGATGGAGACACGCGGTCAGCGTGAACAGACACATCGCCGTCTGAGCGAGTCCTGGCCATCTAACGGGCAAGTTAGATGGCAAAAGCCACCTTGGCATTAGCACAAGGCGTCGGGGTCTCAACGCCCTAACCACTCCCCAGGATGGGACCCACGTACTTCGTGTCCTATGTATGGGACACATCGGGTCATGTTAAAGCTTCATCTGTTTCCCCTTGGAATTAGTTCTAATCTTCAAGAGGATCAGCAAAGATACATTTTTCTCCCCATTTCTTCTTCATTATTTTTCGCCTCTGAAAGGCTCCTATATTGATCATCAAAACGAGAAGTGGCTCTGAACCAAAACCATAAAGAAGGACAAGGCAGAGTGTCCCACGGCCCTCTGTGGATTAGTGCGAGGCTTCCACACGGAAGTTGTCAAACTGCGCAAATTCAAAGGAGTGAGTCCCAATCGCGGCCCAGCCGTTTTCTGGGAAGTTCACAGAGATGTTCTTCCAGAGGGTCTTGCCATTCAGCTTGCCGGAGGAGAAACGACCCTGGAGAGGAGAGAGACACACCCCTTAAGAGATGTGGGGAAACGGTCCTCTGAAGCCTGCTGCTCAATGGAAGGGTCACCCACTTAGTGTAGCAAATATTCTTCTCACGCAAGACTCAGCAAGGCAATAGGATCCCACAACTTTGAGCAGAAGTTTGAAATTTGAAATGCAGGGGAAATTTTCTCAAAGGAAATTCTCATCTATTTATATAAACAGTTCCCAAGGCACAAGATCCTCAATATTTCCTGTACTCCCCCAAAACGCTGTAAAATCTGCAGGAATGTAACACTTTTCACAACATCATGATAAAATTATAAACAAAAGCTCACTAAAACAAAACATATTTCTTATTTACACATAGTTGCAATTACGCCCTTTGTAGCTTACAGCTACCAGCTCTTCAGACAGGACTGCAGGGGCCAAGATGTTTATTTAAGGTCTTCATGAAAGAGAATCAGCCCAGCCAGGAGAAGAGTAATTAACCTTCATTTTATTGTTTTATCCTCATGTACAGAATATCACTTCGAGGTCATATCAAAAGCTCACCCCTATGTTAGAAAAACAGTACCCAGCATTTAAACTGGTGACTGGGAGGGGCGGGGGGAGTGGAAAGAAGAAAAGAGAAATACCCACAGGAGCAACGCGCTGGTCACTGACAGAGAAAGGAAAACCTAACAGCTCGCTCAGACAGCTGCCCTCCTGCTTAGCTAGTGCCTGGCACACAGCTCTCACCATCATCACAGCTTGCTTGTGAGCAAACATTCACAGCACACTCCTTCCGGCCCCATTTAAAACTAACTAGTTTCAAAAGGGTGATGCACAAAAGATCCAAAGCGCTAGGCGGAGTCAGAATAAAACCTGCTCTTGAGTCAAACACTTATAATGGAACAGGCCTTCATTTAGCTCTTGTGTTTTATGGCTGCAGACATGGCGACGAGCAGTCAGAATCACAGATTTACCAGCGATGCTCAGACCTGAATTCAAGTTGCCCAACTCCACATGCAGAGCCATGTACGCTCCCACTACTGCACACCTCACAGCGATCCAGCTCCAGCTCTGAAAGTTTTTGTGAACCTCTTCCGCCACTGAGAGACTGGTGACTTACACTGAGCCCGGGGCTTGTGCACACAAACCCCATTAAACACAGAAGCTCATCTCCCCGCCGTGCCCCCGGCATCCGCTACCCCATCCTCTGACCGCCGCTCCCACCCAGCCAGTCAGAGCGCGCCCTCCGCTCAGACCTCAGCTCGGTCACCATCTCCAAGAGGCCTTCCCTGGCCACTATCTGGAGAATCTGGCAGGTAAGCTACTTTGTCTCATTATCCCATTTTTACCTTCACAGTTTTATTTGCTTATTTATAGCAGGAGTCAGCCAACTCTGGCCCACAGCCCAGCCACCTATTTTTATAAATTCAGTGGAACACAGCCTCCCCCGTTCATGCACCTACTGTCAAAGGCTCCGTTCTCCCTACAAAAGCAGAGCTGAAGAACTGCAGTTACACCATAGGGCGCTCAAGGCCTAAAATAGTTCCCTCTTTGGCCCTTTACAGAAGGAAAAAAAAAGCTTAATAAGTCCTGTCCCAGAAGAAGAGGCTCTGAGAGAGCAGGAATCTTGCCTGTCTAGTTCACTACTATATCCCTAGTATTTAGAACAGTACATATAGTAGACGCTTGATAAAAATGTGTCGAGTGAAAAAGAGTAAAAATCATCTAACTCTCAAACAGCCCACGGACCTTACTTCCATTTTACAGGTAAGGACGCAGAGGTTCACCAACTGGGGTGAAATAACCCAGACCCATGCGGGCATCCCAAGGAGGTAAGGATGCAGAGGGTCACCCACGTGGGCATCCCAAGGAGGTAAGGACGCAGAGGGTCACCAAGGAAATAACCCAGACCCATGCGGGCATCCTGAGGAGGTAAGGACGCAGAGGTTCACCAACTGGGGTGAAATAACCCAGACCCACGCGGGCATCCCAAGGAGGTAAGGATGCAGAGGGTTACCCACACGGGCATCCCAAGGAGGTAAGGACGCAGAGGGTCACCCACGCGGGCATCCCAGGACTGGCGGTGTGCTGGCATCAGGGCAGGCTCCCTGCCTGTTCTCCACTGTTCATCTCACTTTCCCCATCTCACTTTCCCCATCTCATGTGATAACACAAAATGTTTAAAAAAAAAAAAAAGACACAAGAAAAGAACATTTTACCTCCAGGAACTGGGATCGGCAATACTTACATTCAGAGTTAAAGTGAGTGTATACCATTTTTTTGCTGTAACATCAGCATGTCCTAAACTGTATATGATCCATCCAGCTGTAACACAAAAAGGTTATCCTAGTTGGCATATTTTTAAAATCTAAATCACTGAATTGCAGAACTCACTTGGGGGTTCTTAGGTGCATCTGTTTGTAGTAAAGCCAGTCATAATAAAGATCGACATTTCCAAGATTTAAATCTACAACTGATTTAAAACAAAAAACATCCTTCACTGAGGAATGCACTCGACATGCAGAGATCCTGCCCTGAGCCATATACAATACATGAGCTCACAAGAGAAGGAGCAAGATAAGCTTACAATCCAAGCAGGGCATGCGATGCCTCAGCATGTATATTCAAGTCTGTATGTGCACGTGATCGGACCAAATATGGAAGACAAGTAGGAACACCACAAACTACCATAGGATCTCCAGGTAGTGACTGACTACAAGGTAATATTAACTGCATTAGAGAATTGGAGAAAAAATTTCAATTTTTGAATGTATTATATTTGAATGCCTGACAGAAACTCAGGATGAGATGCTCAATGGGCAGTTTAAGACACAGGGCAGTGGGAACTGAAGACAGAGACTTAAATCTATAGTTCCACTACTTCATTTTGAGACCTTCAGCAAATCAGTTACCCTCTCTGGCACTCTCTTTTGGATTGGAAAATGCGAGGTACCTTCCAGACCAGCCATGCTATGATTATGCAATTTCTATTCTAATATCCTTATTACCTACTCTCTCTTTAACTTCCATTTTATCACTGGAGCCCTTTAACCTAAGGAAGAAGCGAAGGGGGAAAACAATAGGAGAGAAGACTTTTTATTAATGCAGGATGAAAGTCAAGAGACTTTCAATCAGAAAGAGGCGCCAATAAGATCTAGTTTCAACAGAGTGGTGTGTACCTAAACCAAAGTGAAGTGGGTGGAATTCAACTTGAACAGATTCTAAGTACCTATTCTAGATAAAACACTATTATACATAAGACAGAGACTGTTAAGATGAATAATAAAGTCAAGCTGTTTCCAAGTTATTGACTAAATTAGGAAATAGGATATCTTCATTTTAAGCAAGTTAATTCTTCCCTCTATATTTCCACAAGCACACCAGCAACATTCTTATAGTTCTGCTTTTTCTTTAATTTCCTGAGTATTCTCTCCTTACCCCCATACCTTACTCTAAAAGCCAGCTCAAGGCTACAATACCCAAGAGACTTTGCACA
>SJYV01013620.1:359944-426175 GCA_006410875.1 Neotragus pygmaeus | reverse complement strand
AAGAGGCCTTCCCTGGCCACTATCTGGAGAATCTGGCAGGTAAGCTACTTTGTCTCATTATCCCATTTTTACCTTCACAGTTTTATTTGCTTATTTATAGCAGGAGTCAGCCAACTCTGGCCCACAGCCCAGCCACCTATTTTTATAAATTCAGTGGAACACAGCCTCCCCCGTTCATGCACCTACTGTCAAAGGCTCCGTTCTCCCTACAAAAGCAGAGCTGAAGAACTGCAGTTACACCATAGGGCGCTCAAGGCCTAAAATAGTTCCCTCTTTGGCCCTTTACAGAAGGAAAAAAAAAGCTTAATAAGTCCTGTCCCAGAAGAAGAGGCTCTGAGAGAGCAGGAATCTTGCCTGTCTAGTTCACTACTATATCCCTAGTATTTAGAACAGTACATATAGTAGACGCTTGATAAAAATGTGTCGAGTGAAAAAGAGTAAAAATCATCTAACTCTCAAACAGCCCACGGACCTTACTTCCATTTTACAGGTAAGGACGCAGAGGTTCACCAACTGGGGTGAAATAACCCAGACCCATGCGGGCATCCCAAGGAGGTAAGGATGCAGAGGGTCACCCACGTGGGCATCCCAAGGAGGTAAGGACGCAGAGGGTCACCAAGGAAATAACCCAGACCCATGCGGGCATCCTGAGGAGGTAAGGACGCAGAGGTTCACCAACTGGGGTGAAATAACCCAGACCCACGCGGGCATCCCAAGGAGGTAAGGATGCAGAGGGTTACCCACACGGGCATCCCAAGGAGGTAAGGACGCAGAGGGTCACCCACGCGGGCATCCCAGGACTGGCGGTGTGCTGGCATCAGGGCAGGCTCCCTGCCTGTTCTCCACTGTTCATCTCACTTTCCCCATCTCACTTTCCCCATCTCATGTGATAACACAAAATGTTTAAAAAAAAAAAAAAGACACAAGAAAAGAACATTTTACCTCCAGGAACTGGGATCGGCAATACTTACATTCAGAGTTAAAGTGAGTGTATACCATTTTTTTGCTGTAACATCAGCATGTCCTAAACTGTATATGATCCATCCAGCTGTAACACAAAAAGGTTATCCTAGTTGGCATATTTTTAAAATCTAAATCACTGAATTGCAGAACTCACTTGGGGGTTCTTAGGTGCATCTGTTTGTAGTAAAGCCAGTCATAATAAAGATCGACATTTCCAAGATTTAAATCTACAACTGATTTAAAACAAAAAACATCCTTCACTGAGGAATGCACTCGACATGCAGAGATCCTGCCCTGAGCCATATACAATACATGAGCTCACAAGAGAAGGAGCAAGATAAGCTTACAATCCAAGCAGGGCATGCGATGCCTCAGCATGTATATTCAAGTCTGTATGTGCACGTGATCGGACCAAATATGGAAGACAAGTAGGAACACCACAAACTACCATAGGATCTCCAGGTAGTGACTGACTACAAGGTAATATTAACTGCATTAGAGAATTGGAGAAAAAATTTCAATTTTTGAATGTATTATATTTGAATGCCTGACAGAAACTCAGGATGAGATGCTCAATGGGCAGTTTAAGACACAGGGCAGTGGGAACTGAAGACAGAGACTTAACTCTATAGTTCCACTACTTCATTTTGAGACCTTCAGCAAATCAGTTACCCTCTCTGGCACTCTCTTTTGGATTGGAAAATGCGAGGTACCTTCCAGACCAGCCATGCTATGATTATGCAATTTCTATTCTAATATCCTTATTACCTACTCTCTCTTTAACTTCCATTTTATCACTGGAGCCCTTTAACCTAAGGAAGAAGCGAAGGGGGAAAACAATAGGAGAGAAGACTTTTTATTAATGCAGGATGAAAGTCAAGAGACTTTCAATCAGAAAGAGGCGCCAATAAGATCTAGTTTCAACAGAGTGGTGTGTACCTAAACCAAAGTGAAGTGGGTGGAATTCAACTTGAACAGATTCTAAGTACCTATTCTAGATAAAACACTATTATACATAAGACAGAGACTGTTAAGATGAATAATAAAGTCAAGCTGTTTCCAAGTTATTGACTAAATTAGGAAATAGGATATCTTCATTTTAAGCAAGTTAATTCTTCCCTCTATATTTCCACAAGCACACCAGCAACATTCTTATAGTTCTGCTTTTTCTTTAATTTCCTGAGTATTCTCTCCTTACCCCCATACCTTACTCTAAAAGCCAGCTCAAGGCTACAATACCCAAGAGACTTTGCACAATTTCCTTTTTCACTGTGCTGCCTCTGTACTAATTAATTAACACTATAATTTGAAATCGTTTGGCGTTTGCTTACACATGTTGAATCTCTTCCCAATTAGATGCTCAAACACGGTGAGGTATTTCATTGCTCCCATAGGTAAAAAGCAGACACTCACAGCAACATATCACACAATAAATGACATGCCGCAGAAGAATGCACTTACCTAGATCGCCGGTGACTCTGTAGGTTCCATTTGCAAAAATCCAGAAGAAAATCCCCCTGGCGCTTCTAATCAAAATACCACCTTTATTGACTCTTCCAGCAATGAACACGCCTCCCTTCTCAGGGGTCTCTATGTACACATCACACTTTATAGTCAGATTGGACCTGCAGAATCAGAGTGTTAGTGCTTTTAACTATGTCATTTCAGACGCAGCACCAGTGGCTCGCTTCACAGCCACATGCTTCCCAGCTTCTAACTGAGGGCAGGATGTGTTTCGCTAAGTCCACATTAACAGCAGGTATGGGTGTCAAGAATCTTCACCAATAATGGTTTTAAATTTTACATGACTAAAGTCAAGTCATTTCATTGCCTCTTTTAAATGACTTATTATTGGAAAATAATATTTATTGTTTTCAAGTTTCCTAAGAATATATTTCCTATATTTCTATAATAAAATAACTTCTTACTCTAAGACTATAATAAGAATCCATTTTTTTCTAGGAATACATAAAAGATAGGTTTCCACGTAAGTCTGAGCAAAAAAGTTTATTATTCACATCAGCAAAGAGAAGCAGTGAAGGCTACATATTAGGAGCCTCTGGGAAAAGTTACTTTGGGGCTAATTTTTTTTTTTTTTTACTTTATTTTACTTTACAATACTCTATTGGCTTTGCCATACATCGACATGAATCCACCACAGGTGTACACGAGCTCCCAATCCTGAATCCCCCTCCCACCTTCCACCCACAACGTCTCTCTGGATCATCCCCGTGCACCAGCCCCAAGCANCTTTTCTGTGTTGACAAGATGTATTTTACACTAGCCTATTTGAAGAGAAGAATAATTTATTATTCATACTTATTTTATCCTTCGAACAGATGTTGGAATGTTGTTAGACACTCTAGAGGGAAGGAAGGGTATGATAAAGGAATGTATGGTGTTTTTTTAAAGAAGTTTGGCTGAGTTAAAGAATAAGTGATTGTTGAATACATACAGAAAATATGCTGGCTAGGTAGAGTTCATAAATCCAAAATGTTGGGTTTGAAGGCATTTTAGAAATTATTTAGTTCAGTCTTTTCATTTTCTTGATTTAGACATTCCCTCTCTATCCAGCATTTAAATTCCTTACCTTGAATAAGAATCGTTGGTTTTGAATAGTAGAATCATTTCCCCTTTTATTCCTTATAGCGAGTTCATATAAGCTTTGCCCAGAAGGGGAAAAAATCATTTCCCTATAAAATCTCCAGTTTTATACATGGGGAATTGAAGGTTAATGGTTGTATTTTTAAGAAAGGCAGATTCAGGATTTCAGTCTCCTGTCTTAATCCTGTATTTATGTTCTTTCTACCAGACCACTTCCTCACATGTAAGATGGTTTTGTATGAGTAACTCCACAGAGCGTTTTAAATGCTGAGTGATGAGTCTTTTGTTTCGATAGTTGAACCAGAAGTACAGAAAAATGTTTACAAGCCCATATGAAAGAGACACGTGAAACTGAAGCGGGTAACCCACTGGGCGGAATTGAGTTTCCAATATCAAGCACTTCCTCCTTGCTCTTGGGAGGTGTTTGCATGCATATTTGTACCAATTAGTACTTATTATTGTGAAGTCAGGAAACAGTAGATCTTTAACATTTCTTAGAAAGAATATAGAGCAGAAAGGCATCTACATATTAATGTTCACGAACCCTTTGAAATTACATGCAAAATTTTGTATGTGAGTGCAGTCATCAGATTCTCCAAGGTGATCGTTTCCAAAGTATGGTCCCTGGACCAGCAGCATAAGCATCACTAGGGAACTTACTAGAAATGCAAACTGCAGCGATATTCACATGCATATCAAGTGAGAACCACTGCTCACAGGCAACATGCAAGCTTAAATTATATCAAGATATGAGTGTGGTAACATGAGAGGGCCATCAGCTCATAATGAAAAAGAGAAACACTGTTCAGCAGAGATTTTAGACCCAAATCAGGTTAAAATATACTAATAATATGGTGAGTTAGGTGATTATAGAGAAGTTATTAAGCACCCAAGCATTGGCAGAAGGCCTTAAGTCTTGGGAAGGAAGCAGTGTTCTTAGTTGGCAAAGGGACTGCCTAAGGAGATGAGAGACCACAGGTGTGCGTAGGTGAGAACAAAACAAAACTTGTTACAAAAGGAGGGCATAGGATACAGAGCCTTTTTATACATGGTGGGACTCCGTAAATATTTATTGAATGAATGTGAGTCAGTAGGGCAGAGTTGCACTCTGCCTTTCTGGGTAGCCTCCAGGAGCTTTGAAACATCACAGCTGCTTGAACTTTGATTCTGTGTGGTAGCTTAGGGCTATGGCTTCTGCTTTGGGAGGAGGGAGGTTCAGGTGTACAACACTGTTTAGGTGAGAAGGAATTTAAGCAGCCAAGTCTCTAGAGGGACATAGTAATATTGCCATAGAAAACACTGGCTTGAGCTGAAGTTGGGAACAGCTAGAAAACAGAGCTGGTGGAGTTGTAAGCTGAAGATAGCCAGTGCCTGGGTATTGTGTTTGGGTGTCTTTTGAGGTGCTTGGTAACGTTTGGGATCTGTGTTGAGACATAAAGATAGAAGAGAGCAGGAAAGAAGTTGGATTGAGAGTCCAAGTAGTAGATCCAACTCCCAGCTGTTGTCTCCTGTGCTTTGGGTTTTAAAATGTGTAATAATGATAATATCATTAAAAGATGTCACAAATCCAAGAAAATTAATAGCCTTTTGGTGACTGTTACTCCTAATTTGTTATTTACATTGTTCCAAATGTACTTCATTAAAGTAAGTGTCTGTTTACTTTGAAAATTTTCCAACCAAAGATTTTTGGCTCTTTTCCCACCTGGCCTGTTTCTTTGATGACAGTGGCTAGCCATAGAGGTATGCCTCATACTTCTGGTAGGCAGGGAAGTATGCTGTAGAGCAGGGTGTGGTCATCATTGGCTTGTGAAGCAGTTTCCTGACCTTTTGAACTTCTAAATCTGCCTGAGTCATTAGCTCCCAGAACTGCAGCTCTTGATGAGTCTCTAAAGATTGCATGATCTCCTAAAGCCCTGGTATGGGATACCCAGAAATTGAGATTTTTAACTGATAAAGAACCTTTAAGATCATGGTACCAGAACATAGGAATTTTTGTCTAGATAAAACTTCCTTTTCTGCCTCCTGTATCAATCAGACTTATCAGTAGGAGGGTTAGTGAGATGTCAGCAGCATAACATTGATACTGCTAGATGCTGGCACCTGGTCCCTTCAGTGGCCATTTCTGGTTTTGAGGTATGTTTTTAGATAGGGGTAAATATTTAGGTAGGAGTTTTCTTTTGTTATATACAGTTACTAACAATGTATAACCATGGAAAAGAGAAAAGGAACACCATTCATTTCCAAATCGTCTTTCTGTGTGTGCCTGCTCATGTTCATATTTCATCAGTGGTATCTTTCCATCTAGTCATTCCAGTCACGCTGGGATGATGAGGGAATCCAGAGATGTCTCCCTATTTCCTCAGTCTTCCTCTTGACTATAAGTTTAATCTACTAGTGTTTTCACTGTTCAGTGGGTTTGGATAGCATCTTCCCAAGAATGCCAGCATCAGTTTGCCATATTAACCTTTCTGTATTGTCTGAATAGGATCCAGGTCCCGGTTGGTTTAGTGTATTGACTTGGTCCCTGCCAATATTTATGTGCCAGATATTACTATTCATTAGAGGCAACTAGAGCTCTCACATTTGTCCTCTGGCACTGGGATCAGTAAATATTCATCTGACATGCCTCGTTATTGTAGCTTTCTTTCTTATTTCCTTTTGTTCTTCTCCTTTTCTGTATTTTATTCATTTTCACCCTTTCTTCTTTCTTACTATGCCTTAATCCAAGGCTATAGCCATGGCTTTCTCTCACTGATGATTATCAGTGATATTGAAATGTTGCTGATGCCTATTCTAGAGAAATCTTTCGGTGGCACCTTGAATGCCATTCTGCCTATTCTGTGTTATACATTTTATGAGGTCAAAGTTTGCATTTCTAGCCTTGGTTTCTTGATAAGGTCAGTAGAGGCATAGCCCTAGATATATTATATAATTTTATTTGCAGGTCGAGAACACTACTGAAGACATTACTAGTCTTAATGTATAAAATGTTAAAAAGTTTAAAAGTCTAAATTTATCCTTCTACTATTGTAAAGGATTTATGCCCAAAACAGTATAGAAAAGGGATGGAAGCCATAACTTGTGCTGTACATTATACATTCTGGTTTTATTATCTCTTTAGGGAACTCTTTTTGGATGTGTTTGGACTTTAGGTCATGAGAAATTTTACAAAATGTTTGAAAATACTTTAAAAATAGTGTTATTTCCCTGTTTGCCAAATACGGGAAGTTAAATGGGTAAAACATTTTAATTCTAGCTTTTGATTTGTTCTCTTACCCTTTGGAATTTTATTTTATACCTATCAAAAGAGCTTCTTTAGGCTTAATTATTAATAGAGGTGTCTTAGGTGGTACAGAAGTAAAGAATCTGCCTCCTAATGCAGGAGATGCATGAGATGCAAGTTTGATTGCTGGAAGATCCCCTGGAGTAGGAAATGGCAACCCACTCCAGTATTCTTGCCTGGGAAATCCCATGGACAAAGGAACTTGGTGGGCTATAGTTCATGGGTTACAAAGAGTCAGATATGACTGAGCACAGCATAGCAGCACACAGACTTAGACATAAATTTTTATTGTGTATTGTATCTTATAGATATGTGAAATATCTTGTAGGTGAAATAAATTGGCTAGTTTCCTAAAACTTTGTGTTATAGCCCAACTCTTTCTAATAATTTCTTGACTCAGTCATTGATATTGATGCCTTTCCATCCTCTTAGCATTTCTGTGCCAACAAGAACTTTGATGATACAGCATTTCTTATAAGAATACATAAAAAAAGCAAAAATCATTGTTGCTCTATTCTTCAGCCATCTTTGCATTTACATAGACGTATTCTTATATTGAGATTTTCTTCCACACTGCTGGACCAGTGTGAAATGCCTGCAAATTTTGGTACTGGTGCTTTTGGGTATCATGCATGTGCAGGCAAGCAATGATAATATGTATGATTAAGATGCGTACTGATATGGAGATGTTAAAATGTGCACCTTAGAATTGATGAAATATGATATATATCCAGCTTCTAAGTGTAATGATACAGTAGTATAAGGAGTGGCGAAACCGTCAAAATGGGGTCAATGGGAAAAGTTTCAAGAGGAGATGAAGATTGAAGCTGGGTCTCAGAAGAAGAAAGATCAGAAACAGACAAGGCATTTCAGGCTGTGAGAGCAGCTTATAAAAAAATATGGAATGTTCCCAGATTTAGGTCCTCATTTTGTCACTATCAGAAGTTTAGATGATCTACCGAGAAATGTTGTTGTTGCCTTCCTTTTATAGTTTGTTGAATTGTTTGCATGATGTATATAACCAGAACATTTAAAGTCTATCGGTAAAGGGAAGGAAAAAAGTGTCATTTTACCCCAAATTTCAAAATGCCATCCAAAATCATTTTAAAAATATATGTTGCATAAATCAAATTCTTAATTGATGAGGGCTCCATGTAAAATCAGTCTCGATAAGCAGGCATTTGGACAAAGTAATTAATTTGAGGCACGTGCCTCAAGTATTCATTCCACAAGTATTTTTTGAATGCCTAGTTTGTGCAAGTTAATGTGTGCAGTGGGAGTCTGTAGGGGTGAATATGACATGTCCCTTGTAGTTGTATTATAGAATCAGAATATTGATGAGGAAGCTGAAACTCCAGCTTTATTTCTGTATTAATTTGTTAAGGCTGCCAGAGCACAGAACCCTAGACTGGCCGTGACAAGTTCAGTCCAGTCGCCCAGTTGTGTCCGACTCTTTGCGACTCTGTGAACAGCGGTACACCAGGCCTCCCTGTCCATCACCAACTCCCGGAGCCCACCCAAACCCACGTCCATTGTGTCAGTGATGCCATCCAACCATCTCATCCTGTGTTGTCCCCTTCTCCTCCCACCTTCAATCTCTCCCAGCATCAAGGTCTTTTCAAATGAGTCAGCTCTCCACATCAGGTGGCCAAAGTATTGGAGTTTCAGNGGTTTGATTATTACAACCATGAAGTTCCTGATATTGACCTCAGTGATTGTGAATTCCCACATGTCATTGAAATTTATGACTTCCCCCAAGAATTTCGTACTGAAGATCTCCTACGGATTTTCTGCACTTATCAGTAAGTATTTGCAATTGTTTGGGGATGTTAGGAAAGGTGGGATGGAATTTTCTTAAAATGTCTTCTGAAAAATCATCTCTTTTGCTTTCCTATTCCCTGTCATTTACTTTAGCATCAAGTTTGTTTATTGTGTTTTCCAAGCCCATTGGAAATCTGTATCAAACCACTCTTCTTCTAAGTTCCTTTAAAAAAATGCTAAGTCTTTCTAGATCCCAATTTAGCATTTAAGAAGACTATCATCAATAATGACTTTTGAGGCTGTCTCCATGGTGCATTTAGTCCATTTATATTTATTGTAATTATTGATATATTTGGATGTATTGCCTGCCATCTTTTTGTGTGTGTTTACTTGTCCCATCTTTTTCTCTTCTATCTTGCCTTCTTTTGGATTGATGAGGTATTTTTTTCTCACTCCATATTTTTGGGGAATGATACTGTTTCTATTATTTGGTGATTGCTTCAGAAATGATAAAATGCATGCTTAATTTACCAATGACTAAGGTTAATACTTTTACACTGTTTCCAAACACTTGAAGGGTTTTAAACTTCATTCCCCAATTCCATTCCACTGTCTCCCCGACCTCCAACTAATATACTATTGAGATTTAGTAGTTTCCATCTTTTTGATTTAGTTTTTTTCTTTTTAAACTCCATTCGATGTTACTTTTTTTAATATAGTCAGCATTCAGATTCATCTGCTTTCTGTATTCTTTTTGTGTCTCATATCTTTCATTTGAAATCTTTTTCCTCCTGCATGGAACAGGTTCTTTAGAATTTAATTAATAACAGTCTGCTGATAACACACTCAGTTGGATTTTGTTGTCATCGTCACTCTTGTTTCCTAATGGCTTTATTTCAACTCCACTCTTGAAAGGCATTTTTGCTGGGTGTAGAATCCTCGGTTGACAGTTATTTTTCTTGGGGACTTGAAGCTTTTGTTCTGCTTTCCCCTGGCTTTCTTAGGGCAGACTGGGAAGCCCACTGCAAGTCTGACTGTTGCTTCTGAGTGTAATCTGTCTTTCCTCTTTGGGTGCTCAACACTCTGTCTTTGGTGTTGCACATTTTCAGTATGATGTGACTTTGTGTTTCTTTTGTTATCATTATTGAGATTATTTGGGCTTCCTAAATAGTTTTGATTGGTTTTGGAGAACACTAGACATTATTTCTTCAAATGTTGCCTCTGTACTAGTCTCTTTTATATTCTCTGTGATGCTGCTAATTGAAAGTGGATTAGACCTCCTAACTTAATCCTCATGTTATCTCTATCATATTTTCCATTTCTTTGTCTCCTTTATATGCTGAGTAATTTCTTTAGTTCTGATCTCTTCAACTATGGTTAATTTGCTTTTAAACTTATCCATTGAATTTTTAAATTTCATTTTATGTTTCTTAGTTTTCAAAGTTCTCTCATTTTCAAATCTGCATTTTTTTCTCTATTTTCAAGATTTTAAGTTTCTTTTTAAGTATAGTGAACATAGACCTTATATAGTCTATGTCTAGTTATTCCTTTACCTGAAGTCCTTTTAATTCTGTTTTTATAAATTCTCACTCATAGTGCCTTGCCTTTTTTTTGGAGGTTTATTTATTTAAACTGTAAAGCTGGCCATTTCCTTTGGAATTTTGTTTATGAGAATTGAGGTTTGCAATGTAAGAAGAGACTATCTCCTGAGAAGATACGTGTTTTCTTCTGCCAGGCACCAAGGGTCCTAACAGTCCAAAAGGCTGTAAATAAATTGCTGATTTGAGGTTATTCTGACCACTGAGATACAGTAGAGAATGATAAAATGTGACTGTTACATTGCAGCCGGTTTATTGTAACAGTACATGTGAATGGCCACCGCCTTGCCGTTCTTCAGTGTGGTGGTGGTGGTTCAGTCACTCAGTTGTGTCTGAAATGTCCATTTACTTGCCAGTCTTTGATGTGGTGGTGGTTGTTCAGTTACTCAGTTGTGGCTGACTCTGCAACCCCATGGATTACAGCACGCCAGACTTCCCTGTCCCTCACTATCTCCTGGAGTTTGCTCAAACTCATGTCCATTGAATTCGATGTGGTGCCAAGGCCTTTTTTTGTTTATTTTTAAATTATTAATCTGTTGATAGAAGAGTTCTTAATGTCACCCTGCTATCACCTACAACTTCCAGCAACAACTAATATCCATTGAAAGTCACCTGAGTGCAAATTCCTTATAGAATAAAATGTTTCCTCTCTTTTAAAATATTTTTTTTTTTGGTTGCACCACATAGCTTGCAGGGTCTGAGTGTAGGGCTTTAGTTCCTTGACCAGGGATTGAACCCAGGTCACAGAAGTGAAAGTGCTAAGTCCTTACCACTGGACCACCAGGGAATTCCACCAGGGAATTCCCCATCCCCCTGCCCTTTTTTTTAAAAAACTGTTTTGCCAAAACATAATTGATGATAGTTTTTTGGTTTTTTTTAGTGCCTTTATCTTTCTCAAGTCTTTCAAAGCATTAAGTTTTTATAGACATAACTCTTATGTTTCATTGCTAAGTTGCTAAGTCACTTCAATCGTGTCCGACTGTTTGCAACCCCATAGACGGCAGCCCACCAGGCTCCTCCGTCCCTGGGATTCTCCAGGCAAGAACACTGGAGTGGTTTGCCATTTCCTTCTCCAATGCAGGAAAGTGAAAAGTGAAAGTGAAGTCGCTCAGTCATGTCTGACTCTTAGCGACCTCAGGGACCTCAGCCTACAAGGCTCCTCCGTCCATGGGATTTTCCAGGCAAGAATACTGGAGTGGGGTGCCATTGCCTTCTTCGCTTATGTTTCATACTCATAGTTAATTGTTTTAATTTTATTTAATAAATTATGTAGTAAACATAAATTAAAACTGATGTAAATGGGTTTGAGAATAGTTGCACTACCTTTTATATATGTATATACTTCATATATACGTAGAGTCAGAAGTATCTGTATCTTTAGCTTATAAGGAAACATAGGCTTTGGGGATAAAAGAAATAATCCCAAAAGTAAGTTATTAAGAAAAACATTTTTCAGATCTTCAAGAAAGTCATTACCAAGAAGGGATTATGCTTTAATGCTGTAATCCTGCCATTAACAATAAACCAGGTCTATTGTCTGATATGCAGATTTAAACTTAAAATTCAGTTCATGTACATCTTGAATTAGAGTATAGCTCTGAACTCTTCCTTTAGGGTCAGATGGTAAGTATTTTCCTGCCATCATTGTACGTAAATAGGCATAAAAAATAGGTAAATAAATGAACGTGACTGTATTCCTTGAAATTCTGGGTACAAAAACAAGAACCCTGTTTTTCTGTAAAGTTCTAGAACAGGCAAAACTAGCAGCTAGGTACCTCACTTATCAGTTATGTAACCAAAAGAAAGGAGTAGTGACTGGATCCTGGAGGACCGTTAACAGTCTGCCATAGACCTTACTCTAAACATGTAGTATGGGTCAGTCAGTCTTATTCATTACAGTTACGATAAGACCTAGTATCAGGTCTGTACCAGATGAAGTGCATAGTAGATTTTAAGAAGCAGTTGGTGAGATTAAATCCAAAATTAGAACTACCTGAAGTTGTCATTAATAATGATGATTTTTAAAACCAAGTGTTAACTTTGTTGATGTCTGGAATTTTCTGAACATTAGTTAACTGTTAAGAATTATTAACTTCCTTTTGCTCTATTTCTTCCTAATTTTACCTGCAAGACCATTTTTTCTATTAAACCCAAAAATATTTTCAAAAGGGGTGAAGCATTTTAAAGGGTTATAAAATTCTGAAGTCTAAAAGGCCCTCTAGAGCCCATCTAAGTTTTTTACCATCTTTTGTCAAATATTGTATAACATAGACTTCTACTGTGGAACTTTCTCATAGTCTTCAACTCCTGTGGTCATTTTATGCCATGGTTGAACTTAGTTTTACATTAGGAAATTGTCTAACTAACCTTCAAAGCCTCTTTGTTCCTTTTTCCTTCAAAGGAAATTTTTTCTTGACTAGTTGTTAAAGGGAAGAGATACTTTAGCAGTTGTAAAGATACTTTAGCAGTTGTGTTTTTTTTGTTGTTGTTCTTTATAGTGCTTTATTTAAAAAAGAAAGAAAGAAAAGGTCATAGTGCAAAAACCTGTGAGTCAACCACCAGAGTCAACTTCATATTTTAATCACATCTTCATTAATATTAATCATCTTCCTGATGAATATTGTTATTAATAAAAAATAATGGGCACCATTGATTCATTAAATATCCACTAAGTGCTCAACATCATGCCCTTTGCCTTGTCATGGATTATCTCATTTCCATTTTCATAGCAACTCTGTTAGGAAGGAATTCAACCCATCTTTTTTACAGATGAGCAAACTTGGCTGACAGAGAGATTAAACCATTCCATGGCCTCAAGGTGGCAGAACCTGAATTTTACTTTCTTACTTCCCTTCTACAACTGGAAAGAAAGAATAGGTCAGCCCCCCTGATTATAGGTGTCTCTTTTTTCTCTTATTTGATTGATTTTGTTTTGAATGACCCATCTCCCTGTCCTTCTCTGTCTCTTGTCTCTGCCCTTGAGCCTACATTTACATTAAATCCAGGTGACCTTCCCTACCTACCTCCTCCTCCTCTGATTCTTCTTATGCTTCCTTTCTCCAGTCCCCTAAAAGCATCTCTTGTAAACAGTGTGATAAATACTTTGCCTCCCCAGGGAACATGTGCAGATTAATTAGTGGACGTCTATAAAGTGGCTGACAGGGTGAAACCCTCCCAGGTAGTTCTTTATGACGGTGCTATTGCTTTTAATGGCTTCTGCTCTCCCGGCGCTTTGTGTGCCATTATCCCCACTCCACCCATGCACTTGTTGAGTGTTTCTCTCATCATGGAATGCCTTATGAGATACTATTTGAAAGATGTTTTTTAAAAGTAAGTTTTATTTTAAGGAATAAAATTCTTTTATTTTGTTGCAGAAAGAAAGGATTTGATATTAAATGGGTGGATGATACACACGCCCTAGGAGTATTCTCCAGTCCGATTACAGGTATTCACTCAGTGGATTTCACTGTGTTTATTGTCCAGTTTCTTCTGCTGCTTTTCCTTGTTTGCTTTCTGTTCCAGCCACCTGGCATTTCATTCAGTCACTATAAATAAATGACAGGGAGAGGTTTTTGAGGCAAGTTACTTTGGTACCGATGTGCTCCCTGCCTCTCCCTTTTTACCGTAATCCAGTGGTATTTGGAGAGATAGTCAGCTTTTCAAGGTTATTTGCTGCATAACTGTCAGTTATGATAGTGCATAAACAGGTAGAGATTTAAGAAGCCAGTATGAATAAATGTTAATGCATTTGTGATTCTGCCCCCAGCCCCACTGACAGATGAATTTGCAGTAGCCCTTTAACCTGTCCAGTGATCATTTGTAACACATACTTTTCAAGTGTGTGATTTGGCCTCTTCATCGGCATCGGGATAGATCTTATGCAGAGACTTTCAGACAAACTAGAGATGATTCCTGTCCGATTCATCTAAAATAAGGGTCTGCAAACTTCTTCTATAAAGAGCCATATATTTCAGGATATAAGGTTTCTGTTGTTACCTAACTCTGCTGTTGAGGAAAGACAGCATCCCTCGACAAATGAACGTTCAAATGAACATTGCATGGCTCTGTTGCGGTAAAACTTTACAAAAACGGGGTGGTTGGCTGGATTGGGTCACAAAGCCATAGTTTACTAATCCCCATTTTAAAATAATCACTGCCAAGTTGTTCCTTATGGATTTTCTAGAGCTTACCATTTCTTTTGCCCATGATGAGAAAATAAAGCACAACGTCTAGGAAATACTTTCTAAGAACTAGCCATAACTATCTATATATATATGTTTTGCATCACTCATCTTCATGTCTTCTACTTCTTTATATTTATTTATTCTCTTTACAGCTCGTGATGCGCTTGGTAGTAAACATACCATGGTGAAGATCCGGCCCTTGTCACAGGCCACGAGAGCAGCCAAGGCCAAAGCTAGAGCTTATGCTGGTAAGCCTATAAGCGCAGGAGCTTTTTCTTACCGATAGTCATGTGCTCGTTTTCTTTCCCAGCACTTGTATAGCATCCAGAGTTCTAAAGACATACACTTTTATTTTTAGTGTAAAAATAAATATTTTTAAGGAAAAAGGAAAAGAGAAAAGGCTCTGTTGGAAATACAGCATTGGAGAAGCCACTGGGAGAGAGTGGGAGATGCGAACTGCAGGCGCTGCAGGCACCGTTTTCTGATGACAGCCTTATCCAGCTTACCTCTGTGGTTAGCAGTTTGATAGAGTCACTGTAGGAAATTGTGTTAATACAGATAATGAAGGCAGGGTTGTTTGTGCTTTGCCGTGTTAATTTCCTCTGATCTTCATCTATCAGGCTTGTATTAATTACTGCTGATGCAGCCCTTGTTAGTCTATTTTGTATGTTAATTACTGAGTTAAATCACTTGGAGCTAGAATGCTTTCTCTTCCTTAACTCCCTCCTGCTCCCTCGTTTTCTCCCATTCAGAGTTTCTCCAGCCAGTAAAGGAGCGTCCTGAGACTTCAGCAGCCCTAGCCAGAAGGCTAGTCATCAGTGCCCTTGGGGTTCGAAGTAAGCAGAGCAAAACTGAACGGGAAGCAGAGCTTAAGAAACTGCGAGAAGCCCGAGGTGAGTTGAAGCTGATGGCATTCTTCTTTAGTTCCTTTAGAGCTCACTATAAAGCATGTGTTTAAAAAAAAAAAATGAAGGTCATTCCATATTGTCATTTCCATTTCTTAGAACCCTCCCACATATATTGAAATTGTTTTCATGACTTATATCTAGTAGGAAGACATGTTGGAATATGTCTGCCTGTTCCACACACCAGGGTATCCTAATCCATGCTCTTTTGTTAGGTTCAGTCTTTTTAGCTCATCCTTGGCTGTTTCTATAGTTCTTGCTCCTGACTCAGAAAAATTTTCCTTTGAAGACATAGTAATCTCCCAGGCAGAAAACAGTATTTGCTCTGGTTTTACTGGGCCATGATTGCCATGATCTTATCAAATGGTTTAGATCTTAGAAGATAAATTAAGGAAAAGCCAGCAATTGACATTGGTGATGATAACTCTAGGATGTAATTTTTTTCTTTAAAGACAGTCCTGAGTGGCTCCATTAGAGCACATCTAGATTAGCCTAATCTTATTATTTTCCAGTACTTAAGAGTTCTCAGAAAATATTTCAACTGATCCACAAGCAGGGTTTTTCTTTCCCTATAGTTTGTAGTTGAGGTTAAATGTTTCTCTCCTCTTTATAGGCTATTGACTTCTATGTAAAGGCTTGGGACTTCCATTGCACTTAAGTACTTTTTATCAAACTTCAGACTATAAACAGTCTGATTGCCTTAGTCCACGATCTGTGGAATCTGAAGGCAGTTTATTCTGAAAATTCCACTTACTGAAAAGTAGCTTCATTTTTCCATTAAACGAATTGAAGTTTCAAACTCCTTGTTTATTGCCAGTCTAACAAGGCCATTAATACTTCCTGTCCACTCTGCTTTGGTGATAGCAGGCAGCTTGCAGACTCTCAGCTGCACTGGCCAGATAACCAGTGACAGAGTGTGTCATGGCAGGTGCTAGAGTTTCAGAGTTGAACCAACTAATTTTTTGAAACCTTAATGATTATAATGAGGCAGTTTTGATTTTTCCCATGCTTTCTTCCTTTAGATTACAGAAACAGGGGAGGATTCCTCTGGTTTTTATATGAGGCACTGTCAGAACTAGATTAAAGTGGAATGTGCAGTGTCCTTAACCCTTTATTAATTGGTTATCTCTGAGGAAAATGATTTCTGTTATCATAACCACAGTCATCTCAGAAAGTCAGTAGCGGGTAATAACTGTGGTATGTATAAAAGGAGATGTGATTCTTTTTGCAGTGTATCATGCTTCCCTATGAGTGTAATGTCACCTGTATTTCGACAGGTACTGCAACAATAGTTTTGTGTTGATATCACCTGAGTACCCCACTGTTTCTCTGTAGGGCTATCATCATACAGGCGCACTTGAATTTATTTTAAGTGCCCAGCTATACAAAGGACATTTCAGTGATGCAGTTAAAAATGAGGCTTTTGCCTAAGTGGGTACCCTGGTACATACGTTTTAAAAGAAGCCTTTTAGTTGTGAATAGAGGCCCACTGTGATAAATTTCTCCTATCCATTGGTGCTAAAACTATACAGGTTATAGAGGACTCTTCCTTTATTGTGTCTCAGAACTCTCTCATTCTTTATATCTGAGAAAATGCCTATGGAAAATTCCAATATAGCGTTCTGGCTGCTTAGGCATTAAGCATATACTCTAATAATTGCCTGCATGGGACCTAAAACTGCTCACGTAAAAGATTTTTTTTTCTGTGAAAATGAAAAGTACTGTTTAGATATTAAATAGAACAGATATTTTTGTTCCAAATCTTCCACTGGAGGGAAAGGGGTCAGTACAGCACAAGAAATAACACCATATGGAGTCAGACTGCCTGAGTCTGTATCTAAGCTCTGCCATTTACTGGCTGTGGCACCTTGGGCAAATTACTTATTCTCTGGAGGCCTCTGTTTCCTCACCCATAAAATGGAAATCAAGTGAGATAATCCACAAAAGGTACTTAGTCATTTTCAAAACCCAGAGGAACACTCTCCTTCCTGTTTCTCTAGGCCTATAATAGCTACAGAGAAACAGGCCCATGATAGATAAATGTTAGCTGCTGCTGTTTTTAGTAATAGTAGCAATATCGTTTTATGGTAAGTCCAGCACAGATTCCAGTGCATATTTTTTTCTTGTCATTAATCTTTTTGTTTTAAGTAGCCTCTGATACTCTTATCAACTACATTTGGCATTCACTGGTACTGATACTCTTATCAACTACATATGGCATTGCCCCTCTGCAAGGCGTTGTGCTCCCTAATTAGGAAGACTAGAGAGAGAGCAGGATTTTGTTCGTCTCTTTAAGACCTACAATCTGGTAGAGATATCTGCCTTGAGTAAGAAAGAAAATATGAACCTGATATTTTAAGCAGTTGTTTCTTCTCTTCACTTCCGAAGATTTTAAGATTAAGGCCACGAAAAGGTTTTTGCAATTGAAAGGATTGAAGGAAGTTTCTGGCAGTATAACATGCTACGCTAACTCTTGATAGGAATGATATTATCTCCATTTTAGAGAGGTAAAGTATCAATAACTGGCCTGAGGTTACCCAACTGATAAACTGAGAGGTGTATTGGAACCTAAGCCTCTCTAATTAAAACCCATGTTCCTTCTACAACACTGTATTCCGTTTTGAAGGAGTTTTGGGGGTAATTTTTTTTTTCCCAAGTAAAAAAAATTTTAAGGTCTTCAGAAAATAAAATATGACAGGCTTCTTTTTAGTTATCTGTTCCAGTGGTTAAGAGGTTTTACTATCAGAAAATTCTTCCTTAGGTCTAACTGAAATCTATACAATAGTTTAAAATTTTTTCTTAGGTATTTACTGGAAATCAGAAGCATCTGGATACCATTCTGTTCTAACAGCTTTTAACTATAAAGATCAAGGGCAGATCATTTAGGAATGAGAGGATCTGGACTATTAATAGAGTTTTTGCCATTAACTAGTTATGCAGCTGTGGGCAGGTCTCCTTTACCTCCCTGTGCCCCAGTTTCCAACACAGTGGAAGCACTGCTTGACTCAGCTGACCCTGGAGAATTCTTTGAGCAACATAAGTTAACATATATAAAAACATTTAGAAAGGCGCTTTATGTATTTAGAATACTATTGTTTGTGTGACTCTTGGGAAGTTAATGTTCATTATGATAATACATGCCAGTAATGACAAATACGTACTGTGTGCTGTTGCTCCCCATTCATTATCCATGACAGACAGTGCTCATCAGTCATGATACTCTTTGTTGGTGACTTTTAACTTGACCATTTGCTAGTCGATCAGAATTAGTATGATATCAAAATCTGTGTGCTATCCTGATATAGGCACTTTTATTATGAATACTAGGGCTTCCCAGGTGGTGGTGCAGTGGTAAGGACTCAGCCTGCCAGTGCAGCAGACACAAGAGATGAGGGTTCGGTCTCTGGGTTGGGAAGATCCCCTGGAGTAGGAAATGACAACCTACTCCAGTATTCTTGCCTAAAAACTTCCACGAACAGAGGAACCAGCAGGCTATAGTCCATGGGGTTGCAAAGAGTCAGACAGGACTGAGTGCATGTGTGTGTGCGCACACGCACATGCATTAATAATACTATGGAAAAAAATCTCATAGCCTCTCTTTTTCCCACTTCAAGAGTTCTGCTGTCTGGCACAGTGCTTAGTTTGTGAAGAGTTACTCAGCTACATATTCATTAACATGAATGACATTGGTTACTATAGTTTTTCTTCGTTAAGTCTTATTTCACTCATGATTCTACTCTGAACTCTTTCAAGTCCTCCATGATTTTCTTTATAAAACCCAGAGTTAAACATTGCCTATGGAACCTTTCTAATTAATGAATTTGGAATTTGGGATTTTGAAGTATAAATACTTTCCTGATAACTTCCTCTACTCTCCTTTGGTCTTCTTACCATTTTATTGAGGAGTCTTTGTCTTAATCCTTAAAAAAAGAGATTAAGAAAGTAATCTTGGATAAGGGAATGGCAAACCACTTCAGTATTCTTGCCTTGAGAACGCCATGAACAGTATGAAAAGGCAAGAAGTTAGGACAATGAAAGATGAACTCCCCAGATCAGTAGGTGCCCAATATGCTACTGGAGATCAGTAGAAAAATAACTCCAGAAAGAATGAAGAGATAGAGCCAAAGCAAAAACAGCATCCAGTTGTGGATGTGGTGATGGAAGTAAAGTCCTATGCTGTAAAGAGCAATATTACATAGAAACCTGGGATGTTAGGTCCATGAATCAAGGCAAATTGGAAGTGGTCAAACAGGAGATGGCAAGAGTGAACATCAACATTTTAGGAATTGGTGAACTGAAATGGACTGCAATGAGTGAATTTAACTCAAATGACCATTATATCTACTTCTGTGGGCAAGAATCCCTTAGAAAAAATGAAGTAGCCATCACAGTCAACAAAAGAGTCCGAAATGCAGTACTTGGATGCAATCTCAAAAACGACAGAATGATCTCTGTCAGTGATCTTTCATCATTGACAGTAAATGATAAAACCACATTTTAAAGTCCAGACTCAGGAATATATGTAAAATTGCCCAATGTTCCACTTGTCAGAACACTTAATTCCCATCTAAAGTTGGAATCAGAGTTCTCAGAATAATCTACTCTCATTTTAAAAGCCGGCTATAATTTTGTTTCATAACTGTGTGTTGTTTTACTCTTGGGGGAGGATGATTAATTGGCTGGTTCTGAAAGGCCATCTTTTGGGGCACAGGCCTGAGAGGCAGAGTAAGTAAACAATAATTTGATCCCTTAGTTTGATTAATGAAATCACTAAGAACTTAAAAGTAAAATCATTTCTGCAGGATACCTAGTCAACTGTAATAAAAATCTAATCACAATCACTGCCTTCTGAAATCCTTTTTAGGGATTCTGTTACTCTGCCTTCAAGGACAACACTGCATTGCCTACTCCTAGGCTAGGTCTGACGGCATTTTCTTGGTGTACTTTCTCCTTCTGTGTAAATTTCCCTTTATTCCCTATCTTTTTCTTTGGGATGCAGTGTTTACCCATATTTTTGGTGTCACCTGCCTTTTAATAAACTTGTATCTGTGGCCCTGATCAGAGATGAAAATGTTTACAGACTGACTGACCAGTTTACCAATTATTGCCAAGTAAATAGCATGTGTATACTTACTGTATTGATAACCATTCCACTCTCTAGAGTTAAATGCCCACTTAACATTTATGTGAGGTAGACTCCATTTCCCCTGTATTAATGATCATATACATACTTGGTAAGCCTGAAATCTAACACTTGCTGAAATGCAGAGGTTTTTTATATCAGCTCCCCTTGATCTACCGGGTCTGTCAATCCATAAAAGAAGGCAATTAGATTAGTTTGACTAGACTTGTATTTCAAGTCTTCATGTTGATTTTTACTCTGTAAAAATTACAAGTAGATTTTGTGATGATTTTTCATTGTTTTCTTAGGTATAGAAGTAAATTTTGAAGGTTTTTAATTTCCATCTCTTTTCTTTATTGTTTTAAACATGACACCAAACTGGCCCCTTTTTCATCTTCAGCACTTTCCATTTCCTCAGTGAGAACTCAACTCATTTAATATGATTGTTTCTGCCAATTTATTTATTATACTGAGAAATAAAAGTCTTCAGGGCTTTAGGTTAATCATTTCATACTAATAGTCTCTTCTTTGGTTCCATGCCCTCATGGCTGCTGTTGGGCTTTCTCTTAGTTTACTCTTTTAATTAGTGGAGTTAAAGATAGGAGCTTTTTTTAAAAATGCAGTCTATCAGCTATTATCTCGTTTCTTTAGTAAAAGGCAACATGTTTATTCTTTACTTTTATGATCATATTTTTTCCCCACATATTTTCCTTTAATGTGTAAATACTTTCAGATCTTATCTTCAGATGTCAGCGTAGTGGAAAGTATTCTGATTTAAGAACTAAGGACCTGGGTTCCAGCTTCAGGTTCTCACTAATTATATAACCTTAGGCAAGTCACTCGACTCCTCCAAGCTTCTATTTCTTCTTTAAAATGAAGAAAATATGTTTAGGTCTTATCCTCACCTGTATTTATGTATTCTGTTCATGTTCCGTATTTCTAAATTTAAGCCTCACATTTTCACTGTTCTTTGTGCCTCTCAATTTGTCTCCCTAGTCTTGCTGATGTTATCATATGGTTTACCACCAGAATTCCTCTTATATTTACATATATTTGGTAATACAGATGTACAGTCTTTTGTTAGAAAGTGTTAGGATAGGAAATGTTTCAGAAATCTAAACTATTCTAATTTTAGAAAGATAATATGTTTATATTAATATCTGTTTCCTAACACCAAAATCGAATCCATTAGAATTAATATTTCTGTAACAGACTGACTAGTCATATTAAATGGCACATAAAGGCTATAAAGCAGCCTCATGACCTTTCAGGTTATAGTATAGTTAAAGGAACTTTGGTCCCAAGCTTTTTAAAAAACAATTTTTTTTTCAGT
The DNA here is from genome assembly GCA_006410875.1 of Neotragus pygmaeus. Lineage (NCBI taxonomy): Eukaryota > Metazoa > Chordata > Mammalia > Artiodactyla > Bovidae > Neotragus > Neotragus pygmaeus. The sequence continues at coordinate 404,422 of SJYV01013620.1, read as the reverse complement.
GCTACTTTGATTTTTAAATTGTGAATTATGGGCCAAAATTCTGTTTTTCTACTGCTCCTGGATTTCCTTTCTTATAACATCCCACATTGCCTTTCTGGTTTACCTCTCTGAGCTTATTAAAATATCTAAGTTCTAATAATTCACTTGTCTGGTTTCTTCACTTTTTCTTGGAACCCAGACCAGTTTTTGTTTTTGGCCAAGGTTGCCTTTGCCTTTAGATCCTCTCCTAACTTTTCCCTGTTTTTAAGGATCAGAACCAGCATTGGCCAGTTATCCTTAGTACTGTCTCCCTGGAGAATCCCAACCCAGTTTAAGCCGGCCTTGAAGCTGAGTCCAGGTCAAACTAGCCTTAAGTTGGGAATTTGCTTACCCCCATTTTTTGCCTCTTGTAACTTTGCTGCTATTTTCAGATAATGCCACAAGAGGGTGCCCAGATAGCAGCAAATTTCTCTTTCTCACATTTCCAAGTGCCAGTCAGCTTCCTTATCAAGTTCTTTGCCTTTAAAGTTGAGTCAAATATAAAAATTTTTGTAAGGTATTCTGTTAATTTGGAAAGATAACACCAAAATAGCAACTATTGATATTAACTCTAAACTCACTTTGATTTCTGTAATTCCCCTTGGTTCATGACTTGCAAAATCTTTTACAGACATTATCTGAAATAATTGCCCTTGGAAGGAAGCACTTAGGCTTAATTATCTACATTTTATAGTGTCAGGATCAATGACTGACTAGCCATGAAATTAGAACTGGTATTGTGGCGCCTAGTGAAGCGCTTGGGTCACCAAACCGTGTATGGGATGCACTGTCTCAGGTCTTGGTGAAAGTGTTAAATGGAAACCAAGCTTCTGTGTTAAAATTTGAAGATGGTTTGCCTAGATTTGTGCATTTTTTTGTTTTTAGAAGTAGTTTTTATTTTCCCTTCATTATAGGTGGCCTTTTTTCCATGTTGGAATTGACATTCCAGAAGATTCCTGGCTCCTGAAAGTACTCTGAAAATATTAAAATTTGATTTTCCTGTGAAGTATTTTTTTTGTAGGGCTGTAGTAGAGAGATATTACTAAAGCCTAGTGGCTACTGTTTCCATTTGAGCAAGAAGGTAGAAGAAAGATATTAAAACATATTCTTGATCCCTTTTGAAATATTTATAAAGATCAGTCAGTTCAGTTGCTCAGTCATGTCCGACTCTTTGTGACCCCATAAACTGCAGCATGCCAGGCCTCCCTGTCCATCACCAACTCCCGGAGTCCACCCAAACCCATGTCCATCGAGTTGGTGATGCCATCCAACCATCTCATCCTCTGTCGTCCCCTTCTCCTCCTGCCCTCAATCTTTGCCAGCATCAGGGTCTTTTCCAGTGAGTCAGCTCTTTGCATCAGGAGGCCAAAGGATTGAAGTTTCAGCTTCAACATCAGTCCTTCCAGTGAACACCAAGGACTGATCTCCTTTAGGATGGACTGGTTGGATCTCCTTGTAGTCCAAGGGACTCACCACAGTTCAAAAGCATCAATTCTTTGGCACTTAGCTTTCTTGAGTGCCATACATGACCACTGGAAAAACCATAGCCTTGACTAGAAAGACCTTTGTTGGCAAAGTTATGTCTCTGCTTTTCAATATGCTATCTAGGTTGGTCATAACTTTGCTTCCAAGAAGCAAGCATCTTTTAATTTCATGGCTGCAATCACCATCTGCAGTGATTTTGGAGCCCCCCAAAATAAAGTCTGCCCCTGTTTCCAGTTTCCCCATCTATTTCCCATGAGGTGATAGGACCAGATGCCATGATCTTAGTTTTCTAAATGTTGAGCTTTAAGCCAACTTTTTCACTCTCCTCTTTCACTTTCTTCAAGAGGCCTTTTAGTCCCTCTTCACTTTCTGCCATAAAGGTGGTGTCACCTGCATACCTGAGAGAGAGAGAGAGTGTCGCTCAATCGTGTCTGACTCTTTGCGACCCCATGGACTGTAACTTGTCAGGTTCCTCCATCTATGGGATCTTCCCAACCCAGGAATCAAACCTGGGTCTCCCACATTGCAGGCAGACACTTTACTGTCTGAGCCACCAGGGAAGCCCAAGGGTGGTGTCATCTGCATACCTGACGTTATTGATATTTCTCCCGGCAATCTTGATTCCAGCTTGTGCTTCTTCCAGCCCAGTATTTCTCATGATGTATTCTGCGTATAAGTTAAATAAGCAGGGTAACAATATACAGCCTTGACATACTCCTTTTCCTATTTGGAACCAGTCTGTTGTTCCATGTCCAGTTCTAACTGTTGCTTCCTGACCTGCACACAGGTTTCTCAAGAGGCAGATCAGATGGTCTGGTATTCCCATCTCTTTCAGAATTTTCCACAGTTTATTAAAGATCAGTAGACTGGGAATAATGGCCAGTTTCACTGAAGCACTAATGCAGTTGAGAAAGAGAACTAAAATAATTACCTTAATAACAAGCTAAGAATCTGGATCCTCCTTGGTTCTGACTTTTATTCCATACGCTTTTAATTTCTATTAGCCCAGCCCTTTCTCTTTTTGTTGTATAGTAATGCTAACACTGTTTCAACTTAACAAAGCACTTGGAAAGTTAAAAATATAAACTCTTGGAATCAGGTAAGAGAAAACCAGGGAATCCACCCATTTCATGATTAAAATTTGCCTTGTAATTTAGATTAAGGAAAAGCTACTGGTTATGTGAAGTTATACTACTATTTTTAGCACTGCTTTTATTTACAGAGAGAAAACGATCGGAAGCCAAGCAACGGGAAGCCATCTGGGAAGGCAGAGACCAGTCTGCAGTGTGAACATCACTTGATGAAAGGGATAATTCCAGGAATTCAGAAAGTACTTCCAGTTTTCAGAGGATTTTTCCCAACCTCTGTGTACATGCAGATGTGCGTGTTAATGAAAGAAAGCGATAAAGCGATCAAGACAAGGGCTGACTGGGTATAAGAAGAAGATCAACTCCTGTTTGTCTTCACTCCTACGTGCAGTTCTTTGGAATCGCCTTACCGTGTGGACATGGAAGGAAGCCATCAGCTTGGGAGAAACTTGGAGGATGTGACTTCCAAGAATCCTCTGGACAGGGCAAGCCATGCTTCCAAGATGTTTTAAGTGAAAGCAAAACAGAGGATTCAAACCTGTGACGATGGAGATTTAGGCCCTGCAAAGGCAGGGTGGTTTTAGTACCTCACAAAGCTGAGACCAGCAACATTGCGGGGAGCAAATGAGGCAGGTGGGGGACAGAGAGGAGGGAGCCACTAGTACAAAGAAGTGAACTGGTATCTGGTGTAGTTGGTATTCACAGAATCTACACTGCTGGTTCCAGAACCCCAAAGTGGGTGAACTGCAGCGGGTGTAGGCATTTGGACTCCAGATCTTGCACTAAGCCGAGTGCCTGGGGCTGCTCCAGCTGCATGGCAGCCAGGGGCTTGCCAGCTTCATTCCTCATAGGAAGCTAGTCTTGGGAGCTGGGTGCCAGTTCCGGTTTAAACAGCACTATCATGTTATAAGAGGGAGACATTAAAGCCCATTTTGTGATATCCATCACTCAGCTGTTGGTCGGTTTTGTCATTCCCACAGAGAAATGGGAGAGCAGGTCTCCCCTTATTTTCACCCCTGTAATTGCTGTGTAGGGGATTCAGTGGGCCTGCTGGCCTAGCTGAACCCTGCTGAGTAGACTGCTGATCACCTGGTGCCCGAGAGTGCGCTGCAAGCATACTCCCCTGGGATTGGTTTATGGCAGCTTCTCCCCCCTTCCTGTCCTCTTCACACATCCCCACCCCACCCTCTTGCCTTTGCCATTTCGTCCAGTCTGACATCCTGCAGAAGCCATCTGGCACGCAATGTGTTTCTGGTATGGTCTTCTCTGCCCATGCCAGAGGCATTTGGCAAGGCCCACCAGACCGTCCATTACAGTAAAGAGCAGCCAGAATCAAACACACGCCTCTGGTTACTGAGATCTCCTGAAAGACACGGACAAGTCAGAGCCGTCAGCTCAGGCTTTATCCTTGTCATATCTGCATTCTCAATGTTTTGGGAAAGTAGTTCTACACTGAAGAGATGGTAGTGCTAGACGTTAAGATGCTGAGGTAGCAAGAAACAGTGTCTCATTATGCTTTCAACGAGGGCAGCAGCCTCATTTTTGCATGATTCAGTGCCCATGACAATGATGGATTAATAGCATTGCCTCGAAGATGGTGGAGTGGAGCTCTGTCCAAACGTTCCTCAAATGACACTGGCCTTGGGGTCTCGATCCTGCTGCTATTCCGGTCTTAGAGCTCTCTTACAGTTCCTCAGCATTGTTCTTCTCATTCGTGGTCTGTTCTGAAACTCCCTTGTTCACATTCAGTACCTCCATTCCAAGTTTGGGGGAGTCATTAAGTCCTCCTGACCCTCTGCCCCAGTACTGCTTAGGCCAGGCCCCTCTCTTTGGTGTGGCCATGCAGCTGGTGCTTTCTGTCTTCAGAGAACAGAGGCATGTCTATTTGAACACTGTGGCTGCATTTGAAAGAAGATGCAGGAAACTAGCGAGGTTTCATACTGAGACAGTGTGCCTCTAAGGTATACCTTTGTTCTGTTTTGATTCTTCAAGGCTGAGAGTGACCTTGGATGGTAAAAAAAGCAATCATTCCTATCACTTGCCTTTGAGGTGCTTCCCCTTTCTGGCAGCATTTTGGCTTTTAAGGGCATTGTTAATGGTAACGTACAGTCCCATATTATTACTCAGTTTTCTTACAAAACTCATAATTTCAAGACATTACTTTTATCCTCATTTTAATGTTATGTACTTGGTGGCCAGTAACTTAACCTTTTTTTCCAGGTAATCAGCCACCTCTAACTTTGATTTATCCTCATAAGTAGATCCAGAGAAAGGATTTTTTTTTAGCCAGTACTGCAAGGTATGGCATGCCCTTGTTTCTACCATTAGTAGAAAATTTGCTTTTTAGTTGTAGTTTTTCCAGTAGAGGAAATTAATACACATTGGCTGGAGATAAGAGGGCCTGCCCAGGCCCAGCACAGACTACAGTGAGCTTGTCCAGAGGGGACCAAATCCTTGGCTGTATCCACAGCATGCCTTCACACACACAGCTAACTGGAGAGCTCCTTATAAACTGCCACTGGCTCTATTAGATATTCAATAAGATAGCTAATGCACTCTGCTATGCATGTATATTGCTTCCAATGAATCCCAGTACTACCTGGAATTTACAGTAGAAAGATACATTCTCCTTTGATTTCCAGTATACTCCTCATAGAATAGAAGTCTTTGTGGAATAGGAATAAATTAGGCATCTGCATGGTAAGCTGAGTTCCTGATACTTTAATTTCTGTGAGACTGAAGAACGCTAAGGTGAAAAATATTCGGACATTTTTGGTTCTGTCTGGAATTTGGTGGTTGGTATTCTGTTAACATTCCTCATTTAGTTACAACTCATGCCAGCCACATCTTCCCATGTCCTTCCCTTTCAACTCAGAGGTGTAACAGCACAACCCTTATGTAGCTTTTTTCCAAGAATTAGCTTGCTCCCCATATCACACGTGTGATGTGGGCACTGAGAGCAGAGCCGGTGGCCGGCCGTCTGGCCTGCTTTTTCTGGCCTTTTTGGAAACCGGATCCAGCCAGAAGCTGTGGGTAACCTCTGTGCTGGAATCTAGTCATCAGTCACCACACGCGCCCCCACCAGCCACACATTCTTTCACAGACCATTAGCTGCATGTGTGACTATAATGTTGTTACTGTTTGGGAGATGTTTGCTGGATCCAACAGGAAATCAGTCCTTCCCCTGTTTACCTAAACTGCCATGCCAAAGTATAACGCTCCCTCTGCCTAAGGAAGGAGATGAGGAAGTTGAGAAGAGGTAAAGGGAAAGAAGGAAGAAAGCTCTTCTTTGTATTCACGGAGGATACCCCCGGGCAGATAGCCCTTCCTACTCCCTGAGGAGGGGCCCCTCTCGTGTGGGGTTGGGAGCACCATGGTAATTCTGCCCCATCTACCACCATTCACTTCAGCCATGCAGCCTTGGTTGTAGAAGTGTGCCATCTTTGGCCTTCTCCTTCTTTCCTTCTACCGCTCATCTGTTAACCTTTCCAGCCCATGATTTACCATGGAGCCTAGGGAGGGAATCGGGAAGCAGGGTGTACATGCGTGCTAAATCGTTCAGTCACGTCTGACTCCTGGCAACCCTAGGGACTGTAGCCCTCCAGGCTGCTCTGTCTTGGGACTCTCCAGGCAAGAATGCTGGGCTGGGTTGCCATGCCCTCCTCCAGGGGATGTGTGAGTAGCATGGGTGCCCCACACATCATAAGAAACCAGGTCACTGGGAGTGAAAAGGGGTAGAGTTCATGGGCTGGAACCTGCCAAGAATCACAGCCAACCTTGCTTTGTAGCAGTCCATAGTGAGCAACCTTTATTGGCATGAGGGCGTCAGACCTGTGAAGATCATCTCTTAAGTGTGTCCAAGTGGAGACGGATTAAGAATCACGTCCAAGAAGATCATAGATCTTAACTTCACCTGAGCAAGAGCATATCACAGCCACATCGAGCAGAGATGGTGGCCTTTCCTAGGTTTAATCCTTAATTAAATCTTACCCCTTCTGACTTCTCCATAGTCTAGCCTTCACTCTACTAGACCCGTCTTCTTTTTCTTGCAGAGATGAGTGGCCTGTTTGACTGATGTTCTTTCCACTTCAAAAATTTATTCAATGGAAAGTTCACTCCAGAAACTTGGGGGACTTGACATTTAGGCCAGTCCTGAGATGCACAGTGATCTCGCGTGCTGGATTTATGACAAGTATTTTTCCATGGCAGAGACCCTGGCAGCAGCTGGGGTCTACGTTGCCCCAGCCATCTTTCTTTTGGGCCTTCTCTTGCTGCTCTGCAGGAAGGCTGTATCTGGCCACTTCTGTGAATCCTGCCCTGTCTTAAGCACTCAGGAACTGGTGGTTTGGGCCCATCAGGAGATAAGGGGATGCCTAAGGCCTAAACCTCCAAGGACATTAGAAGCAGCCCATGTGTGCAGGTGGATAAAGGTAAGGACACTGGAACAGACTCTTGAAGAGCATGACAGCTGAGTTCTAAGTGTGGACAGATCAAGCAAGGTGCTCAGTTTACCAGCTTCTCTGCCTTCTTTGACACAAGTTGTGTCACTCAGAGCTCCTAGCAGAGAGCTGACTCCTCCTGCTGTGTATTTTGGCCCTCCTCTGAGACATCTGCAAAGAACCATTTAGGTGGGGAGCCAGGCCACAGTCCATTCCTAAGGAACTGGTGGTACCTCCTGAACCAGGAGCTCAGGGGCAAGATCCTGGGAAGACCAGGTCTCCTTAGAGGAGAGCAGCTCAGCTGCACAAAGCCTGGAGGCCGTGGTCTAGCCCCCACGGGCCCCCAGGGATCAGACCCAGAGCCATCCTGAGGGAGCGGTGCCATTCTGGTTTGGTGATCTTGCCATCTAAAGGCTTCCTGAGTGGGTTCCTGGTGCCTCTTGGCGCTGGCCCCTTTCCCTCTGCATCAGGGCTCGGTGAAGGGCATGGCTCCAGTAAGCTGAGGTATCTGGTGTGTGGGCAGCAGCTGGGAGCATGTGGTGACGGCTTCAGATGAGGTTGTTCCTGAGACGCTGCTCCTGCTCCTGGGACAGCTCTGTGTTAGCTCGATATGAGTCCCCTGTGGACCGAAGGACGACAGGTAAGTAGCTGACCTCACCAGAGTCCCATCCCTTCGCTGACAACTTCACAAACACCAATACATCCTGTCTGGCTTGGCCTTTCCGTTGGGTTAGTCAAGGGCACGGACAATGACCCATTTTAGAGAAATAGATGCCGACAGGTACCTAGCTGCAGGAACATGGGAAGGAAGAGGCTATCGAGTGGGAAGGGTTATGCTGGTCACTCTCCTTGGCCCCTCCCACATTCATTCTCTATCCTTTGTTCTCTCGGAGCCCTGGAGACCAGACCTCTAGAGACTGCCTCACCCTGGCTCCCTCCTCTTCTGGCTTCTGGTTGGTTTAGCTCAGTGGGAAGCAGCAAGAGACTAAAGGATGGAAGGAGAGGGAGGCTGGGCCATTTCCTCCCCTGTCCTGCAGCAATGGTCTCCTTTGACTCCACCCCACCAGCTCCTCCTTCCTCCTCAGCACAAGTGTTCACCTGGCTCCAGGGCAGCCTTTGCCGGCTTAAGCCCAAAGTGATAGCAACATTTCAGTTTTCCTTATCCCTGGATATCTGAACATGCTCCTCTCCCTAGTCCTGCTCACACATTTGGATAGCCCTCTCATTAAATAACCTCCTACTTGCACCTGAGTGCGCCCTCTGTTTCCCGCAAGGACCCTGGAGGGCTCGGGGCTGGGCTGTTTCTTTCCTCCCTCGCTCCCCTGGACCCTGTACAGCCTGCCACCAGTGTTATGGAGCCTCTGCCTCCACGCCGGCAGCCTTAGGTCTCTGGGCTCCAACTCCTAATTCCGCTCCTGTTCCTGTCTTGCTTGATGGCAGCAGAATCTATTCCAGTCACACAGTTTTCAAATCCTTACTCCTCACTGTCTTCATCCACTGCCACAGTTATGTTTTGAAAACAAATCTGATCTTCTTGCCTCCTTGACTGAAATTTGTTATTGGTTTCCAGAAGTCCACAGGATAAAGTCCATTCTCTTAGCAAGAACCATCATAACCCTCCCTGCGAAGAACACTAGTGCACTTGGGTACGTAGCCCTATTTTACTAGAGGAGACTTCTGAGGGGACATTTCTTCACTGTCTTAAAGCTGGAAGGTAGTGGAACTGGATTTGGTGCCCAGTGAAACCTTCTGAGGCCAAATGCTATGCTCTTTCTCCTGCTCTTCCCGTCTGACTTCAGTCTCCCCTCTGAAATCAGCACAAATGTCCCTTCTTCTGGGGAACCTTGGGCTTCCCAGGTGGACCTAGTGTTAAAGAACCTGCCTGTCAATGCAGGAGATGTGGGTTTGATCCCTGGCTTGGGAAGATCCCCTAGAGGAGGAAATGGCAACTCACTCCAGTATTCTTCCCTGGAGAATCCTATGGACAGAGGAGCCTTAGGGTATTGCCCATAGGCTTGTAAAGAGTCAGACACGACTGAAACGACTTAGCACTGGGGAATCTTGACTGGCCCCCAGGCTGCTATTCAGAAAGCACTCTGCTTGTTCGGCCTTAGTTCACAGTGGTTTGGAGTGCTCAGTAGGACTGGGATATCCATCTGCACATTTGCTTACCCTACCTGACACTCAGCTTTGCATTTTACTCCTGTTTAATTTCCCAGAGCCTGGCACAGTGTAATGCACAGAGATAGGTCTTAACCCATGTTTGTCAACTAAATGAGTCTGCTCCTCCCCCTGTGTGCAAAGTGTGGGTGTGAATGCACACACCCCACAGCAAATGCAAGCATTTAAAGGTTGAAGACAGAGGAACTGCTACCTTTCTTTACCGGCAACCACCTCCTTACTCTGGGGTGTATCTGCCCTCACTGGATCACTGCATCTTTGCCTGAAACTACCAGTTCTGCAAGCGTGCAGAGCCCTATTCTCCATGTAAGCAGGGATCACAGCTGGAGGTAGCAGCACAGATCTAGGGGACTTTTACATTTGCCTGTGAGGCAGCCAGCCTGGGATGGAGACAACTAAGATCCTACGAAAGGAAAGGGAATAGTAACAGACTGGAAAAGGGAAATCCTGACTCCGCTTGAAGTAACAGGAAAGAGTCCAGAACAGATGGGAGACTGCGTTTTCAATCTGAACAACCTTTAGGATAAAGAGGGTCTTGGAAGTAGTTAGTGGGTGAGGTGGGTGAAGTCTGTTCTGGAAATCTACCTTCTATGAAGCTATCAAAGGACATCCATCTCTCTTTCATCCCCAGCCTTGTACATGCACACTCTACTTGCACTCAGGGATGCTGAGGGTCTTCCAGCACCCCGGGCTCACATGGGGCTGGCCGCATAGTGGCCCGCAGGTACCTGTGTGGCAGTTGTGCAGCCAGACCCGTTGCCCGTCGTACTTGCAGCGGCACCGCATCATGTTGTTTGAGAAATCTGACTCTGCCACCTCGAACTTGGGGTTTACAACCACCTGGAGTGAGAGAAGCATTGGCTGAAAACAGGCAATTTGGCTTCTGTGATAATCTTTATATTTCATGCAGTCTTGGCAGAGTGTGTTGGTATTCCTCATTAATCCTTACAATCAGCCCAGGAAGTAGGCATTAATGTGTGTTTTTTTTTTAACAGATGGGGACTGAATTTTGACTTGCCCGTTGTTCCTTGACTCAGGACTCAAACCTAGGCCAGACATGTCAGAGATCCTATTTATGAAGCTCTTCCTTCATTTGACCTCAAAGAGCTTTCAGAACATCTGGAAGAAATGGAGAAGCCCGCTTACCTGGAAGATATAATCCCCAGGACCCACGTCTGTGATATCCACCCATTGGCAATCAATGTCATGTCGGTAGGTGTCCCAGCAGCCAACGGTCACTCCCTGTTCCCCAAAGTTGGCACACGCATAGCGCCTTTGCATTCCTGTAAGGGAGGGTACTGATGGTGACTGAGGCTCTCCACAGGTGCTCGGGACAAAGTACCTGTTAGGTCTTTCACATCCTTCCACATTTAATCCTCATACCAGCCTTGCCAACTGACTGCAGTCAGACTAGGGACCTGAGCTTCCTAAAGATCCTGCCAGAAGTCCTACTAATCACGAATCCAGCACTGTACCAAAGTCCATCTGTGACAGAAATCATTTATTTGGATGCTCTAGTGAAAATTCCTGTTGGCCTAGGAAATGTGATTGGAAGATTTCAGACCTCTATGCTAATTCACTTGTCCATCCAACCTGGTGTTTCACCATGCCCTTTCTAAGGGCTATGAACTGTGGGTATGCAAACAGGAATCAAACAATCCATGTCCTCAAAGGATCAGCGGAAGTGAAACAGGTCAGCAACTATTATCCAAAGAAAAGGGTTAAGTGTTTTAAAAGTGGTACACGGCACACTGGCTTCCCAGGTGGCTCAGTGGTAAAGAATCCACTTTCCAATACAGGAGATGTGAGTTTGATTCCTGGCTGGAGAAGATCCCCTAGAGAAGGAAACAGAAACCCACTCCAGTGTTCTTCCCTGGAAAATCCTATGGACAGAGGAGGCTGGTGGGCTACAGTCCATGGAAATAGTCTGACATGACTTCATGACTAAACAATAATATACAATATGCTGGGAATGCAGAGGAAGTAGAGGAGGTAAGAAATTCATCTTTATTTGTTTTTTTTTGGCTGTGCAACACAACTTGTAGGATCGTAGGTCCCCAACCAGGGACTGAACCCAAGAATGAAAGCACAGAGTCCTAACCACTGCACAGCTAGGGAATTCCCAGAAATCTGTCTTTTTGAATCGCCTCGAGTACTGACTGTGGCCAAGCCCCAGTCTCCAGATGCCTAAGGCTGTTGAGCAGGACAGAGGGGTCCTGACCCCAAAGGGGCCGGGGGAATATGACAGAGGAGGATATGCAGACAGGAAACCACGCACCTGTGGGGCAGTTTGTGTCCTCTAGGCAGAAGCTGGCTTTGTGCCCCTCGGCCACCTTGGAGCCGTTGAGAGTGAGGAGGTCGTAGTGGGTGAAGACCTCAATGCTGTGGTAGTGCCTGCGGAAGAGGCAGGGCCGTCAGGCTGGCAGCAGCAGGGGAGGAGCCGGCAGGGAGGACGGAGGCACCAGGCCCCATCATTACCCAGAGAGGAGCGTTACAATAGCAGGGCAGTGCCCTTCTCCCTCCCAGACCCAAGATTAGTATGACCCTACTTTCCCGGCACTCCTGCCAGGCAGCCAGACACAGCTGCCCCCATCCTGCAGGGTCTCAGCCAGGTGCGGAGGGGTCAGAGCTCCAGGAGACGCTGCCTGACTACAAGGCCAGAGCCCTGCAGGTGGAAGAAGGGACCCGACCAGAGACTAGCCCAGGAGCAGAGCTGTGGAGCCTGGAGGGGTGCTAGCTAGTGCTGCTCCCTGCCAGCCTGGGCCCAGACGGCTACCGCTGTTGCCAGTCCAGTTCTAATGACAACTCTGTCCATGCTACAGGGAAAGATGCTTATTATCTCAGCGAAGTCGAGTCCCAAAGTCACCGCCTGCTCCTCTCAGCTTTCCCCACCCACGGCTACATGAAGGGAAAAAAAAAACCACCCTTTTCCATTCTGCCTTTGTTGTAGACAACGTCTCTCCTTCTGTCTGGGCTGGAAGCTGCTGATAGGAAAGAATGCTCATTGTCCCCTTCCAGCACCAGCGGCGCTTCCTTGCTCCTCCTTGGGGGCCTCGCTTTGCTGCTGCAGAAATCAACCAGCTTTTTCTGCAGAGTTAGGATCCTGGACGGGATGGCTATTTTGGGTCTCCAGGTTTCTAGGAGTCCCCATTTCACCTGGTTGTTAAAGACAAGGCGTAAGGCCCCCAGAGAAATATCCTTCTGAGACCAGCTCTGTTGGTGTAGGATACCACAGGGGAGGTGAATCCATGGGTATGTCCAGGGCAGGTGAGAGAGCAATGGAAAGGCCAGGTGATGCTCGGGATTCCTCACTGCTTCCTGGAGGCAGGGCTGGCAGCATGTCTAGGAAGGAAGGCTCTTTCCCTGAGCTCACACCCACCCCTCCCAGGAAGGACCAGACTGGTTGGGTTCCCGCACCCTGGTTTTGGCCCCTAAGGGCTGGGGCCTGAGCGGGTGCTCACCTGTGGCACTGGTGCCAAATCCAGCTGTGGCGCCCCGTCTTGGGACGGAAGTCGGCCCGGCCCAGGTTGTGGATCTGTGAGGAGAAGCGCAGCAGACGCCGGTGTCCGTAGGGCCAGGCCATGCGGCCAGCGGACTGAGACAGACAGTTCTCCTCATGGGCGCAGTACAGCAGGCTGAGCGGGCGGTCCTCCAGGTAGGCTGTCTCCTGCACCAGCTGGGCGTTCATCACGAGGTCCGGGGCACCTGGGCACCGTGGAGACACCAAGGTGAGGCAGGTAGCCAGTTTTCCTCTCCGGCCTAGGGGACAGGCTTGCCTCCAGATTGAGTGCTTCTGGAGGAACCAGGAGAGTAGGTCGGGTTAGGAGTCAGAAGATTTCCCTGGTGACTCAGACAGTAAAGTGTCTGTCTGCAATGCAGAAGACCTGGGTTTGATCCCTGGGTAGATCCCCTGGAGAGGGGAATGGCAACCCATGATGGTACTCTTGCCTGGGAAATTTTCATAGACAGAGAAGCCTGGTGGGCTACAGTCCATGGGGTCACGAAGAGTTGGGCACAGCTGAAGCGACCTAGCACACAGACGCATTAGGAGTCAGGAGATGTGAGTTCTCCTAACAGGAGAGATTGATCGCCTTAAGCTGGGAGGCTGCTTGCGTCACAGTGGAGCTTGCTGGCTTCGTAGCTAGACCACCTGGGTTCCTGTCTTGGCTTAACATCTGTCTACACCACTAAGGGGAATTGCTTATCCTTTCGTCTATCATTTTCTTCATGTGTAAAATGCAAATAATGAATAATATGAGTGTGATAGTACCTGTAACGTGCTGAGATCATGGTGTGGCCCGTGGCAAGCATGCAGTGACATAAGCTAGCCTTGCTCTTGTAGGGTATACCTTCGCCTATAAGCCTGGCTCATATAACCTCTCGGAAGCTCTGCTGATGCCAGGCTTGCTGATGCCAGGCTTGTCACCTCAGCTCTTTCTCTGAGCCTCGGTTCTTGCAGCGTGAGAGGGAGAGGGCTGGAGACTGCAAGAGTTCATCTTTGAACCTGCTCCCGGGCTCTGCTGTTCTGGGCCATTCGGCTACATTGTCTGAGACCGCACTTCCTCCAGGGCTCCGCTCTACCCTGACGGCCGCCATGGGTGCCCACTGGGACCCTGCGTGCCCTGGTGCATGGCGTCCACTGTGCTGGAACCTGCATCTCCACAGGCTGCTCAGTGCCTCTCCGGTTCCCTTCCTGTCACAGGGGCTCTTACCCTCCTCGGAGCCACTGTGCCATCACTGCAGTCCCTCGTGTGTCCGGGCAGAGATGTGGAGATCCACAGCTTTTGCCTTGTAACATCGAGAGAGAAAACTGCCAATTCTCCATGCTCGTTCATGCAAAAACTGGGTTACAGTTTAGATTTGGGGCAGAGCCATCGCTGACAATGGTGAGACGGGAACACGGGTTTATTTTCAGTGAATGGGCAAGAGGGTGGGAGCTGGTTTGCTGGATTGATGTCTGTACTGTCACTGAATGCTCTTGGAATGCCTGAGGTATAGTTTGGAGACGGACAAGGGTATGCCCATGGGCACACCCTAGAATTTCTGAGGGAAAGGAGTGCTTTCAGAGAGAAGAAGAGATGGTAAAGGCAAGAGAGAAGTGAGAAAAATCACAGAGGAGAAATGGGCACGACCACAGGGATGGTGGGTTGGCTCCTTGTGCTCAGCCGTTGTGAAGTATCAAATGAATTCAGAAGGAAAGCTGCCCCTCCGTCGAGGGCCTCAGGGTCCCAGGAGGGGAGAGAGTGGGGAGCCGGCCCCCAGTATGCTGGGAGCCGTGGCTGGAGGCCCACTTGGAAACCCCATCACACTTCAGGGGAGGATGTGCTGTAAAGACTGGTGCTCTTCCAATGGGCGCTGATCAGAGTGAAAGCCCTAAGCTTGCTGACGGAGCTGAAGGATATCTTGGCATTGCAGCCTGGCTTGGAAGGTCATGCAGCCACCTGGGTTGGTGGCAGCCTGCAGCCTCTGGACTGGATCTAGTTCTTGGCCCAGACCTGGTTGGCATATGTCAAACAAAGGCTGCTACCATAAGAATCTGGGGGTGTGGGGTAGATGGATGCCTCCAACCAGTCTTGACCTACAATAAAGCCTTTTGGGTAAATCCCACAGCTCACTGTAAGACTCACGTGTCCTCACATTTCTATACCCTCTACATCAGCGTTCAAACTCTTTTCTTACTACAAACTACAGTAAGAAATATATTAATATTTTCTGTTGTGATGTGCAGGCATGCTTAGTCGCTCAGTTGTATCTGACTCTTTGAAACCCCTGGACTGTAGCCCGCCAGGCTCCTCTGTCCATGGGATTTCCCAGGCAAAAATACTGGAGTGAGTTGCCACTTCCTTCTCTAGGAAGAAAGATCCTCGCTGGATCTTCCTGCCCCAGGGACTGGACTCGAGTGTCCCACATCTACTGTACTGGCAGGTGGATTCTTTACCACTGAGCTACCTGGGAAGCTCTATGTTGTGACACACAGACCTATCCAGAGAAAAATACCATCCTTACTAAATGCAACATGTTGTTGCTGTTGTTTTTAAACTCCTGGTCATGACACCAACACTGGAAAACACCGTTGTGTATCCTCACATTGTCAGGTACTGTCTTAATTCTTACATTAACTCCATGAGCAGGGCGGAGCCTGTTTCCCCATGTGGCAGGTGACCTGGGCACACGTGGCAATGACAGGGCTGGTGCTCCACATCCAGCCCTCCCTCCACTCCCAACCCTGGGACCTTGGAGCTGGAACCAGCTCTCAGGGCCCTCCCTGAGGATGGGAGGTGCAGGCTTGGCAACCCAGGGAGGCCACGTCCACCCATCCCACTGGCCCCTCCCGTTACTCACTGTCTGTGCAGGAGACCCCGGCCGAGAGGCGCCCCGCGCCGTGGGAGCAGTGCACTGGCCCGTGCCTCTGACACTGCTGCAGGGCCAGCTCTGCGCCTGAGCAACGCACCCCGCTCATGACCACGTCGGTGGCTCCCGGCGTCCCCTGCCAGTACCAGGTGTCCTAAGGAAAGAGCCAGCATCCCCCAGTCAGGGCCGAGACATGCTCTTAGAGTCACCTGACTCCGTGTGAGGCGTGGACCCCGGCCAACCACCCTCGCCCAGCTGTGCCCAGCCTCGGCCTGAAAATCTTTAGTGATGCCACTTTGGGCCCCTCTGGTATTAGACACGCCTTCCATGTATGAGGGCAAAATCCACTCCCGTGGCTTCCACCCCTGGCTTTGTTCCCATCACGCTCCCTGACCGCAGCCCACAGCTGTTTGAAGACGATGGTCCTGGTCCCTTCCTGTCCACTCAGACCTGTCCCATTTCCCTAGCTGTTCTTCATACAGCCCTACATGGCCGCTTGTGCTCAGGGTCGAGCCCAGTTTTCCAGGGTGAAGGGTGCCCAGTACTGCCAGGCAGGCCACTGAGGGTGAAGCTGAAGCAGTTTCCCCATAGCAGCCTTGCCCCTAGGCCTCTTGATTTCGTTTCCTTGGTATCTTTTGAAACTATCCACCTGTCTCCCCCAGCCAGGACTGCCGCTAGCCCCATCCAAGCCAGCAACATTCTCAGCTGGGCACCTGCAATAGTGTGCTCCTCTGTATTCACAGTAATCCCCACCCTAACAGCTTGCCAAACAGCAAGGAAGAAATCTTTAAAAAAATAAAAAAAAATCTGCTGCGGGCTTTGAATGGTCTTGCTCCTGCCTCCTCCTCCACCCTCACACTTCACACCGATCGATCACTCTAGAAGCCGCACTCCACCCCTGATTTCCTCAACCAAGTCAAGTGTCCTCTGGCCACAAGGTCTTCACATGGGCTCTTTACTCCTCCCCCACCTCATCTGGCTTATGTCTGCTCATCTCTCCTGCAGATACAGCTGTGTGCCTGTTGCGTGAAGATTTTAGGAAATACGCCTCCCTCCCGTGACTGTGTGGTGATGGACTGCTCCATGAGGCCGGAACTGTGTCTCGTTCACCGCAGGATCGCCAGCACCCAGCACTCTTTGGTGCACAGTTCCACTCATAACCAATTATTGAGTGAATGAATGAAGGGTCAGCAGCTTTGGCCCGGCAGAGACCTACCTTGATGGCATGGCTGGCAAAGCCCAGGCCAAGCTGTCGACAGGCCACCATGGCTTCGCTGAGGCCCCAGTGGTCGCTGCACACAGCCCCCCAGCGCTGGACGCCGTTCACCTCCACCTGCACCTCCACCACCCCCTCCTCGGGGCTGCGCCCACCAGCCAAGCGCACCTGCAATGGTCGGGGTGTGTGAGGAGCAGGGCCAGTTTAGGAGGGGGAGAGCCTGGGGTTGCTGGCTGGGAGACCTGTCCAGGCCAGCTCACCACGCAGCCCTGGACACGACACTCCCCTTCTCTGGGTTGCTCTCCTCTGTAAAGTGAGGACATTTTATTGGATAGTCCCTAAAGTCCCTGCCTGCTTGAGAAAGTTGACTCAGAGTGCCTGCACCCAGGTCTTGCCTTCCATCTACCTGAAATCCTGCCATTGATGATGACTCACCAGTTGCCAGGTGCTTTCATATCTATCATCACATTCACAGTGACCCTCCGGGACAGCTTGACCCCATCTTACAGAAGAGAACAAGGTCAGAGACAAGAGAGACTAGCCCGCAATCCACGTTAGCATGACGCTTGAACTCTGACCACTCCCTGGTGCTGACACCCTGCGGCCCTCTGCCCATGGGCCGCTTCTCTCTCAGCTTCACGGGGGACCTGAGGGTGTGGGGCAGGCGAGCCCGTCTGCCTGAAGAGTCAGCCCCCTTGAGCCTCTGCCATCTCTGAAGGCCAAAGCCTGGTGTTAGGTAAAAGACCGAGACACCAAAAGAGTGTCTAACAGGTTTTTTAATGGCGAAGCGCTCCCAGGCGGGGTTCCCAGGCCTGAATGAGGCAGGTCAAGGAAGTCTGCGCCTGGACCGTGTTGGGGGTTGCTTTTATACGTTCGTTGCGAGGGATGGTCAGGCTAGATGGACAGGGGTTCAGATAGGTCGCCAGGCCGAGGCATCGCGGGCTGACAGGACCTCCTATGTGGCTGGGGTGGGGCGGCTTTAGCGGGTGAAGTGTGCTGTCTTTGGTCCCCGGGATCTGGGAGGCGCCTTCCGTTAGGGACTTTCCCTGCCGGCGGGAGGGAGAGGAGGGGCGGCCCATCATGGCCCCCGGGTCCGGCCTTACACCTGACCCTGAGGGGAAGCAGGCCAGGCCAAGGGAGACTCAGAGGAGAGGGCGGTCCAGGCTGGCTCCAGGCTGGCGCTGGGGCCCAGAGCTCTAGCTGCCTCTCACAAACCCTCCCGACTGGCTGCATGCAGTATCCGGGGCTATCTCAGGGCTGCCCAGCCCTGGGCTCACCTGGTCCCGGAAGCCCATGTTAGGGATGTTGCATCTCACAGCAGCATCATTGTCGTGTTGGCAACCATTCTGGGACCCTTCCAGGAAAGGACAATCGCTGAGGGTCCGCTCATATCCCCTGCAGCGTACTTCACTCAGGTGGATGGGCCCCAGCGCTACAGCGGGGAGCGGGGAGAAAGGCCGTGTGAGGCTCCATCCTGACAGCCTCACCCCTACGGCAGCTGCCCTGGGCCCCAGCACCCTGGGACCACCAGGGCATGGACCGGCGGCACCCCAGGCTCTCCCACCCGACCCCAGGCGTCCTCACTCACCCTGGCCCAGCTGGGCCCCAAAGAGGGCCTCCCGAGCAGAGCCGAAGCCGAGTTGGCGGCACACGACGCTGGCGGAGATGAGGTTCCATCCATGGTCACAGACGGTGCCCCACTGGCGGTTCATGAGCACCTCCACCCGGCCCTCGCCCACCTGGGCCCCCGAGCGGAGGCGCACCTTCATCTCCTGCTGGGAGAACACCTGGCTTCAGGGAGGGGGTGGAGGAGGCAGGCATAGGGGCTGCGCCCCTTCAATTCAGGCAGAGCCAAGGACTGGAGTTCTAGTCTCATCTCTGACTCCTGCAGCTATTGCCTTGAATAAGTCATTTTCCTGAATCCTCTCCCCCTTTCTCAGTAACAAAGAACCACCACAATAATAATAGTAATAACAAATTCATAAATTGTTATGTAATAACAGTAACAATAAATGTAATAACAAATTCCAGCCCCAACAAAAGAGCCTCAGGAGTTGGGGTTCCTGGGCTTCACAACCTGCCACCTAATCATTAGGCGAGTCCCTTCCTCTCATCCAGCCTCACTGCTGCTTTGTCCTTCGGGGCTGAACCTAGAGCAACGCTTCCCCAGCAGATCTGTGAAATGATTTTAGAGACCTGCGGGGACGTGGTGTTAATGAAACGCACGGTGGGGAAGTCATTTCCGTTAATTCTCTCCCATCCCTTCCTACACTGTGAGGAGACCCTCTCGGGTGGATACGTTGGCCTGCAATGCCTCCCTAGCACTTGCTCTTTGCTTTTTATAATGAGGGCCAGGCGGGCTCAATACCTTCGGCCCTCAATGGGATGCAGCTACAGTGTAATTACAGTTTTTATGGTTACCTTCTATTCCTGGCCAGTGATGTCAGCTTTCCATTTATGGCAGGGTTATAAATGGGCCCTTTTAAATAAATCCCAAAGTTCAGCCATTCTGGGACTTGCTCTCCTCCTGGTCTGAACCAATGTCCCCTTGATGGGAGGTTCGCCCCCCTCCTCCCCTGACTCTCCTGGAGAGTCCCCTCCCACCAGTCTGTCTCTTATACACATCTCGATGTGTATAAGAGACAGCTCTAGAAGAGTGGTCCTCAAACTTTAGCACTAGCAGAATCATCTGTGAAAGTGAAAATGAAGTCACTCAGTCGTGTCTGACTCTTTGTGAACCCGTGGACTGTAGCTTACCAGGCTCCTCTGTCCATGGGATTCTCCAGGCAAGAATACTGGAGTGGGTTGCCATTTCCTTCTCCAGGGATCTTCCCAACCCAGGGATTGAACCCGGGTTTCCCGTATTGGATGCAGACACTTTAACCTCTGAGCCACCAGAAGCTCTTAAAAAAATGATTTTCTTGATTTGTTTTTGGCTGTGCTGGGTCTTCCTAGCTGCACAGGCTTTTCTCTTGTTGCAGCCAGTGGTGGCTGTTCTCTAGTTGTGACATACAGGCTCCTCATTGCCGTGGCTTCTCTTGTTGTAGAGCACAGGCTTCATAGTTGTGGAGTAGAGGCTCAGTTGCTTCGCAGCACGTGCTCTTCAGGTTTTTCCATACAGAAACTTTATGGCCAACCCAAGAACAAGCACTGTACTAAGCACTAGGGAAACAAAGATAANCTTCAGGCCACCTCGCTTGCATCCTCCCGGGAGGGCACTACTCCTTACCTAGAGTTGGGGTCCTTCAGCTTTGAATCCCAGACTTTCCTGGAGGGGAGCAAGCAGGTGGGGAGTGGAGTGGCTGCAGAAGTCCCAGCCCTGTCACCCTGGCTCCTCAGAGCTGTGCCTGACCTTGCACTAGACTTCACAGTTGGCGCACTTGTTCACAAATCTTATTTCAATGCTGAGCTTCGCCACAGTCTGAGAGGGTGGCTGCTCCACAGATAAAGACGATCTCCACTTCACAGCGAGGGAAAGCAGGGCTCAGCAAGGTCCCTTGACTAAACCCAAAGTCGGATCCTCTCTGCGCTGGGCTGCCCAGGGCAGGAGGCTCAAAGCTTGTCCTTTCCCCGGTCTATTTGAAGAGCAGCCTTTAGGGAGCAACCCCATGATAAGGGGCCCAGGCAAAAGTCCTCTGGGGACAGGGGGAAGTTGAAGGCCTTTCTGCTGGGGGCTGCCCACCCAGAGATACTGAGGCTATAATCAGGGCTGCCTTCCTCACAGGTGGTAGGCAAGGCAGCCAGGCCCAGATGTGTAATTACCAGGCAGCAGGGAGTCAGGGACCCAGACCCCAGTCATGCCCAAGGATAGAGCCACGTGGCTGGTCTTGGAAATCAGGGTCAGCTAAGCCAGAGACACAGAGTAGAACAACTGACTGGGGATGGGTAAGGGTAGATGACTCACGTCCTGTGGGAGATTTATCCCCTGATGAGAAACATATGAAGCGCTCGCTGATCAGAGTGGGTAGAACGCTGACTGGTAATCATTTACAGGCTGATGCAATCTTGTGACAGTTCTATCACGTTTCTGACAATATTTTTAAGTCTCCTTTCCCAAATGCCTCCCCACCCCATGCCTGGCTTACACGCAGCCCAGTCAGAACCTGGCTTAGATTCGAGTCAAGGAAATTCACTGGGTCAGGGTTCAGAGAATTCCCTGTGGATTGGATGACTGAGGCCTGGATGCCCTACCAAGGACCTGAAGCCTGTTATCAGCAAAGCTTAGACCAGAACCCATACCATCTGTCCTTGTGGGCAGAACCGTATCTTTACTGCTGCTAAGTCACTTCAGTCGTGTCCAACTCTGTGCGACCCCACAGATGGCGGCCCACCAGGCTCCCCCGTCCCTGGGATTCTCCAGGCAAGAACACTGGAGTGGGTTGCCATTTCTTTCTCCAATGCATGAAAGTGAAAAGTGAAAGTGAAGTTGCTCAGTCATGTCTGACTCTTCGCGACCCCATGGACTGCAGCCTATCAGGTTCCTCTGTCCATGGGATTTTCCAGGCAAGAGTACTGGAGTGGGTTGTCATTACTCAGGTCTAATTTTCTAATCAGGAACACAGTTTTACATTTATTTACATTTCATTTTGGGAGTATTCTGTGCTACAGTCAATTCTTTCTATCTGATTGGCAAGTACGATGTTTATTTTCTGACTTTTTCTAGGAGTTTCCCAGGGTCTGAAAATTCATCTTCACTCTTAATTATTGATAGATCTATAACCCCAGAAATCCATGGACATTCCTTGGTTGGGCTTCTTTCCCTCCCAATCCCAACACCCACTGAATGTCCTCCTATAGACACCGCTCCTGCCAGTCTCACTGCAGTCTGCAAGGTCCCAAATCATATGCACACAGACACAAACACACACATGCATACATGCATGTGCACACACACGCATGTACACACACATGCATACACATGCACGGGTGCGCACACACACACACACACACACTCAGCCACTGCCCCACAACCCCGCCTCCTGCACAGCCCTCCTACCTGTAGTGGGGCCTTCCTACCTGTAGTAGTGGCTGTCGACGGGTGCCTCGCTGGGGAAGCCCAGCATGCCACACACCACCTTGCTGCTGTTCCTGGTCCAGCCCTGGTCACACACCTGCCGCCAGTGGCCGTCGTACTTCACCTCCACGGCTCCCTCGGTCACCGGGCTCTGCCGCTTGGCGCTGGCTAGGATGGGCTTGAGCCGCACCTCCTCCAGCCGCCGGTCCTGCGGGACGTGTAGTCTCCATGGGCCCCAGGAGTCCTGCCCCTGCTGAGCCTGCTGCAGGTCTTCACATGGGAAAGCTGGGGCTCGGAGCACTTAGAGATCATGCCACCCAGCACCCTCATTGGACGGGCTGGAAACAGAGGCTCAGAGATGGGGGGCAGGGGCCGAGGGCCACACAGTGAGTATGAGGCAGAAGCTCTGTTTGTTTAGGGTCCTTTCCTGAAACCCAGAGAGGACCAAGCAGATCCACACCTTCCCTGGGCTCAGAATGGGAGCCTTTGGAGTCTGGGAGGCTTCCATCGGGCACAGGGGGACCTTCTTCATGGCACCCTGGGAAGGGCGGAAGATGGACCCCGAGACCATAGCTTGAGACCACTGCAGGATCCTTTGGCCCGTGAGCCCTGACCCTGGCCCTGAATGACTTAGACCAGTGCGGAGCCACCAGTCAGTGGGCCTGGGCCAGCTGTCCTCAAGCTGAGTCTGCCCGGCAGCAGAGGGTAAGTCAGAGACCTGCCCTGCCTGCCCTGTTGTTTGGCTTGAGCTGTTTTTAGCTCCGGTTTGTTTGTGCCCGGAAGACACAGCAATTGTGGCCGGGCCTTGAGGGTGAGGCAACCCCCTACCCTCTCATGGGGAGCAGCTTCAGTGATTCCCGGCAGGCCCAGCCTCGAGGCCCTGCCCGCCCGCCTCAAGCTGGGGCCCTGTTCATGCACCTGCTCCAAGCCACAAGCAGGTGTCTGGGCTCCAGGGACACTTCCCAGACGGCCCCCTGCTCCCTCTCCTCTCCCTCCTCCTCCCGGCTCATCACCTGGAAGCCCTCCATTCCCTGACCACCCCCTCAGCTCAGGCAAGGGCCCGAACAGCCTCCTCACCTGGGGCCCAAGGGCATTGGAGACCCTCTCAGAAACATAGCCACGCTGGCGCTGGGGATGGCACACCACGCCGACGTCCTCTGAGTGAGTGCAGTCACTGACACCCCAGCCGTTAGACCCGCACTGGTCCAGGGAGCTCTCTGTGCCCACACAGTGCACATTGTCCAGCCAGATGGGTCCTGGGGGGGGAGGATGAGTGATGCTTGGGGACACGCAGAGAGAGGTAAGTCATGGGCTCTGCCTCCTGGATAGGACCCCACTTTCCTCTCCCAAAATCTGAGTGGGAAATGGGGGTGAGAGAGAGGAGTTGATTCTCCTGGGAGCTTGGTATCTACAATCCTGCCTACTGCCTCCTCTCAGAATCAGATCCCAATGAATCTGCTTTTGGAAAATGCCAGGTAGGTCTGGCAGTTAGGTCTATCTGTACCCTCATTCATCCATCCAGTCATTCACTCATCAGCATTTGCTGAGCACCTATTGTGTGTGATAGGCTTCCTTGGTGGCTCAGCAGTAAAGAATCTGCTTGTAATGCAAGAGACGCAGGAGACCTGGGTTCCACCCCTGGGTCAGGAAGATCCCCTGGAAGAGGGCATAGCAACCCGCTTCAGTATTCTTACCTGGAGAATCCCCATGGATAGAGGAGCCTGGGGGGCTACAGTCCATAGGGTCACAAAGAGTCAGACATGACTGAAGTGACGGCACACGTTTTATCATGAGTCTACCATGTGTATATGTGCTCAATAAACATGACTGAAATGAATGCATGCACAAATGCATTGTATGTAATTGCTATGTTCAGAGAACTTAGAGTTGAGTGGTGGTGATGGCCTCGTTAGGTCATTTGAGCTGGGTATCAAAGGATAAGTGGGGGTCTCATCTGTTCTGTTGGATTCTCAGGGAGCCCACCCCTGAGAGAAGCCCATTGCCATCTCCCTGTCATTCTGCAGGGCAGCACCAGTTACTCACCCTCCCCTGAGCCATACTTGGCGCTGTGGGCCCAGGTCAAGGCACCCTCAAAGCCTAGCTGGCGGCAGGCCACCGTGGCCTCCTGAAGCGCGAAGTCGTCATCACACACGGTGCCCCACTGACCCTGGTGCAGCACCTCCAGGCGGCCCTCTTCCGGCCTGCTGCCGGGACCCACCAGCCGAAGCTTCATGGTGCCGAGTGACTGTGACCTGCTGGGAGGAGCCTGGCCCAGCAGCAGGAGCAACGCGAGCAGGGGGAGGGCGGCTGGTAGGAACCACATTGTGGTGACTTCAAGGGCAGCTGGGGTCAAGGCACCTGGGGAACAAGGAGACAGGCACTGATCACCACCTCGACCTCAAGCTTCGTCTGCTGGCAGAGACAAAGGACAGCCGGGCCCTTCCAAACTGTGTGTGTGTGTGTTGGGGTGTTGGGGTGTTGGGGTGTTGGGGTGTGTGTGTGGTGGCACAGATTGAGTCTGGGTTCTGAGATTAGTCCATCTGGCTCAAACCCAGCATTCCTTAGCTGTCAGTTTAGTTTTCCTGAATCTCAGTCTCCTCGTCTGTAAGGTGAGGGTAGTAATCCTTACCTCCCAGAGTTGCTGTGAGTGTTGAATAAAACACTGACAAAGGGCTTATCATGAGCCTACCACATGGCAAGTGCTCAATAAAGAGCTGTTTTTGATGTGGTCTCCTATGGAGGAAGGGGCTTCCCAGACGGCACTGGTGGTAAAGCACCCGTCTGCCCCTGCAGGACACACAAGAGATGTGGGTTCAGTCCCTGGGTTGGGAAGATCCCCTGGGGAGAGGAATGGCTACCCACTCCAGTGTTCTTGCCTGGAGAATCCCATAGACAGAGGAGCCTGGCAGGCTTCAGTCCATGGGGCCACAAAGACTTGGACACAGTTGAGCGACTAAGCATATGCATGTAGAAAGGGCGGTCCTTAAGGGCTAGACTATTCAAGCTGGAGGAGGTATAGGATATTTGGTTCAACCTCCTGACTCCAGAAATAAGGAATTAGGACCTAGAGTGTTTAAGAGACTTGCCCAAACCACACAGCAAGTGCATGATTTGTACATTGAGTCAACAAACATTTTTGGAATATTTGCTTCAGGCCAATGATCAGGCCAGGTGCTGGGACAAAGAAGTAAACATGTCAAACACTACTCTCTGCCCTCATGAAGCTCAGAGATGAGGAGTCAGGGAAGGCTTTCAGAGAAGGGACATTTAAACGGGGCCTTGTTGGATGAATAAGAGTTCTCCTCAATGGGAAAGGGGAAAGAATAGGGAAGAAAGAGGGAAAGAGGTGAGTCTGTGCAAGAGCAGGGAGTGCCCTTTCTTAATCCTGTACTGCAGTATCAGCGACTTGGAGGGGATCAGGGTGGAGGGACAGGCTGGGGCCAGAAGATCAAGGGCTGTGTGCAGCATGTGGAGCGTCTGCCCTTCATCCAGTAGGAAGTGAGGGGTCATGGGAGCATTTGAGGCAGTGACCAGACACGAGAGAGGGCCCCCATGTCCAGGAGGCTGTCGTCAGATGTTCCCTGGGTCCCCATAGGGGACAAGTTGGGGGCTGGTCCTTCCCCCGCTTGTGTATCAGCAGGTCCTAGTTGCAAGGCTGGGAGGAGCACAGAGAACAGCTATGCCCAGCTGCAGCTGCCGGAGTGTCTGCAGCCACCGGTGCTGAAGCTCCTACATGGCCAGCTCTGTTGCTGATGGGCAGCCAAGGCCGGGCCAGAGGAGCGGACGGACAAATTTGGGTCCTTGGCTACTTCTTTAGTGCTTGAGTCTTAAAGGGGCTCTTTCTGGGGAGAATCCCCCTTCTTCCACGGCCACTGCTCTTCTTGGGGGGGATTCCATAGCTGGGAATTCTCAGTAGGGAGGGTCTTAGGGGGCCTCCTGCCCCCTCCTTCCCCACAAGCTAGTTTCTGGCTGAGAATCAGTCCTTATTCCTTCCTGCACCCAGCCGCATCTCCTTTAGCCACCAAGCCTCCTGCTTTGGACAGCCCAGTGTTGGGGGCAGTAGGTACCTAGAAGTGCACGAAAGAGCTCAAGAATGAAGCTCCATGGGAACGGGGACTTCGTGTTGCACCCCCAGGACCCAGAATAGTGCCAGGTATGTAGCTGGCACCCTGTAAGTATCTGCAGATTTGAGGATGCGAGGCGGCAGAGCACAGTGCTTGGGCAGGCAGACTGGGGGTGAGGTGCCTGTGTTCACATTCCACCTCCACTGGCTGGTTTCTGGGTGGTCTTGGGCAAATTATTTAGTTTCTCAATGCCACAACTTCCTCCTCTGTAAAATGGGGATAGGATTCTTGAGAAGATAAATGCATGAGTATATGAGTAACTAACTCAGTGGTTAGTTAGCTATTATTAACAGCTATACTATATACAGAACCCTTGTCTAGGTTGGTCCCAGCCCCTCCCTGGACAAAGAAGGACTGGAGGGTGTGGCCCCAGCTCCACATCGAGTCCCCAGTACAGATACTCTTCTTTTCCATAATTCTTCCGACACAGACTTAAGCGCCTTTTTCTTCACTCAGGAGCCGGTGGGGGTCCCCATTGGCTGTCACCACATGCAGAGTGCTCTCCGCTGCCTGGGATGCCCCACTCCCTCTTCCCTGCACCCCTAAGGAGGAGGTGGCCAGCTAGGGACTGAGCCAAACCAAAATCACCACGGGAGAACTGGGCTCCAGGCCCTCCAGCTGTTAGGTCCCAGAGGTCACACTGGGTCTGGCCTAAAAGATGACCCTGCTCCCCAACAGCAGGAGTCAGGACGCTCCTCATTTTGCCACCAAATCATGTGACACGAATCAGAGGNACAGGGGCGCTGAGTTCCCACAGCTGTTTGGATGTGCAGTGTGATTTAATACCAGTAGTTTTACCTCATCTTTGCCCCAGAGTCTTTTTTCTGTGCACACGCTCCTAGTGCATTACCCCATTTCTCAGGTGTAAGTCCTGGGTGAGGAGGGTCATCATCACCATCCTCTCCATTATCATTCCCTCCCTCTCTCTCTAGGCTCCTTCCCAGGCCCTGCTCCCCGCTTTCCTTTTCCCTTTCTTCCTTTTTCTTTCAGCCGCACACCACTCCAAGTGTTAAGTGTTGAGTCGCTCAGTCATGTCTGACTCCATGGACTGTAGCCCACCAGGCTCCTCTGTCCATGGGATTCTCCAGGCAAGAATCTTGGAGCAGGTAGCCATGCCCTCCTCCAGGGGATCTGACTCAGTGATCAAACCCGGGTCTCCTGCATTGGCAGACGGATTCTTTACCATCTGGGTCACTAGAGAAGACCACACCCCTCTCTAATCTCTCCCCCAACTCTTCTTCAGGTCCCCCTCCCATTCTCCTTCATCCCCCGCCCAGTTCTACCTGCAAATGCCAGATTTCCCTGTCTCAGCAGCTGAATGTAGACACAGTGCCTGGACATGCTCCGACTCGGGTAAATAGAAGTTGTAACTCCTGGAGGAAAAGAGATACAATGAAGACTCAGTGCCACAGCCCCAAAGCTCCCGAGATCCCTTCAGAATCTCACACAAGTCTGTGCTGAGCTCCCGAGATCCCTTCAGAATCTCACACAAGTCTGTGCTGACCGTCTCACCCGTCAGTAATTGAACTCTTTTTTCCCTCAAGCAACACCAGACAAGTTAAATTAAAAAACATTTCTTATTCCATGCTGTTTTCCTGGATCTCTTAAAATGACTAATAGAGTAACCGCATTGCTTCTCCAGGTTTCCTGTGGCAAATGAGGTCAGTCGGCCTTAGTGGGCTAGCCTGGGGACCTCGCAGTTTGCACAACACTCCCTTACCCAGGTCTCACCTTGGCTTGGCCCGTTTGGGAAAATTGTTGACTGCTTGGGAGCAGAGCCAAACTGAACACTAAAGTATGAGGAGCCATTCACAGCCCCAGATCTGCCGTTTGTAAATTGTCTCTGGAATTAATTGACTAATTTGAGTCTGTTGATTTAGAGCTTTGCAAAAAAAAATTTTTTTAAGGCTTTTTGTGAAGAATTGGTTTTATCTCCCCAGCTAGAATGTAAGATTAAGGGTGGGACTGACAGACTGCGAAGGGTTAATTTTCCATGCAACCAGGAGGGGGCAGCAAGGAGCTGTCCCATGGGGAACTCCCTACCAGGCCTACCAACAGGCAGAGGGTGGGACCTGCCAGGACAGAGGTCAAGGGAAATCCCTGGATGAAGCAGAAGCCGAGCCAAGACAGAGGCCGAGAGCCAGAGGTGAGACAGGGAGCCTTTGGCATCAGGCCAATCAAAGGCCAAACCAGGAGGGAGTCTGGGGTGCAGGGGTGGGAGACAAGCCCCATCAGAAGGTAGAACTAATGGGTGGGGCTTGTTGGGCTAATGATGGGCCTGTTTAGACCACAGAAGATTGGGCAAGAGGCAGACAGGCAGTCGCACATGGTGGCCCAGCAGTTCTCCCAGTGTGGTCCAGACAAGCAGCGTCAGCATCACCTGGGTACCTGTTAGAAACACCAGCTTCAGTCCCCACCCCAGAGCCACTCAAGGAGGTACTCCCTAGATGGGGCCCAACATCTATGTTTTAACAAGTCCTTCAGGGAATTCTAACACCTGCTCACATTTGAGAACCATCTCTCAAGTCCACCCCGTTGGAAAATGTTTGCCCTGACAGAGTCTGGAGCCCTGTGGATGCCATTTTCCTAGGAGTCTCAGACCTGTTTGGTGGGCTCAACCCGTCTCAGTGGCTGTCTTCCATCATGAAGGACCTCCTCTATGTATGATGGGCTGATCTTCTGGGATCACATTCTTCTATATTGCAGTTAGTCCTTTCATGTGGGGTGGTAGGGCCATATCGTCTATGTAGAGCTCTACAGAGAGCTCATGTCCCCAAGGAGTTCATCACTGGGTTGGTGGTCTTGGGGGATTTCTCATTACCGTCCTCAAAAGGCCCTACCGGTGCTGGGCCAGGAGCAGGAGGTCAGGCCAGCATATAGATTCTGGCAGAATCTTCCTCCATGACTGGAAGTTCGACATCTATCTAACACCACAAAAATCTATGCCGTGGTGAACATAACTGAGGGTCTGAGGTTGGGCGACAGGTGTCATTGATGCCTACCAGCTCTCGGCCGGCAGAAGGGACCTGGCACCTCTTCCAAATGCCCTCTGCTTTACTCACAGCTGGTCTTGCCTTTCATAACCTGCAGTGAGTCCTGAGTTGCAGGAACAGTTCTTAGCCCTGGACCCTTCTGGATATACTGGTGGCCAAAGAAGAGTTAAACAGTTATAAGGTTGTTGATTTGTTCACAAAGGAAACTGCCCAGAAAAGACAAGAAAAACTTCATTTCCTAGTCATTAAACTGAAAACCCTTTTCTTAGGACAGCTTGACCCCTAAAGTGTTGACTGAACTATCCAGAAAAAAATGTAGATAAATGATGTCTCCTTTTAGCATCGAGTACTAGTAAACAAGGCAGGAGAGAAGGAATTCCACCAAGATATCAGCAGAAACTTCACTTCTTAGGGGAAATAATTTCCTCTCCTCATTGCTAATTAATGAACATAAGCCTCTGCCCACCAGCAGAATTACTGTCACTGTGGTGAGGTAGGGTGATGGGAACTTCATGTTAATGCCTTATGATTCTGGCAAGGCTCTGTAAACCAGAGCTAATAGGTAAATGTTCCTTGTTCAAATTGGGACATCATCCTCTACTAAATATTGGGCGTTGATCTGCCGTATTTATAACAGAGAACACTTTGCAAAGTATAAGCAGGCACAAGGCAGACTCAGAGACATAAAGACCCAGTTCCTGTCCTCAATATTAACCACAAAAGTCATGAATTATTTATATCATATGAATTATGTGAATTACATCAGCCAGTGCAATCTGCCTGTATGTATGGATGAAATTGTTCATTTACTTATTTGCTCAATGATAGTTAGTGAGCAACTAGTATTTATGGAATTGCTTTGGGAAATCTAGAAAAGTAAATTTAACCCAAGTTTCCCAGACTCCAGGGTACTCCTGGGGTCACACTAGCGGTAAAGGCCATATTTTCTAGATTCTTCTCTCTAGTATTCTGGTAGTGTATTTAGGACCCCCTCCCCCAATCAAGTCTCATTCAATTTACATCTAGGAGTTCTTAGGGAGTGGTCCACATGCACTCATAAAACAGACTGTAAGCTGCAGTTAGATTGCAGCATCTTCCATAATCTTCCACCCAGTCTGTAGCCCTCTGCTGCCCCACCACCACTGACGTCTATTACCTGAGAAGCTTCTTGAAAAACTTTTCAAGCATTTGTGGCTCATATCCAAGCCAGTGGGACTAGTTATTGACGCTTCTAAAGATTCTCCAAGCGCAAAGTGAGGAAAGTGCCTCTCCCAGATGGTGCGATACTGTGGCCTCTTACTCTAGCCTGTTTCCCTGGCTTGTGGCTTTTTTTTAAACCAATGCCTCACTGTGTTGATCACTGTTGCTACAGAGTAAGACTTAATCACATAGTGAGTCTTTCAACTTTGTGTTTTCAAAATTGTTTTAGTTATTCTAGATCCTTTGCCTTTCCATATACATTTGAGCATCAGCTTGTCGATTTCTACCAAAAAAGCCTGCCAGAATTTTGATTGGGATTGTGCTGAATTTATAAATCAGTGAGGAGGAGTAATATTTTAAGGAAATTGGGCCTTCTGATCCATGAACATGGATCTCCATACATATTTTTCTCCTTTTATTTATTTAATCAGTGATGTGTAGTTTTTAGCATAAAGATCCCACACATAACATACATAACATACACATGTTAGATTTATGCTTTAGTATTCCACATTTTGGGTACTCTTGTACACAGCACTTAATTTTTAAAAAAATTTCTACTTGATCCTCACTGGCATATAAGATTACAATCAGTTTTTGCACGTTGACTTTTTATCCTATGAAACTGGCCCCAAATATGATATATCCAAGTCCTAACTTCCTGAATCTATGAAAATGACCTTATTTGGAAAAAAAAGATCTTTGCAGATGCAATTAAGTTAAAGATCTAGAGATTGAGATTATTCTGGATTTAGGGTGAGTCCTAAATCCAGTGACTGATGTTTACAAGAGAAAAGAAAGGGTTGAGACACAGAAAGGGAAGAAAGTCATGTGAAAATGAAGTCAAAGACTGGAGTTATGCTGCCAAGTCAGAGAACCAGAGTGGTCAGAACCTGGAAGAGGCAAGAAGGATCCTCCCATGGAGCCTTCAGAGGGGGCGTAGCCCTGCTGACACATTGATTTCAGACATGTGGCCTCTA
Organism: Neotragus pygmaeus; assembly: GCA_006410875.1. Taxonomy (NCBI): domain Eukaryota; kingdom Metazoa; phylum Chordata; class Mammalia; order Artiodactyla; family Bovidae; genus Neotragus; species Neotragus pygmaeus. The sequence goes on along the minus strand of SJYV01013620.1, from coordinate 373,333 downwards.
GACGGTGAGAGAATACATTTGTGTTGTTATAATCACATTGGCTTGTAGGCATTTGTTATGGAAGCCATAGGAAGCTGGCACACTGACCACACACTAAACCTTTTTCTGTGAAGGACCAAGTATTTCAGAGATGGAGCAGCTGCCCCACTGCTCTGCTTCCTCTGGATGCCGGGAAATATCCTCTCAGCAGTCTGCTGGCCTCCTGCTCATCTCTAACGTGACTGAACTTGGGCACGTCTGTGGTCTTTGTACCTACCCAATATGGTCTTAATTCTGCATGGCGACTCCTCATGTAACCCTGCAGCTTAGTCACCCAGGCCCTATTCTGATAGAGACTTAACAAACAACCTCCTATTTGTCATCCCTCTGACCTTTCCTAGTAGGGATTGGAAAAGCTAGGCACCGATTTCAGCTAATTTAAATAAAGAAGGGATTTATTGAAAAGAAACTGGAAAAGCTAAATAGTGTAGGCTGGCGTAAGACAGGCCAGCAGCGCCAGGGAACTTGATTATGAGCAAGAATTAAAGGGCAGTTGATTCAGGTTGCTGTCTGTGGAATGTCCTCAGGCCATCTCATGTGTTCACGTTCAGTTGATCAGTCATGTCCGACTCTATGGACTCTGGCCTGCCAGGCTCTTCTGCCCACGGCATTTCCCAGGTAAGAATACTGCAGTGGGTTGCCATTTCCTTCTCCAGGGGATCTTCCTGACCCAGGGATCGAACCTGCATCTCCTGCATTGGCAGGCAGATTCTTTCCCACTGAGACACCTAGGATGCCAGGTCATCTCACTCAAGTTCTAATTCAACTGGAAAAGCTCTTGTTGGGGATGATGGTCAGAGCTTGCTTAGGGACAAGGGAGTGGGGTGGGAAGGGGGTGCTTTGACAGTGCTACCAAGGCATCTTGGAATGGGAGAGGGTAGTTCCTCAAAAGGAAACTAGAGTGCTGATACCACAAAGGGGAAGAGACACTGGGTAGACAGAACCCCCAGCTGTCCGAGCAAGGGGCAACAGCCGGCTTCCTGTTCCTCTTCCCATCATGATTCCCCACCCCCGATCTCTACTCCATCCTGCTCAGTTCCTCGGAAGGAGTAAGGAGAAGCCACGGATTGTTTTTTATAACTTCACAGGATGCCTTGAGTCAGCGATGAGCGATAATTAGACTGTGATTGGTCTATTTAAGCACCTCACTTAATCAATGACAATCGTCTATGCTGTCTCCAGGTATTGATTATAGGGTCCTACCTTCTGGAAATCTTAGTGCATTCTCCCATGATGCTGTCACTGACACTAGGGGTCTCTTAGGCATGTGAACACCGTGTGCAGGAGCTGACCTTTCCATGTGGTTGCTTGGGATAGTTTCTCATCTTAATCGTATCTGATGACAGGACAGAATCGCAGCTCCTTCTCTTGCTAATCTGAATCTAAGTGGGAAGGAGCGGCCAGGTTAATGGTGCATACAGCTGTTCCCAGGTGGGAAGGATGGGATTGGCTGCTCCAGAGGCCCTCGCAGAAACGTTACAGGATGCAGCCTTGAGACTGGCCGTGAACCCTGGTGAGGATGGTAATTGAGAAGCGGTGACCTTGGACAGAATCACCAAGTGACCAAGTCTCGCCATTCATCCATAATCATCATGGCAGCAACAGGGGCTCAGAACTGTCCAGTGACCCCACTGATCGGAGGACCTAGAGACGCCTCAGGTGCAGGAGTGTGGAAAGGGGAGGAAGGGCTAGGTCAGAGCAAGAAGGCACGTGCAGCATTTCAGCCTGCGCTGAAAGGACCCATGGGTCCTAAAGAGGACCCATGCCCAGCAACTTGTGTCTTAACAAATCCCCTGGATCAACCTCTGCCGTGGTCCCACCCCACACTCATCGCACAGGGGGATTGGGAGATGGGGGTTGGTTTTTGGAGCATCTGTATTTTTGAAGTTCCCAGGTGACACTCTATTGCATGGTGAAGGTTAAGGATCACTGAGTTAGTATGGCCCTCAACCTGAGATCTGTGGTGGGCCTTGGAGGTATCTTTGATGTCTCCTGAAAATGCATGCAATATTATCTGCATGTAAACTTTTCTAGGGAGAGGAGNTCTATTGCATGGTGAAGGTTAAGGATCACTGAGTTAGTATGGCCCTCAACCTGAGATCTGTGGTGGGCCTTGGAGGTATCTTTGATGTCTCCTGAAAATGCATGCAATATTATCTGCATGTAAACTTTTCTAGGGAGAGGAGTCCATTGCGTTCATCAGATTCTCACAGTGACTTGTGACCTTCCAGAGGACACAAAGCATGGACGTAAAGGAGACAGACGGTCTGAGCCAGGGAAGTTAAGTTCAGTCGCTCAGTTGTGTCCGACTCTTTGTGACCCCATGAGTCGCAGCACGCCAGGCCTCCCTGTCCATCACCAANCCCTGCCGGGTAACCTCTATCAGCTGCTTGAAACCCCCTGAGAAAAGAGAAGAGCAAGATTTGGAGGCAGGTGTGAAGTGACTAGGGCTTCCCAAGGGGCTCAGTGGTAAAGTGTCTGCCTACAATGCAGGAGCCACAGGAGACGCAGGTTCTATCCCTGGGTCGGGAAGATTCCCTGGAGGAGGGCATGGCAACCCCCTCCAGTATTCTAGCCTGGAGAATTCCATGGACAGAGGAGCCTGATGGGCTACAGTTCATAAGGACACAGAGAGTCAGACACAACTGAAGTGACTTAGCACACAGGTATGCACGGGAAATACCTAGGCATCTGCCTCAGACTTTCCTGACCCAAAATTAGGGCAGCAGGAACCAGTTCCAAACCCTTTAAAGTGGTGGTTCTCAAAGAGCAGTTTCCAGATCAGCAGTCTCAGCATCACCTGAGCACTTAGTGGAAATGCCAGTGGTCAGGCCCCACCCTAGACATTCTGAATCAGAAACTCTGGCAAGGCGCAGCAATCTGTGTCTTTTTTTTTGGCTGTGCCGGATCTTCATTGCTGGGTGCGGGCTTTCTCTAGTTGTCGTGAACGGGGGCTGCTCATCACTGTGGTGCACGGGCTTCTTATTGTGGTGGCTTCTTCTGTCAGGGGGCTCAGGCTACAGGTGCTAGGCTTCAGTAGCTGTAGCACGTTGCCTTAGTTGTTCTGAGGCAGGTGGAATCTTCCCCAGACTAGGGATCGAACCTGCGTCCCCTGCACGTCAGGTGGAATCTCGTCCACTGTATCACTAGGGAAATCCCAGCAATCTGTCTTAATGAATCCTCTGGATGAACCTCATGCACGTGACAGCTGAGAACTACTGCCATGAAGAATGAGTGCCTCCTCATTTGTTGATAGATTTATTTAGGGGGAGCTAAGCACTGGAGGTAAGGCTGATTCAGCAGGTTGAGAGCCCTGCTTACCCTTGCTGAGACAGGCACAGTGGAGGCTGAGAGCGAAAATGCTTCAGAGGCCTGTCCTGGGTGGGAGGAGGGTTGGGTGGCCATGCTCTTTGGCTGCATCAGAGACCACAGAGGCTGGGGAGGTGGTAGGTTCCCTATTTTGTTCCAGGCACACAGAGACCCCTGTGTAGGTAGTTGAAGTGTCCAGCTACGACATGCATTCAGATGTCTTGACATCATGACTTTGGGAGATACAGGGCCGGGGCTGTAGTTACTCCTTAGAAGGTAGGTTTAGATCCTGAGTAGGAAATGGGATGGGGTGAAGGAGATGAGTGCAGAATCTGAGCCCTTCAGAATCCATTCACGGGGTCCAGAGTGTCTGCACTGCACTGAGTTAGCCCTGATTTGTGCAGCGCAGGGGCCCTCTCAGCCCTCGAGGGCTGCAGCTGGCTGGAAGAGGAGACCTGCACAGAGGGAACAGCCCTGCTTGGAGGGGACCTTCAGCAGAGGAGGGGACGTGAGTGTCTGGGAGCAAGAAGGGTGGAGGGGAAGCATGCACTGTGAGCAATCCCGTGGGGGAGTGTGCTGTGCACGGGCCTGAGGAGTGGGCTGGTACCAACAGGGGTGCCCGCTGGGTGGGTAGGCATGCCCACAGCCTCATACACGGGCCTGAGAGCACGGAGACTCTCAGCCTGACGGAGAATCAGATCAGTGCAGGGGACCAAAAGGAGGTAAGTCTAGAAAGGAGGTCCAGGGCTGGGCTGAGCGAGAACAGCCTGGTGTGGAGTCAGGGCCCTATGTCTCGCTCCAGGCGAAGCAGGTGATGAGACAGTCACGGGCGGCATTAGGAAGAGCAATTCGGCAACACAGGCTGGAGAGTGCTGTGTGGAGAAATAGCTGGGAGGTGACCCCAGGGTGAAATGATAAGGACTCTCAGTTAAGGAGGTGGCAAGTTGGTAAGAGAAGCTAATCTTTGAGCTAAGGGCCTGATGACTGTTTAAAGGCTTTCCATTGAGGTGTGGAGCATCAACAACCCAGGCCATTGCTCCCTCCTCCTGTTCCCAGCCCAGGGTTAAGGCCTGGGAAGTGACAGATTGTGAATGATCCCAAAGGTCTGCGCAGAGAAATATGGTCGGTAACCAGGAGAAGGCAGGCGGGGAGATGGTACACCCCTGGGGTAGGATATGGCGCAAGAGAGAATGAGGCAGTCTCCACACACTGGCACAGAGTGGTTTTCCCACACTTTATATAGAGTGAAAAAACGAAAGTTCCGTAACAATGCCTGTGGAATGATGCCACTGGTGTACATGGAAGGAACCTCATTATATGTGCTTTGTGTGTGACTATGCAGATGCATTTTTTGGTTGTTTAATTGTATTTGTTTATGTATTTGTCCATTTGTCTTTGGCTGTGCTGGGTCTTTGTTGCAGTGTGCAGGCTGCAGTTGCAGTGAGCAGGGGCTGCTCTCTCATTGCAATACAGGCTTCTCATTGCAGTGGCTTCTCTCTTGTTCTGGAACATGGGCTCTGGGGCATATGATGCATGGACTCAGCTGCTCCGTGGCATGTGGGATCCTCCCCAACCAGGGATCAAACTGCCATCTCTTGTACTGGCAGGCAGACTTCAGTGTGTACTGGACCACCAGGGAAATCCATACGTTTATAAAAGGTCCAGAAAGATGCACAACAATTGACAGGGTTACCTGTAGGGAAGGGAGAGTAGCTGCAGAAAGGTGTGAGCAGGGCCCTGGTGCCCCAATTTTTGTGCTGCCCCCAAACTCAACATTCAAAAAACAAAGATCATGCCATCCGGTCCCATCACTTCATGGCAAATAGACGGGGAAACAATGGGAACAGGGACAGACTTTATTTTCTTGGGCTCCAAAATCACTGCAGATGGTGACCGCAGCCACCAAATTAAAAGACAGTTGCTCCTTGGAAGAAAAGCTATGACTAACCTAGACAGCCTATTAAAAAGCAGAGACATTGTTTGCGGACAAAGGTCCATCTAGTCAAAGCTATGGTTTTTCCAGTAGTCATGTATGAATGTGAGAAAGCTGAGCGCCAAAGAATTAATGCTTTTGAGCTGTGGTACTGGAGAAGACTCTTGCGAGTCCCTCAGACTGCAAGGAGATCAAACCAGTCAATCCTTAAGGAAATCAGTCCTGAATATTCATTTGAAGGACTGATGCTGAAGCTGAAACTCCAATCCTCTGGCCACCTGATGTGAAGAACTGACTCATTTCAAGAGACCCTGATGCTGGGAAATATTGAAGGTGGGAGGAGAAGGGGACATCAGAAGATGAGATGGTTGGATGGCATCACCAACTTGATGGACATGAGTTTGAGCAAACTCTGGGAGTTGGCGATGGACAGGAAAGCATGGTGTGCTGCAGTTCATGGGGTCACAAAGAGTCTGACACGACTGAGCGACTGAACTGATTTTTTTGTAGAGCTGGGGAATAATGGTGGCCTGTAATGCCTGGCCAGGAGAGGTTAAGATGAGAATGACCCCCATTTCAGGAACTCTCAAACTTGCTGTGAGCCAGAGTTACCAAGGGGCTGGTTTAATGCAGATTCCTAGGCCCCGTCCCAACCATACAGAGTAGGATGTCAGGGGGAGGCCTAGACATGTGCATTTTAACAGCTTCCCATGATTCTCCTATCAATGATCCCTAGCAACACCCCTGGGGCAAACACTCTCCCTCCTATAACTCAGGTGCTCAACTGCCAGCCTCATAAGGGAAGGCAGCTTCCCCTTCAGAGACAGAGAGGCCAAGGGAGTATTGTGTGGGGCACGTCCTCTTCTGTGGGATAAATGCCATTCTTAACAACCAAAGTCACTTAGCTCAGAGTCCCGTGCATTGAGCTCCATCTGCCGCTACCTCTGGGACCTTCATACATATTAAGGAGCAAAAGTAACCACTCAAAGTTCCCTGGGCAGTTTTTAAAAGAGATCCGAGCTGCCCAAATTCATTTGGAATTCAAAGCAAGAGGTTAGAAACTGGCATTAATTAAATATTTAATTGATGCCCATTAAGGTTGGAATATTGGCTTTAGTTCAAATTTATGACATGGCTATATTTTTTATAGCTGCACATATATTGCATATAGGCCATTGGTTCCTCTCATGTAATAAAGTGTTGGGTATATTTATGCCCATTTTATAGGACTCGGAGCATAACTGAAGTATTGCAAGCGATTATGGAGACATACAGTATTTGCTTTTATGACATTGGTGGTAGTATAAATTTGCCGTTAAGTCACCGCTGATCAGACCAGTAACCACCAATTACAACTCTGGACCTCTGGAAAAGTTTGGGCTGTTTTTCTACAGTCCCTTTTATGATGCAGTTTTTGGGCACCTGTTGAGGCAAAATGAAGTCTGTTTGCATATTTACAAGGTCAGGGTGGTTAAATGTTCCCTCATCTCATGTGGCTGAAACAAAGACCAGAAGCAAACTTCCATGACTTAAAAGATAAGTTTGGAGATCCATGAAGAACAGGGTGGGTTGTGGGTGATAGATGCATGTGGGGGATGGGGGATGGCGATAGGAACACACAAGTCCCCTCTTGCTCTTTCGTTCAGCCTTCAGAAATGCTCGACCTGGGCCTCTGACCTCTCAACAGTGACTCTTTCTACCTGCAAGGAGGAAGGTGGAGGAGCTGGAGAATTCCTGGTCTTCCAACAGTCAACAAAACTGTTGCTGAGTCAGTTTGGGTTCAGTAGTTAAAACCGGACCAGAGCTAGCCCTTCTTCCGGAGCAGCTCCTGGGGTCAGTAAATCAATGTGACATAACTTTAAATTTCTACAATGGCTGAAGTAGGCCCCAGTCTTTTTTAATGAACTCGAGAGGGATGGGGGAGCCTGGTGGGCTGCCGTCTATGGGGTCACACAGAGTCGGACACGACTGAAGTGACTTAGCAGCAGCAGCAGCAGCAGCAGCAGCGAGCCAGAAGATAGAGATCTGAAGCCCAACATCCTTCTCTGAAGTTTAAAAAACAACAGTAATAACAACCAGGCAACAAACAAAACTGACCTTTTCTGAAAACACGCTGTGTGCCAGGCCCACCCCGAGGGCTGCCCAGGCATGGCCTCATTTGACCCTCGGAACAGCCCTATGTCAGAGGCGCTGTTAATTCCCCATTTACAGCCAAGAAAAGTGAAGCCAGAGAAGGTGAGTGATTTGTCCGTGGTCACCCAGCCAGAGAGGGGCTCGGCACTGCGTGAGGTCCCCCTGGTTCTGAGCCCAAGCTCTCAGCCCTCTGCTTTGGGGACTTATTGTTGGGGGGTGAGGCGCATGGAGGCTTTGATTCTCGAGATCCAGACCTAAGAGGCAGGGAAGGGCAGAGGCATGGGGTGGTCCAGAGAGAAAGTCCAGGTCCTAGCCGCCTGTGCCAGAATGGGTCACCTCCTCTGCACCACGTGTCTCCTGCCCCTAGGTCTGAGAACAGTTCCCACAGCACCTGAACCAGCCAACTGACCTGGGAGCTGAGAGCACTGTGGGCACAGATGACCCACGAGGGGAGAGCCCCCAGGGCAGTGACACCAATGTTGGCAGTGAGTGCCCTCCAGCCCTGTGTGAGCTGGGGCTCTGTGGGTGACCCACATACCACAGGGCCATATCAGGAGGCAGGAGGAGAGAAGGCCGAGCTGGTGGTTTTAACCAGCGGTGATTCCCAGAAGGGGGCTCTCTGAGTGGCAGCTTGTGGCATGAGTGACAGGCCAGGCCTCAGCACTGAGGGGGGTGACCCCAGGGGGGCCAGGGCTGCCGGCATCGGCTGCCAGTACTTTCCCCCGCTTACTCATCAGACTCAAAAAGCAACTCCACCCACTTGCGGTGAACACTGCCCTGCATTTTTCACCTTTGGGCTACCATCCTGTGGAAGAAACATCAGTCTGGGAGGAAAGTTTTGACCAAGTTCAAAAGGAAAAGCTTGAGGGATGGAAAGTCCTTTGAAACCTCGCTTGGATGGTGACTGCATGACCCAGATTTTCCCTTTTCAAAAGTATGCTCAGAGCTCAAAGACCCGGCTGTCATGTAGACACACAGGCAGGACGGAGTCTTGGGGCAAACACACCATCCAAGCATAGCAGCAGCCTCACTCAGAGAAACCTCAAGCCTGGGGGGCTGGGCCAGACTCCAGAGGGCAGCCGGGCTGCAGGCACTTCCTGTGGGCCTCTGGGGCCCCGGCAGAGGGCGAGGCTTCAGCCCACCCCACCGTCCATGGCCAGGTCCTCTCCTGGGCCCGGCTTCTATCTGGACACAGCCTCTCTCCCTTTTCCCATTTTCATTCCCCCAGACTTGGATGCTGAGACCCTTGGAGGTGATCCTAGGAAACACCCCTGCTGGAGCAGGAAGGCGGCATGGGAGGAAGGAGAGGATGACTGAGTGAGTTACTACTGTGGGCATCAGGGGTTGAATTCTGCTGGGAAATAGCCCAGACCAGCAACTCAGAGTTAGCCCACTCGGGAGAAAGGGAACTGGGGTATTTATACCCTGTTGGGCATTGATTAGGGGCTGCCAGTTCCATCATTCCACTGCAGAGCAGGCTGCAGTGCTAATGGGGGTCGGGGGAGCAGGAAGAGCGAAGGCAGTTGGGCACCAGCTCGGAGGTGATACAGGCTGAGAGACAGTGGCTGTGCTTCCATGTCTGGCCCATGCAGGTGGCTGCTTCCTAGACTCAACCCTCCTAGGCGCTGCAGCTAGTAAAGATGGCCAACACCCCTGGACATGTCCCAGGCTTCTCTAACAAGAAAGAGAGCACCTGTCCTCTCTCCTTCCAGTTGGGCGAGAAGGTTTGGCCCAGCAAGGAGAATGGCTGATGGAGGCAGAGACAGTGCCCCACCCTCCACCTGGGGGCAGGCAGTTCAGGGGGTGATTTTCCTAGAGTAGGATCACTCCTTTCTGCCTGCATCCACATCAAGGAGTTAGTTCCTCACAGTTCATTCCCATCTCCCATAGGGAAGACGGCTTTCCCGATGGTTCAGCAGGTAAAGAATCCACTTGCCAATGCAGGAGACACAGAGATGCGAGTTAGATCTTTGGGTTGGGAAGATCTCTTGGAGGAGGAAATGGCAACCCTCTCCAGTACTCTTGCCCGGAGACTTCTGTGGACAGAGGAGCCTGGTGGGCTACAGACCAGGGAGTTACAAAAAGTTGGACATGAATGAGCACCTACACAAGAAGGAAGAAAAGGACATGCTGAGGGTGAAAGTAAGGAGCCTGCAAGTCAGCCTCTCTTTAGTTTCCTCTCTCCAAAGTGGGATTGTCCAGCTCTGAGTTCTGGGAGCACCAGCCAGCAGTCCATGGCCATGCTGAGCCTGGATCTCACTGCAAAACCAGCTACCAGGGTCTTGCTGTTCCACAGGCCTCCAGCATCCCATCAAAGCAGACTTTAGCTTCATTGTCACATTGCACCCCAGGTCTTCTTAATCCTCCCCACCTGGCCCCCACGGCTGCCCCTATTCTAGAAGGGGCTTTGGGGTGCCCTGGCTGGGCCCCTGCAAACCAGTCGGCCCTGGTAGGTTCTGCTGATGAGGAGGCCAGAAGAGATAAGAGGCAGGAGGTAGAGGGAGCTGGGACTTGCTCCCCCTGGACAGGATTTGCTTCTCATTCCTGTCATCCTCACCCTGACAGTAATTCCTCATCCTGGCAGCAGAGTCAGGTCCAGTCTCTAGCTCCTCTGGCTCACTTCTAGCGTCAGCCTCCTGTGCCCACGCAGATGCCCAGCCAGCCAGCAGCACCCATCCTCAGAAGCCCAGGGCCCAGTGCCTCCCCCTGAACCCTTTTACAATTCTACATCCCGACATCTCCAATCCTTCCTTGTCCCTGTTCTGGGGGTGGTGGTAGCTCTTGCCTGTATCCATTCTGTTTTCTCCATGTGCCTCCCCTGCTTTTTTCTCCTCTTTTTGAGTCATCCAATACCTGGTTAAGCAATTCTCTAGATCAAATTCTCTCTGTTAAAATAACTGCTGTGGTTTTTGTTTTCTGGATCAGACACTGACCCCTTGGCTGCCTACAGACTACATGAGGAAGTTGTAATTCACCATCTGTTTTTTATCCGTCAACGACTGCCAGCTTACCCAGTTACCACACTGCCATGAGGCTGTTCCAGCCCAAAGCAAAAAACAAAAAAAACAAAAAAAACACCAAATCCCGATGCCTTGGTCAGCCTGTGTAACCTGATCATGAGCAGAGTAGGTGTTCCCTTCTGTCTTTATAAGTGGTGAGGCTTCTTGGGTCCCTCGAGATCCTTGGGGTGGGGTTGAGGGGAGATCATGATGGGAGCATTGATTTGGTCTCAGGTCTCCTAATTCTTGGAGACCTCCTTGCTCCCCAGATGGCTCACACCCGTCCAGGCTCGAGACTCCTATGGCTTCCTCCCAGGTTGCCACCCTCCCTCCTCCTAGTCAGTCATTAGGACATGGTGGAAGGGTCCCCACAGGGCCCAGACTGGGGCATCCACAGTCTTGGGGCTGGAAGAGAACCTAGAGATCAACAGCTCCCACCCTTGGAGAAACTAGGACACAGAGAGGTTAGGCAGCTTGCCCAAGGTCACACAGCTTGTTAGAGGCAAGCCCTAACAAGGGCTAGGGCCAAATTCTGTGTCTCAGTGAGGGGAGTTCCAAGGTCTTTCCATGAGCTGCACTGAAATTACCCTTCCTGAAAGCCTCTGCAGGCCAGCTGAGGTCAGCTTGTTTCTGCGCAGTACCTTTCTCTCCTAGATTTCCTTACAAGTTAGCATTTTCTATCTAGTTCTCTGCTTCCTCTGATTTAGCCCTGAGCTTCCTCTGAGCTTCTTATTCTGTACTTCTGGTCCACCCTGNGAGGTCAGCTTGTTTCTGCGCAGTACCTTTCTCTCCTAGATTTCCTTACAAGTTAGCATTTTCTATCTAGTTCTCTGCTTCCTCTGATTTAGCCCTGAGCTTCCTCTGAGCTTCTTATTCTGTACTTCTGGTCCACCCTGATCCTCCTACTGCCGGATTCTCTGCTGGTCCTAACTGCCCTCCCGCACCCAGCCCTAGGTCTCTCTATCCCTCTTATGGGGGTAGGGGCTTTCACCTCCCCATTTGCAGGTAACCTTTAGCAATTAGTCTTGGCTCTTGGGTTATGTAAACAGTGGCTCAACCCAGCGTATAACCCTATAATCATAGCAAGTCCCTGCCTCGCTGCTCCATGGGCATTGATTAAGCTGCCTTTCCCTAAAAGACTGTTTTTTTCCTCCTATAATTGCAGGCTTGTGGCCATCATTCTTCTGAGGATTCTTGGGAAGATGGGGTGCCACCCTCAAAAGTACACAAGTCATCATCCTGTGGCTCAGTCTGGGGTGCTCCCCAAGGCATTGCTTTCTGGAAAACTTGCCAGTGCAGGAAAAGGAAAGCCATCATCTCCTCTGAGGAGTGAAGCAGAGGCAGTTCTTAGAAATCACATCTAAAGCTTTTACCCCTAGCATCGCACAGTAGAGCTCAACTGATGTTGGCAGAGTGAGACTGTTTACCCTATTTCAGGACTTTCAAGTCTGATGTAAATCCAAATCACCAGGGAAGCTGTTTAAAAGTAAATTTCTGTTCCCTGCCCTCCAGCACTACTGAACTTTCAAAACAGTCCCTGGGAAGCAGGAGGTTGTCTTAGGATCTCTGTTCTTTTAAAGACTATCTAAATGATTCTGATGTTCATACAAATTGAGACGCACTGCCTAGACAGATGGAATACATTGGTAGGAANTCTCCTCTGAGGAGTGAAGCAGAGGCAGTTCTTAGAAATCACATCTAAAGCTTTTACCCCCAGCACCGCACAGTAGAGCTCAACTGATGTTGGCAGAGTGAGACTGTTTACCCTGTTTCAGGACTTTCAAGTCTGATGTAAATCCAAATCACCAGGGAAACTGTTTAAAAGTAAATTTCTGTTCCCTGCCCTCTAGCACTACTGAACTTTCAAAACAGTCCCTGGGAAGCAGGAGGTTGTCTTAGGATCTCTGTTCTTGTAAAGACTCTCTAAATGATTCTGATGTTCATACAAATTGAGACGCACTGCCTAGACAGATGGAATACATTGGTAGGAAAAAAAAGGATGCAGGAAAGGATTTGAAGAACCTGGAGGATGAGGCCGTGCAGTTAGGCCCTTTCAGGCTGAACATTTCTCCCAAAGTATGCTGTGTGGGGACAGAAGCTAGATTCAGGTCTCTCTAGGTATTGTCAGCCCTTCTTGGTCAGGAGCGTCTCACACTGCCCCTGGTGCACAGAGCCCAGACATGCTGACATCCTCCCTGCCAGGGAGAAAGGCAGCTCTGTGAAAGTGCAAGGAACTTCTGTAAAATTCAATACAAGGTTGCAGCGGTTTCCACCACAGCCCCTATACAGTGAACATTATCGGATGGCATTGGTAAGTCCCACTTTGACAAGACCATTAGCTTTTTATTTTGCATGAATCTGATGACAAGAAAAACACATGTAAAATGTATGTGACTAATGTACTTTTGATTCTATCACTCCTAAAATCCTATCTGTCATTTATTATCTATCTATCTATGGAACAAGAATTTAACAGCTTTTATGCATCAACCAGCATCTGAAAGTAGTTTGTATTGGAAATCCAAGTGATGCTACCATCTGTGGGAATGGGAAGGGTTATCTCCCCTGGGGATGGCTCTCCCTGCCCAGTAGTCATTTTCCTCTTGGGTGACCTGCCCCTAGTTTGGCTTGTTTGGATCAGGGGTTCTTCCAAACTGGCCCAATCAGATTTTTTTTTTCCCCTCTAGTGAACTGAAATTGGGACTGAGAAAGTGGAACCAGTCTTACCCAGTCTTTATTCTCAATCAAAAAAGGGAATACACATGAACAATGGATGACATATTTTGCCAAATAGTTGACTCACAAGATGAGTGTTTCATAGTCACCAACTATTAGAATCTTTTCAATGACCTTAAACAACAAATGTTATTATTTCATTTTCTAGAAACGAGAGCTGAGGCTCAAAGGGAAGGGACAACATGCCCAATTCACACAATGAGTATAGAATTGAGATTCAAACTCAAGTCTATCTGACTT